>OY365777.1:20829300-21401800 GCA_959347405.1 Napeogenes sylphis
GCAAAACCCAAGAATGTTTTAAGTTTCAACACTACCTTTGAGATGAATGATCTCTTTTAGGATGCAGTCATATTTGAATAAGAAAGAAAGGAAAAACTATCCAGAAAGTACAAAAGTAATGTGTACCAAACTAGAATATTATTTAAAATTTGATTAAATTGTTGTTTTAGGTTTGAACAATGTATTATTTTACAAAACCTTAAACCGCGTAATCACATTTCTTTTACCGACAAGTAAATTATATTAAGAAAATTTTAATTAGAAATATAAAAAAATGAGCGCTTCTCCTGATATATAGTAGTAATAGTAGATATAAATATTAAAATGTCGTTAATTTACTGAACATTTAAATTCCTTTTAAAATGTATAGGTTTATCTTTTAATATTATTGACAGCAAATTCTTGGACCCGATAGATAGTGACCATGATTTATACAACATCATTCTTATGTTATCTAATTGAGTCAAAATCGAAGATACATATTAGGTTAAAAATACCGTAACCGTAAAAAGTTGCATTCTGAAAGCCGCGATGTACTTGATTCGAGATGCAAGCTTTTGTATAATACGTAGTATTCTCAAAAGTTCTATGATCCATTTTTAAATACTTTGATCAAATCAAATCGGTCAAAATAAGGGCGGGATAAAGACTATCAACCTCTTTTTAATGTATTATAGTAATAGGAGGGTAAAGGAGCATAGGGATGTATTATTTATTTATTATTATTTATTATATATGTATTAGATATATTATTATTTATTATTATTATTAGCGAAGATTATCGCTTTTTCAATTTCGAGGTATCTATGACGTATCGACTTGGATACATTGTCAACGGAAGATCATTCCTTATTTTGGTAGTGCCTGGAAGATAGTGTCTCTAGAACCACATATTAGAAAATGTATTTACAGCCACGCATCCTGATGGTGGAGAAGGTTATGTGTGCATAGTGAGATTATGCAAGTCTTCGGAATAGTAAAGAAGAAGACAGTATTCCCGTATATCGGTGATACGTCAAAGGTTTTGTAGTGTTAAATACTACCTGTGATATAACTAATTTACATAGTTCTTTTGTAAACAAAAAGCCTTAAACCATTTCGATTCTGCAATTAAATTACTATCTCACATAGTCACATAGTCTGTTACATTAGTTTATCGTAAGACATCCGAATATCCCGCATTTTTTTTAGTAGCAAACAATTTAAATCATTAATAATTGTCAAGAAATTTGACATCACATATATTTCTTACGTTTTTGGTTATTTTTTGTCAAGGAATACCTTCTTTTTCATTTTGAATATTTTGAGATATTATTTAAATAAAAAACTCTTAAATCTCATTGTTTAATTATTTTTTTACTATAAAAACTCTGAAAATGAAACGACGTCCCAAATGCATTCGCTAATTCAATGTAAATAAGTTTTTTTTTTAGTTCAGACAGATGGTTTTCAAACTCAAATGACTCGAAGACTTCAACAAATTGAATTCCACTTCGGGAACATCTTTTAACACCATTGAATCGCTTGAGTAAGGCAGTCCTTAAAACAAAAAAAAAATAAAAAAATAAAGTTTTTTTATAGACTAATCCTTAAATAAACTTAAATTTTTATATAACATGTGTGTGTAATATTTACCACTTCTGCCTCCTTTTGGTACAAATAGCTAAGAGCTTACTCACGACATCCATCCCTCCTCTCCGCCCCCCGCCATAACTTTAACATAAGTGAATAATTCGATACCTTAAAATATTTTGTACTTCCCTTGGATTTAAATCTCATCAGTTTTTAATTAAAATAATGTATTTAAAAAACCTAGCTATGACACCCGTTGAGCCAGTCCATACGAGGTACAATCATGTAAATTCAGTATGACCCTTCTCCGCCCTCGACCTCGCGCGCCGCGATCGCGACCGAGAGCACCTCCGACATGGAGGTCGAGGCCGCCACTCCTACGGAGCAGACGGCCTCGGATTCCGAGTCCGGGAGTTCGTCCCCTTCCTCGGACGCTGACGAGGACGACGGTTTCACGACCGTGCAGACCAAATCGGCCAAGACGAAGGCGACGAAAGCGCTCTCCTCGAACGTCCGCGAAAACGGGCCTCAAAACCCGCTAGTAGCGAACCCGCGTCGCCCGACCGTTTTTCGGGCCCGGGCCAGACTCGCGAACGCGCGCCGATCGCGCCCGAAGCGCCCGCGTCCGCGTCGCCGTCGCCCGCGCCTTCAGCGCCACGGAAGTCCCCCGCGCCGCCGCCGCTTTACATAAGGGACAAGTCTAAGTGGGACACTCTGTCCGCACTTATGACGAAGCACAAGCTCCATTTCACGTCCGCCCGAAATACCGCCGACGGTATCCGCGTTCAAACTGCGTCTTCGTCGGACCACCGTGGTCTGACTCGTCTACTCCGCGAACGTGGTTACGGATACCACACTTACGCGCTAGAGGATGAACGCCGCTTAACGGTGGTCATCCGAGGGCTCCCCGTGGAGCTCACTACTGAGCGGATTTTCGAGGACATTAAGTCCCAATCGTTCCCCGTCATCTCGGTGCACCCCATGTACCGAGCGACCACTAGGGTCCCGTTCGATCTCGTTCTCGTCCATCTCGAGCTTTCCCCGGAAGGAAAGCAAATTTTTAACGTCAAGGCAGTCTGCCAACTCTCCGGCCTTAGGGTCGAATCTCCAAGCGGTCGCGGTTTTCCTGGTCAGTGTCATCGCTGCCAGCTCTATGGGCATTCCCAACGTTTTTGTCACGCGCGTCCAAGGTGCGTCAAGTGCCTGGACGACCACGCGACAGCCGACTGCTCGCAGAAGGGACCGGTCCCTGAGGATCCTCCCAGCTGCGTCCTGTGCGGACAGAAGGGCCATCCCGCGAATTATCGCGGGTGCCCCAAAGCGCCGCGCAGGACACAGCCGGCAAGGCATCCTCCTCGGTTCGCCCAGCCTCCATGGGCTCCTTTAGCCCCTAGGAGGCCCGCGGCCCCTCAGGCATCCCAGGCCCCTCAGGCACCCGCCAACGCGATCGCGAACGCTTGGGTGAAGCCTCCGAGGATTATCCCACAGCCTGTCCCCCAGTCGTTGCCGCCGCCGCCGGTTCGTAACTCCACCAACGGAGTTGCGAGTTCGCTCGCGTGCGTCACGAGCCTCTTCGGTGTAATAGACATCGAAGAGCTCCTAGTCTTTTCGAATGAAATGAGGGATTCCGCGCGGAACCCTCCCGCTAGGATGGAAGTGCTCCTCAAGCACGCCGTCCTAATCAAATCGATATACGAACACACGATGTCAACATGATGACATCGCGTGGAAGGGTAAAACCTCGCTCTCTGACTGTCGCTACATTCAACGCCAACGGGCTACTTAAGCAGATAGATCTAGTGCGCGACTTCGTGGTCACGTACCAGATAGACGTCCTGTTAGTACAAGAGACCTTTCTGAAGCCGTGTAATCGTGATCCGCGCATCGCGAATTACCGTCTCGTTAGGAACGATAGGGCAACCGCGAAGGGGGGAACCATCATCTACTACAGAAGGTCTCTTCATTGCACTCCGCTCGATCCGCCCCAACTAGTTAACGTAGAAGCGTCATTATGTCAGGTGGGTATGACCGGCCATCAGTCGATCGTACTAGCATCCGTCTATCTTTCTCCCAATAAAGCCTTAGTTGAGAGGGACCTTAAGTCCTTACTCCAATTAGGTAACGCAACCATTCTGGCCGGCGACCTAAATTGCAAACATCCCCGCTGGAACTCTACTGTCGCAAACAGTAGAGGAAATCTCCTTGATAGGCTAAGCTACAAGGCTGGTCTCGACTTCGAGATCACCGCGCCTTTGAGTCCCACGCGATGCTGCGACACAGACTTCCGACATGACAGACCCGACGTGCTCGACATAGTACTCTTGAAGGGCGTGACACTCCAGTTACGTTCTATCGAGACGCTATCCGAGCTAGACTCTGACCATCGACCGGTCCTATTTCAGCTAGGACTTCCTCCCCTTAGGGAACCCGCGACAAAAACAATTATTAACTGGACGAAGCTTCGAGAGCTTGAAAAATTCCTGACCAGCTTACATCGGTCGAGGACGCTGTCTCAGCCGTGACTAACTTCACAGAACATTTGGTAGACAGCATAGGAAAGTCCTCGAGGGAGGTCCGAGTGAACTTCGAGGGTTACCGAGCACTCCCTCCGGACATTAGACTTCTCATCACCCGTAAAAACGCCGCGATTAGAGCCCATGACCGATACCCGACAGATGACAACCGACGGAGGCTGAGCCGTCTCCAGAGGGAGTCGAGACAAGCTTTCGGCGACTTCAGAGATAGCGGCTGGGATAGGACGCTTCCAACACACCAGGCATTCTGGCGGTTGCAGAGAGCGTTGAAGGCGGACACTATCTCAGATATGCCACCCTTGGTTGGACCTAACTTCGCCATCGCCGTTTGACGACCCTGACAAAGCTGAGTGCTTAGCCGACAGTCTAGAGAGCCAGTGCCGTCTGTCTGCTCAATCGGTTGATCGCGATCATGTCGAAATAGTCGACAAATCGGTCAATATAATGTGTTCTCAGCCACCGGTCGGTCCGCCAATCAAAGAAACGAACCTAGACGAGGTGACGTCCATAGTTAGGGCGCTTCACGCCAAGAAATCGCCAGGTCCCGATAGGATCACTAACAAAGTGATAAAGCTTCTTCCACCTCCTTTAATTTACCTATTGGTTACCATTTTTAACGCTGTACTGGCCGGTTGCTCGTTTCCGACCCAGTGGAAAGAGGCCATAGTGATATGGTTCCATAAGCCGGGCAAACCCCGGCATCTGCCGAGTAGTTACCGTCCCATGAGTCTTCTTAGTTCCTTAGGGAAAGTATATCAGAGAATCATCCTCTGTAGACTTAGATCGGAAGTCGAGAGACTCAAAATCATTCCAAATGAGCAGTTCGGCTTTAGAGCCAACCATTCATGTTCCCATCAGGTGCAACGCCTCACGGAGCACATACTGATAGGGGCCACTGTGAGGGCCAAGAAGCATAGGACAGGAGCGCTCTTCCTCGATGTAGCTAAGGCGTTTGACAGGGTCTGGCACAATGGACTGGTGTACAAGTTATACCAGTTCAAGGTGTCGGACAGACTCGTACTCATCATACGGGACTTTCTGACGAATCGCTCCTTTCGCTACAGAGTGGAAGGCGTCTTGTCAACCCCCCGCCCCATCAGGGCGGGTGTTCCCCAGGGTTCAGTTCTCTCGCCCATCCTCTATTTCATCTACGCTAGCGATATTCCCAGACCGCGATCTAAAGTGCACCTTGCCATGTACGCGGACGATACCGCGCTTTACACGTCCTCTAAGGATCACTGGGAGATATACCAACGTCTCCAATCCGCAGTCGACTCCCTCGAGAGTTGGCTGCGGAAATGGCGGATCGAGGTAAACCCTGAGAAGAGTGTTTCGGTGCTCTTCGAACGGGGCTCCCCAAGGATCCTCCCGCGAATCAAATTCTTTGATAAACCGATACCTTGGAAAGACGAGGCAAAATACCTAGGAGTAACGTTAGATAGAAAGTTAGTTTTCACTGCGCATATTAGGACTGTTCGTAGCAGAGCGGTCTACATATTAGGTCGTTTATATCCGCTGTTAGGCAAGCGGAGTAAAATGTCCCTTCGCAATAAGGTGACACTTTACAAAGCTTGCATACGTTCCGTCATGTCCTATGCGAGTCCCGCTTTTGCGCACGCTAATCTGAAACCCCTTCAGGTGATTCAGAACAGGTTTACACGGATTGCAACCGGGGCGCCGTGGTTCGTACGCAACATCAATCTCCATAGAGATTTAGACCTTCCGACCATCGCTCAGTACTTCAAGGGGCTTTCCCAAAAGTACTTTGAACGTGCTGAGCGACACCCGAACCCACTGGTGGCTGACGCCGCAGAGTATAGACCACGTAAGACTACTTTAGTCAGAAAAAGAAGACCCAAGTCGGTACTCGTTGACCCCGACGAATTTCCTAGCTTCCCTCCTGACTAACGACGCCCCGAGCCGAGGTCCGTGTCTCAATCTGAGACGCCCTCGGGACGTCTGGTCTGATGGGGCCCCCCCTTGTTAAGGGTGGGCCAGATCAAAAAAAAGAAAAAAAAAAAAAAAAAAAAAAGTATGGCCCTACTATCTACAAAAAAAAAAACTCTTCTCTTAAAACTCATCTTTTTATATGCACGGGTTTTATAAAATACTATGATACCATTACAGTTTATTAAATTACTCTTTAATACTAGTGTGGGCTCACACAGGATCCTTGCAACTTCTATTACTGCAGTATTAATACTTTAAGCTAGACAATTTGCCTTTGTATGGTTCCAGCTCATTTTCTATATTAACTAGTAATGATATAAAATATTTTACAGATATTATTACTGATTTTATATAGATATATTATTTCAAATATTGTTCCTATGTTTGTTTTAAACTGTTATTTATTTCAGTGTAAAGAACTGTATTATCTCTCTTTTTCAGTTGTAACTTTTGGTTTGGATATATATGCAATGGAGTAAACATTTCTAAAAAATACATTATTACAAGCTGCATACTATTATTATTATTACTTGCTAAAACTGATCTCTAAGCCCATAACCCTAATCTATATCACTAAATGTGTTAACATAAAATAAGCTTGCTAATCATCATTAAAGAGGCCGACCTCCTAGAGTAATGACGTCATAAAAGGCTACAACCTGGTTCACAGTAACATCATAAATTAATGATACTTCGATAATTACTACCTATCTAACTAGTTATCATAATAATATCATTAAAATATATCTTTGAGGGTACAATTTAAATGATATAAATCTGTGGTCAGTCACTAAGTAAGTACACAAATTGCTCTTAAACTTTCTATGTTTTAGTTTTACTATGGCGCAGCTTCCGAGTTAGGACGGTACTTGCTCACAAAGACGGTATTTCAGTAGAAAGACACTCTTCTCCTGTGGTTGCAACGTTTACTCAATATTCGTATATCATTGTTAAGAATTTTTCCTAAATAACATTTGGTTATTTTACTTCGATGCCGAAAATATGAATAGTTTTTTTTTTTTAATTTCGTTTTATTTTAAAAATATAGGCAATAAAAATGTAGAGACATTGGTTATCTAAACGTACATTACGAAAACAAATTAATACTATCTTGTGAGATCTATTCAATACCTGGATGAATTTACATCACAGAACAAGGGTTGGTTATTAATTTCGACTGTTAAAATTATTGTGTTCTTAAAAATCTCTGAAAAAATAAAAATATTTCATTAAAATAGGAAATCGATAAACAAATTTAAATATCTATAAAGTACATTTTTAAAATTAGGGTGTATTTTATTTTTAATATAAATTATATAATTGAATATAAGCTATTTTCGGTTAAATAATAAATAATTAAAAGCCGATAATGGAATTATTATATTATTAACATCATAATAATTCATCAATATGTGTATGCATCATACCCTAAGCAACATCGATATTAATATTCTATTCAAAATCTTAAGTAATATTGTGATGGGGAATAATCCGCCTTTAATGCTACTAAATTCTTAATACAATATAAACTATATATATATATATAAACGTATTCAAGTATGTTGTTATATTTATACAATATACCTTAATATTTTTAGATTTTTTATAAGACTGAATGACTGAATTTTAGTATAAGACGAAATTAATAAAAATCAGTTAACTAGTTATGTACACCAATGCAACGGTTATATAATTTTTAGGCATATAGTTCTAAACTGCTTTATGCGTTAACTTACTCTTTATTTAGTTGCTTAACCTAATTATATGATTTTTAAGGTTATGATATAATTAATATAATATATTATTATAGATAATATTTGATTATTGTTATAGTTTAATATACAAGAACCATATTATTATTACTATTTCCTAATATATTTAATGAATCTATGTTACTACCGAAATATATTTGCAAACTTGAAGAGACTAGTAACAGTAAATGGATATAAATAATATGGATATACCGTCTTATATTTAAGTGATTCTTTAATTTTACTTTGATATTATATTTTACGATAATTAAGGCGACAATTCGAATACAAAAACACGCATAATTAAAATTAATAGAAAGGACATCAGAGAAGGCGCGTCAAAGCTGATTATCCTCGTTTGTCGAGTGGTTCTCGGCGCCATAGCGGTGCCGGATATCGCGTCTGACTCATTTCTTAGTGTTGGTGTTAGATAATGGATGACCTTCCAAATTTAAAAATATTAGTAAAATTAGAAGACAAACCTAACCAGTATCTAAAGTAATCCTGGTTAGAGTCGAGCAAATAGAAAATGGCAAGAATAGCTTTTATAATGATCGTGGGAGGTTTAATGAGAATTTTTTTTTTCGCTATATACTCATAACTACTATTGATTCAGTATTAAGTATATAATATAGTTAAAGACCAGTAAAAGTAAGTCCTATTTGTGATACATCATTACTCTATTTCACGTCTTAATACAATAGATACAGATAGCTTCATACAGAGCTCTCTACTTAGAATATGTTCAATCCTCAAACTAGATACTGTTTGATAAACAAACAATGTTCGTTCGTTCCAACTAAAGAGCCAGTTACTCAAAGCTTTGCGGCGTCAGTTAATACAATGAAACTATTAGCCTTTTAATGTAACAATTTTACAACAAAAATAATTTAACAATACATCTAAGGCAATATTGATTTAATCTGATGCTGTTTGATGAGTTTTAAATAGTACACTAAAATTTACTAAACACTTATTTATTTTATATTAATATTTTATAGTAACAATTAAGGAATATTTTATTTTTTTAAAGCAGATTGTCTGAAGTTGTATAACCTATACCTTAAGAATGAACTATAATATTTAAAAGTATTTTCTACTGATAACCTGACTAACAGCTCTAGGGTAGGTATAGTGAATTCATTCAAAAAACAAACTCTTCAGCTTTATTTAGAAAGTATAATATTTACGAGTATAATATTACATTTTAAAATATATTCCATATTAGTCTAAAAGGTGTATAATTCTTAGGAATAGTAAAAAATCGGCGTTCATAATAAAATTTGTTTAAAGATATGTTTACTGCATGTGACATTTCAAATATTTGGTTTATTCACGTTATAAATTTTGACATATAACGAACGAATATTCTTCAGATAGCAGTGAAATAAAAATTTCTATCCAATATGTTGACAAAAATAACACTTGAAGCACTAGACCGCAATAGATCAGAGTGTATTGATGATATTTCGAAAACATAGATAGTAAGAAACAAAAATATTGTAACAAAGTTTACCCAATATATACAATAATTGTGTTGATGGACGATATACAACCAAGATACACAAACAATTTTTGCACAATTATACTCTGGTCTATTTGACCACAGTTATGGGAATTTTGTTTGAAAAATGTAAATATGTACTTAAACTTAATTCAAATTTTTCTTCCTTTATCTTAGTTTTATTAATTTTGTAAAATTATGTTTTTACTTAATTACTCTTAATTTCTCTAAATGATTTGAAAATTATTAAGTTACCGAAAACTTAAAAAGCAAAAAAAACAAATAAGTTATCTCATCTCTCACATATCATATTTTACATAGAACACACTTGAACTTATGTTATTTAAACAGAACAAAACAATAGTCCACCTGTGATACACCGAGATAACAAAGTTCTGTGCACAAAGCTTTATGGTTTAATAATGGCATTGAGTTTGGGTAAGGTCGCTTGCATACGCGATATTTCATCAGAATACTCCCTCATGGATACTCTCGTAATGCTATGGTTGAAACACTCGTATATCATTTGTTTAGAACGTTCTAAGAATATCTTATCCTCGAATACCTAATATTTAGATAAGTTTGGCCCCGCCAATTAAAAATTTGAGACGGTTTTAATAAAAAAAATATTTTTGACGAACATCGAAATACTTAAGGACTAACATCTAAAGTACTTAACAAAGTATTAAACAGTTATAAATAAAGTAAAGTAAAGTAAACAGTTAATTAAGTCTAAATATTTAAGATTTTAAGACAAGGGAATTATTTTTATTATGTTAACATAAATGGTTTCTCGTTAGAGGAAGGATTTAAAGAACTACATTTTATTGAGTCTAGTTAGTTTTTAGTTAGTGTTAGAATTGAGAAACCCTTTTAAAATGTATTCGTATACAAAAATGCTTCTAAGTCAAAGCAACCTGATGTTATGACTGTTAAGGATTTAATATAGTAGTTTTGACATAATTGTAACTACCGTAAGTAATATTTTTACTTATGTTAATATTTTATTGGTGTTCTTGAGTGTGTTTGGAATATACCATTAGAAGATATATTCAAAACGTTTCTCTAGTTTTGAAATTTTTTATTTAAATTTAATTAAAATGTTTAAATGGAACTATTTTTAACGGCTCCAAGTAGCGTATAATTGTTTATTTATATTTGTCATTTTAATCTTTAAACTAAACACAAAGATTTGAATGCTTTGTAGCCATCGTGTCCACGGTAAGACGAGATGGAGGTATTTGTCAGTAATACAGTTAATTAGTCATCTACCTCTGGTTCCAAAGTTTCCGAGCGTATAGTTTCGGATGCACACAAAGTCAAGAATGCCTTAGTTAACAACCACCTGCGCGTGCCTCGCCAGCGTAACAGAAGCCACATTAAGCCACCCGCAGTTGAGAGACAACCGGCCCTACTACCCAATGTGAAAAGACTTACTGACATGATTGGCAACATCTTAAAAAAAGTTTCTATAAAATCGTCATAGAAAAGTAAACCAATTATTGAGACCAGTTAAGATAATATTCATTTACAACGTACCGGGGTATATAAACTTGACTGTGATAGTGGAGTATCATACATCGGTCGAACAAAGAGGAGCATCGGTACAAGAGTTAAAGAACTCCTATCGGGTATGAAATGTAGGTGCTGATGAAGTCTGCAGCTATGTGACCATACCATAAGCAACCCTAATCACTACATCAGATTTGATAAGCAAGAAATACTCCCTGTGGAATATCGTTACATTCTCGTTACTAAAATTAAAAAAACATCCTAATTTTAATAGAGAAGATGCTTGGAGACTTTCTGCCACCTGGGACCCACTCATGTACAATGTAAAATCTCATATCTGTACCCGCACTGTAAGACCGCATGATACTGTTCGTGAATTTTTGGGTGCATCCTGAACTACCCGCTCGGAAACTGAGGACCCGTTGGAGGAAGATGACTAATTAATTGACTTATTGACATACACATCCATCTCGCCTTACCATGAACGCGATTGCTGCAAAGCTTTTGAAACCCCAGGCTTAGTTTAAAATTTATAATGTAAAATATACGTGGTTTAGATACGTTAAAAATAGTTTTATTGAAATGACTACTCGTAAAAACTGAAGGATATACAAATTTACATGTTATTTGCCGCCTTTACTTTGATACTTTTCTTATTATTTTTTGAGTTTAATAGTCAAGAATACAGCAATTTTTTAAATGAAACAGCAATTTTTTTGTCTATTCTTAATTCTTGAACTTTGAACCTTTAAGCGTTAACTGTATAATTCATTCCTTTAGATAAGGCAATATTGAGCTGTATCTACTTATATAAGATACGAATATATTTTGTTAAGTTCCGAGTATATCGAGATATACATATCAAACAGGAACCTATTGCTATAATAATGTACAAGCGACGTCGTTTGTTTAGAAAAACTTTGTATATATGATTTAAAATATAACTTATGGTAGCATAATTGTGTTTAAACTACTTTGAAGTCCTAAATATACGGGAGCCAGTTTTTAGTTTAGGAGCATTTTCGTATCTCAATACATTTATAAAGCATTTCTGAAATCTAACATTAAATAAAAACCTACGTACATGCAAAAATACTCATATGTTGGTCGTAAAACAATTTTAGTGAAAGGTAGTATTGTTAAATTTCTCACAAGAGACAATTTTGTGTTTTGACCACCAGATTACGAGAGTGTCCCTCAGGGAGTAGTTCTGGTGAACTATCGCGTATGCGAGCGACTTTATACGAACTCTGCGCCATTTTTAAAGTAAAAAACTCCGTTCGTTAAAACTTTCTTATTTGAATAGATTTATATTGAACATTATTTTATTAAATTATTATTAAAAGTAATTTGATTTAAAAAATATTTTTCCTCACTGTATCAGATAAGGCTGCAAAGCTTTGCTTCTTAGTTTGCTAAATACAAGCCTTCTGGGCTTACCAATCACTGTTATTATTATTATTTTAAATAATCTCAATATGCTAAACATGACAATCTCTAAAACATAAAAATAGAGTAGAGATATCATTAACGCAAGCATAGGTTATCATCAATCTACTTGTTTTAGAGATTCTCTCTGTTTTTAATATTATATATGCAAGCATAAACAACATGTTTAGACAGTAGTTTCTATTGGATTACATACCGATTCCAAGGACCTAACACCTAAAAAATGGACAAGAGAGATGATTTCGAGAAAGAAATAAATTAAAATATTAATACGATGCGGTATATATGCTGAATATAATGTTTTTTGAAAATTATGTTTTTTTTTTGCCTATACAATTACTTTGAGAAAATATTCTAAGTCGTATTTAGTAGGCTGTCTCAAAGTTTTTTTACCCCTACAGAGGGTGCTTATTTTGAAGTGACTGACACTAGTTTATAGAAAAACAATATTAGCACATACAACAAATACGCGTTTTAGCATACCTAATATTTTTCAAAGAGTTTTGGCAGTTTCCGAAATTTTTCGAAGGTTTGTGATATGTTGTTTAATACAAAATTCTAATTATTACACAAAAAATATTTTTTTTAGAATTTATGTCAATCTTTTAAAATATAAAATAATTATTAAATTGAAACAATTATTAAAAGTTATTTATTAATATTTTTTATACTATACTGACTATCGCTTATTCAAATAGTTACTTAAATACACCAATAATTTTTAATACTCTTCAGTCTTCCTGATGCTCTCATTCAAATTACTTGAATATTCACTTGGGCCCTGTGGGTGGTTTAATAAAACACTGCAGCGATAATATTTTCCGAGAATAATAAACCGATTTCTGTGTTAAATTTTTTTTTTCTGAGAATGTATAGCTTCCAAAGTAAAAATAAATTTACGTAATTTATTTTAACTTATTACTGTCGCATTGCTGCAGACTTTTTATTTTTAACGGTTTTGATTAATTTTATACTTAACATTAACATAAAAAATATATTTCTTAAAATTATTATTTTATTACAGATAATATCTTTATATTTAAAATGAATTAAATTTGTCCAATAAATGACTATCCTCAAATAATATTAAAAGTAATTTCGATTATTTATTTATAAGTCTTGGTATGTTCAAATACTGATCTATTCAAATGTTCCCGTATAACTATCATTGATTTACTGTAAGTTTTTAAAAACGTTTCGCTATCATCAAAGATGAGGTGATTGTATTTTGTACAATTGCTGTTTTTTTAACGTTATAACTTACCAAACAATGTTTGTGACAACATAATAAACAACTCGAAATAAGGATAATTAACAGACAACACAAAATGTTGGCTACCCACCATTTTCAGACTCCATAATATCAGTGATGACTAATAGTACTTGTTTAAATTTAACTATAAACTCTATGTTATAGACTTAAATTCTTCGAGAAATAAGTTTAAATTACATATTAAAAAGATTTGATAAAAAAATCTTATTATATGTATACAAATACATTAAATATTGATATTTGTGAAACGGTGATCACAATAAAGAAACGCCTGCCTGAGTTTGTTTTGTGGTTTTCCTCAAGCATAAGCACGTTTGGAACCCTCATAGCTTTTATTTTAAGTTGGAGATTGGTTTTACAAAAGGGCTTATTTCGATAAGTATGGTATACAAATAGGCCTTCCATCTAAGTCTACATAAATTCTACACATAGCACAGATATAAATATGTGTTTACACATTCTTTGATGTTGGTCAAAGAATAAAAAGAAATTTAATAAATAAATAATTAGATTACTATGTTGGAAAACAGATACATATTTTAAAAATGTATGTATTTGTTTAAAAAATGTATAGCTTATAAAATTGTAATACGTGTAGACTTTTCACAATAGCTATATTATTTTTTTTGTTTAAATGAATTATAAAATGAATCCTAAAATTCAGTGTGGCCTTACAAAAAATTTACAACTTTTATTTACGTATATTTTCAGCTGCGATTGGAACCAGGGCAAGATTACAACTCGTCAATGGTGCCGACATGGTTTAATGACGTCATAAAAAAGGCTTTCATCTAGTTTCCAGTGCATTTTATACAAATTTTATAACCTTATTTTCATTTGAAGTTTATTTAGATAGTTATTCAGTCGTAACAAATTTTTCTTTTTACTATTTTGCACTAAAAATTTGAGGAAGTCCCTTATAAATAAGCTCAAAATATAAAGAAAAGTTAAAGATAATATTGTATAAATATATTTATAAAATTGTTTCATTTTATGTAAACAGCTGTTAACATACCTAGACCTTCTCAGTTTTACCCTAACCTTAATTTAGTGCTTAGATTGATTAAAAAGTTCACTTGGGTGAAAGTAAACTTCGCATTATCTTATAAGTGCATCGGTACTTCAAGCTGTAACAGTTACCTACTTAATAAATCGTTCTAGCTTAAAGTACTACTCTTGTTTTAGGATGAACAATATACCAGCATTGTTATCGCTTAGCAGACGAGGCAAGAGGCTTGTAGGTGATTCCTTAGGCAAAGCTCTAGTTGTACAGTTTGGGTCATTTTCGTTTCGTCACTGAAACGAAAGTAACGAAACCAAACGTTCGTTTCGTCCTCTTGCAGCATGAGGACGGCAAATTTTTTGGACAATACTACCGGGTCGGGATTTTTTTAGAATAACAATCTAGGGGTCTTCAAATCTAGAGAAAGAAATGCATCTTCTAGACGAGACGAGAAGTTTTATTTTCTTTCTCGAAAAGTAAAGTAAAAGTATAAAATATAAATAAAAAAATAGTATAAAAATGCCTTTAAGAGAATTGCCTTTACGAGAAATGCCTTCTCGTAAAGGCAATTTTATACTTTTAGAATTTAACTTCAAAGTTATTAATCATCATTAAAGGTACATGTACACGTCATAAGAGGCTAATTTGCGGCATCACCCACAAATAACAAGTTATAGATTGAAAATGATTAGCTGCTTAACTAGTATTAATATTATATAAACGTAATGCTTGTAAATATTTATTTACGGATTTAAATATTAAACGGATTTAAATATTAAACTACCAATGCGGGTAGGGATTCCAATCCAAGACATCTGGGAAACCGTCCCGTCGCTCTACCAATTGATACCTGTCACGATGAACTAAGCATACTATATAAGATCTTCTTTATCTATAATGCAACGTTAGAAATATTGGTTAGGATTTTCGAAAAAAGCTTAATAGATGTCACGTCCGTCCGTGCCAATAAAGAAGTACTTTGTGACTTTGATTTTTTTTTAATTTTATTAAATGGAGGGTGAGGAGACGAGCCCGCCAATCACCTAATGGTAAGTGATTACTGCCGCCAACTGTCTCTTATAATATCAAATAAAGTTGTAAAGAGTTAAAATGTGAAATAAACGTTACGAAGTATTAAAATTAATAAATCAATTTTAACTAAGTGGCTGAAAGTTAGCTACAAAATTTTAAAAAAATCTGTCCGGTGAATATTCTCAACTAATTCATTGTATGTAACTATATAATATGGTTTTATTTATAGCAACTATGATATATAAAATCATATCTATGTTTATATTAAAAAAAAAAATCGTACACGCGTATACGCACGTATACGTGACGAATGTGTTTACCATGAAAAGTAAAGTAATTATTATATTTCCCTTTCCTCCTCCACAGTTGTAGGTATGCATTTTATCAATAAATGTTAATAACCCTTCTCCAATATGACAACTTTTTTTGCATAATTAAACATATAAGGAAATAATTTCCTTGTGTTAGAAGGAAATTATTGTTAGAAAATGTTTTCTCTCAGTAAAATCCACTAAAACTGTTAATATTTAAGAATAACAGTACCATTTTTAACCTATATAATATTTGGTTTGGTTTATGGTTATGGATAACAAAGTTCTATGCACAGAGCTTTATAATTTGATAATGGCGCAGTGTTCGTATAAGGTCGCTCTCAAACGCAATATTTCACCTGCACTACTCCCTGAAGGATTCTTTGGTAATCCCGTGATCATAATATCAATCTACATGAGCTTTATATTTAGATGTCAACAATTTTTTAAAAACAAGACATATTGTATACATTCGTTTTAGAAACAAGTTATGAACATTAAGTCAAAAGTTACTTAACTTAACAGCTAAATACGTACAAACTTAATATATATTGAAGACTGTTCCGAAAATCAAAAGAATTTATATAAAACAATAAAAATCTTTACATATTTGAATTGACCTATTTCAATCTTTTTTTCGTGTCTGTTTTAGATCGTATAGTAAATTCCTGACAATTATTATAGTATATAAAATATTTTAAGTACGTACGTCATGGCACGTCGTTGTTCAAAATTGATTTATATTTTATTTACAAAAGCTTTCAAATGTTAAAGGAAAATTGACAATGTATCTGACTTGACTTTCTCAGATTGATTTTTAGTATATATATATATATTATGATTTTATTAATATATATATTAATATACAAACTAAGTATATCAAACAAACTATGAAAGTATATACATATACAAACTAAGATAATGCTTGATTACCTTCACAATCTTCTCCATACCTCTTTGTTTGTGATGCGGATTTCAGGCATCGCAATACCGAAGTGAGAAGTATGTGATGGAGAAACATTGCCAGTGATTAGATGCGCATTATCAGCTAACAGAGAAGCAAATACGTTTGCTTTTCCTGTTGCTTTATGAGCCAGGGATCAGTCCGGCTTCAGCAGAGTGAGGCAGTGAGGGTTGGCAGAAGTTCGACTCGATCGCTTTGGCAAGAGACCAGAAAGCTCGACTGCCACTTGGTCTGACAGAGAGCTTTTCGCCATTCTTAGCGATTTGATCGAGACGAGCCTTCTGCAATGCCTTCATGTAGGACTTGGCAGCTTGATTAAAGGCTCTCTTCTTTAAACTTACATCCGGAGTTTTGCGGCTTCGACCTTCAACTTCGACTTCAACAAATGAGGTAAGCCGAATGTTTTCGGTCTTCAGCACGATCACATTCGGCATTAAACCATAGGCGAGCTTTGCCACCGTTGGGTATGTCAGCAAAAGGAATAAAATACTCCATTTCCTGATGCACCACATCGGTTAAAGCATCTGCGCAACTCGACGGATTCAAACAAGAGAAGCAGACCTGCCGCCAAGGATAAAACACAAAATAATGCCGCATCTCATCCCAATCTGCTGACTTGTATTTCCATTCTTGCCTAATACCATGTGGTTCGAAAGCTGGTTGGGAATAATAATAATAATAATAATAATAATAATATCAGGACAAATTACACACATTGATCTAACCCCTAAGTAAGCAAATTATTTGCTTGTGTTAAGGGTGTTAGACAACGATACAATTACATAGAAATACACATATAAATACTGAAAATATATTTAATAAACGACCAAACCCAGAAACACAGACATCTATGCTCATCACATAAATGCTTGTCTCCGCCGGGAATCGAACCCGAGCCCCATCGCGCCGTGACACGCCGTGAATATGTAAATACAGATTTCACCAGACAGTCATCGAAGGTTCCCAAGAAGGAGGTAACCTCTACACGATACCTGTCCGGATCAGTTATCAGCAGAAGGTCCAGGCAATTGGCTATATGACCTACAACATCTGATACCCTCGCTTGCCTCACCAACTGAAAGAGGTTCAAGGACAACGCAAAATTCCGCGCTTCTCTTCCAGCATGGTCGGTCTTCTGGTACGGGAACAGACAGTCCTGATGTCAGGCATTAAAGTCCCCAGAAAGACTAGCTGCGCCGAAGGGTAAAGATGTAGAGCCATATCAGCAGCATCACTGAAATACTCAAATAATCGAGTTGTCTCCTGGTCACCACTGTGCGAACGGTAGACACAGGAATACAGGATTTTTTGTTTCCTGTGTCCACTAAAACTCATAGGGCAGAAAAAGTGGGGTCTTCAAGGTGACGGAGACGCTGGATACAGAGGTCGTTCCGCGCGTACACACAGACTCCGGCCCATGAGCGAAAGTTGTTCTCTAACAAGTAACCCGTATAATCTTAGTGCACAGCGCTCAAGGGACATTGTATCTGCGTCTCCGTTAAAAAGAGTAAGTGCGGGTGCTCTTTCTCAAGATGGTGGTGGACAAGTAGGATATTGGAGTGCAACCCCCTGATATTAGAGAGGTGCACTTTGAATGAGAAGGAGTGCAACCACTGTACGTACTTGCTCTTTTTATTGCTTTTATTCATTAAAAAAATATAAAACTGAATAGGATGGGAAATGGAAGTTGAACGAGGCGGTACGTATCGAACCCGACGTCGAAATTGAATTGCACGATGGAGCCACCCTGGAATTTAATACAGCTGGCGGGACAGCTTTTCGTGGGTGGCTAACCCACTAATTGGGCCCCCAACTATCTGCCGGTGGTCAGCGGAAAGCCATCGCTTCGGATCTCGCTACCCTCCTCGACTAGACACTTGACAGAACAAACACCAACTCAATGCCAAACCGGTTCCCCAACGCAACGTTCAGACCCACTTCCCATATACGGTTTCCTCGAGCAACGTGCCGGAGCACGACTAGGTCGCTTTTTGAAGATGAAAATTTACATATTATATATAGTAAAAAAAACATGAATATTAAATTAATCAAAAATGTTTATCGTATACCTAAACTAATATTATAAAGAGGTAATATTTTTTTGTTTGTTTGTTTATTTGTAATGAATAGGCTCAATAACTACTGGGCCGATTTTAAAAATTCTTTCACCATTATGAATGTACATCTTTCCAAAGTAACATAGGCTATATTTTATTTTGAAAAAAATAGGGATCCTTGCGAAAACTTCAATAACATAAACCACCGTCGATAAAAATCACTATTGAAATACCTTAAATCGCGTGCGCTGCAATAACTATTGATGATGGAGCAAAACAATGTATCGCGATTTTCTAGACCACATTATTATCTACAGAAAAGTCCGCGGTAGGGTATATCTAAGTATTATAGTTGCGCCAATATAAAAACTTATATAGTTTAACAAACTATTTAAATCAGCAACGAAAATAAGATGCTATATAAATACATATTTTTGCATTTGGTTTTGTCTGTGATATAACCTAAGTTGTCGCGGGATTACGTAATTGCCACGGGAGCTCTTGATCAGTCTGCAGTTTTATTTATACACTTCATAAACACTTTAAAAGATGCCGCAGGTATATAAGACATTTAATGTTATTTTTACAGTACACGTGGACGGAGTCGCGGGCAACAGCTAGTTTTAAATATTTTTCTTAAATGATAACTATTCGATGAAAAATAGTTTTTTGAATTCAGAACAATTATTCAAGGAACGCATTAACAATGCTTAAAATATTTATATTTATATACGTATACTTAAGTGCTTTGGATGTGTATTATTTTAAAAACTTTGATCGACTTTGATTCGGTCTTGATACGATTTTTTAAATAAATACTTGTCATGCTTTATTTATTACAATTGTATGATAGATGATTCTAACTAAATCTAATATAAATAATATATTTTAATATAGTGCAAGTCCATAAAAAGCTTTAAATAAATAATAAAACCTCCCGCCTCATTCATTTAAGCTCAGCGACCGGAGTCCGCGGTGTCATAAAGTTATAAAACAAAAATTGCTGATTTAAGGTGTTTGGGGAAAATTCTCGCTTTTTATATACATAGATCATATAACGTTCACCAAAGTTCTTACTTTTATCTCTTTATAAGAAAGTTTATTTATTTATGACCGCTATTTTTTAATAAGTATTAAAGTAATATAAAATATTCTCCAAGCTTAAGTTAAGAACATCGTCCTAACTCCGTTATATATATATATATATATATATATATATATATATATATATATATATATATATATATATATATATATAGAGTTATTAAAAACATAGTCCTAAACTCCGTTGTAAAGTTCTGATATGTAACATATTTAACTTGGTCATGAAACAAGCTATTGAGTACACTCATATATGTAAAATACATTTTTAAGTAATCATAATATAACATCAAATCAAAGTTTAAGACTTTGTAAATTTAAGTATGATTGTATGTCTTGCAATTTTTACCCTTTGCGTCTACTCAAATAAGATTTAATAAAATGTGTTGATCTTAGTAACGAGGAATAAATTAAACAACTTCAAGATCATCCATGGTACCAATCACCAATGTAATTAGTTTATTTAATAACGTAATACGAGTAAGTTTATAATTACAATTATATATATTTTTTAAAGTCTTCAGTCGATAGCAAGCTTAATGCTAAAAGAACGGAAGCACTAAGAAAAAAAAAGTATCGAGTCCAACTCTATCCCGAGTTTCTTAACAACGTACATAATTTATTTCTATTCCATGAAGTAAGCATTCATTATAATTTACTTAATATTATATGTAAAATCTTAAGTAATACTGTGATGGAAGATAAGCCGGGTTTAATGCTACTAAATTCTTAGTACGATATAAACTTTTCTGACTCCGTTCGGTGAAGCAGTTATATCGATATTAATATCTATTATAACGACAGACAAGAGGCTTCAAGATGAAAAATAAAGACCACAGCTATCTCCGGCTACATCATATAGTTTAAGACTATGTGTTATTAAGTAAATAAGTTGCCAGCGCTTGCAGTAAATAATGCAATGTCTTCTGTCTTATAGAAAATAAAACATGTAAGCAATTTATAAATGAGTTATATATATTATTATAAAGCACGCAGAAAACATAAAATCGACACAAATATTTTCGTGAACACAATAAATGTAATGAAGTATGATATACTAAATATCTTTTAAATATTTTTCTAATAATATTTGCTCACTTTTGTTGTCAACTGATAAGGAAATTATTTTTGCATTGATGTTTTTTACTTATTTTTCAAATCTTGATGAAGTTTTTGGATTGTGAATGTCGGAATTAGATAATAGTGTTACCAGGACGGCTAAACAATTTTGAGCATAAGGTATTAAAAATACTGATAAAACTGTTTTAAAAATATATTTTTCAATATAATCTTTATCTATTTCATAACATGAAACTTAACTTATATACTTCCTAAGATACCCGCACTTAGTAGTGTGTTGCGCGTCATTAGTAATACTTAAAGTCACTTAAGGCCAAAACTTTTCAGCCGCCCCTCGTATATGTGTATATTTCAAGTAACTTTGTTGAAATACAAAAATAAATGTTTAAATCAGACTCCGCAATATTATTTTCTTGAACATTATCTGAGTATTCCTTGATACTTATTTAATACTTAATAATTTAGGGAAATATAACATATTTCACTATATTATCACGAAGTCTTGGCTACAGAAGATATAAAACAAAGCTTAGAGAAGCTTAACCCAATTTATACGAAATAAAAGAATTTAGGCCACCCCTTATAAGTGAAGATAATGCCCAATAATACCTTAATCGTTGACACCAATATTGTATCTTTTATCTTTTACTTTTACAAAATATTCTATTACGTCATACTAAGGTCTTAAGCACCTGTGGTAATCGAAAGTATGAATTTCAGTATATATTAAATAATATACATATATCTTTTTAATGATATCATTTATTAATATTATGTCTGAGCAAAATATCAACGAACAATTTTTTTTTTCTCATTAAACAAGACCTTTTATACATTACATATAATGAATATTATTTCTAAAATAAAATGTTCTCAATAAAACAAATAAATAAAACAAATATTTTTAGATTCTAAATATATCATCAAATATCATGTTTACTCAAATAACATCTTTATTGTATGTGTCTTTTTTTATTTAGAATATTATATAGACGACAGAGAAGCTTCTTAGCATTCCATGGATTCACCGTGCGGGTGCCGGGCCCATCGCGTTGCAAGGAGAGGAGTGCAAGCAGCGCCTGGGACTTGCGACCCAGGAGTAGGTTTAAGGGGAGCCTTTATTATGCGCAAAAACGCTCGCGTTCACCCTCCACACTCCTCTCACTACCTAACCAAATTTGGAAAGAACCTACTAATGCCGCCTTTGAAATACGTTCCAGAAATGAACCGGTGCTTGTTCTAGAAAAGCCAAGTTCTTTAAGTAGGCTATAGAGAGATTTTGCTGATATACCTCTCGCTCCCACTTCTACCGCGTAAAAACTAACTATACATTTATTCTTGATCAGTTCGTTGATCAGTTTGTAATACTTATTGAACTTGAATGTGTGATCCCTGGGGATGTTTGTCTCCCAAGGAACAGTAAACTCCACAAGTATCACGCGCCTCAGATGTTTAGAATACAGGAATAAGTCCGGTCTGAATGACGACACACCATACGTGTCCATCATGAGAGTCCAATCAGGAGCCGCGCCTAAAATTGAATAAGGCTTCGCTTATGATTTTTTTGGAGGAGCCTTCTATTACCTTATCGTGGCGACGCGAGTATTGACCTTTATCTAGAAGTACCCTACACCCTACTAATAAGTGTTTTGCGATTCCTACTGCCTCCCCACAGATGTTGCAAGACTTTTCGGTGGTTTTGCCCCATCTTACTAAATTACTTTGATCTGGGAGAGTCATTTGGAATGCATTAAGATAGAATTTTAATAATGCTGGGTACCAATCATAAATTAAGGTGCGCCACTTCAAAGCTAGTGGAATACAAAAATCTCCTATGGTCACCCATTCGTTTTGAATTTCTAGGCTCATCGCGTGGAGTCGGTAGTTATCGTTTTCGTCTTGTCGAATAAAAGATTTTGTTATGTCTATGTCTTGAACTTTCCTACTTGATCCCAGCCCTACTTTATTCGTTTGAGCACCTATCATAATTTTTTTATGAGAGGAGTTACAGTATCTTCAGTCTTTAGATTTTCCGATGATATGTCTTTTGGTAACTCTTAGATGTTTGTAGAGCTCCGATGGTTTCTTTAATTTTAATCCAAAATTGTTTCGGTCTCTAAGTAAGATTGAAGAGTCCGCTGAGGGCGCTAACCCGAGCCATAACTTCAATGTCTTTATGACACTTGCATTTAACTTTGACAAAAGGGTTTTTTTAATATCATAAACGAGGAAAGGCCAATTTAGACGTGATGTTAAAAAACTATCGTAAATCCAAGCTTTTTTGACGTTACTTATTGGCTGGTTATCTACCTTTTTGAGATCATTTAAAAAGCTATCGACTATTATATCCAACGATGGAGTACGGCCTTGGTAATCGATTTTTTTTTACCTAAATTTTAAACGGAGCTGCTTCCGTAACCGTACTAACGCTCTGACCGCCTATTATAAGACCCGGATCGTACGAGGTATATTTGGTATTCCGTCTACCCAGACACAGACTAAAGCATTTACTTGGTTTTGTCCTCAATCCGCCCGTCCACATACAGAAATCCTCAACTACATTTAAAAGTACCTGACATTCCGGGCAGAAACCCTTTCTGGTGATTAGGGATGAAATATCTATTATTAATCATGAATTAATGAAATGAAACGAATTAATCATTTATTAACGAAAATAAAAATCGACTTTTTAGAATAAGTGTTTTTCATTTAAAATTTCTTCATTTGAAATTTTCAATATACAGCTATATTTGTTTTTCACATTTTTTTCTTTTCATAAGAGATATTATTAATTTAATATGCAAGATGTTAATACCTAGTGATTATTCACGACACCCACTTGTTATGTTTTACGTTTTGTTAAGGTTTATGTTTTATTATAGTTTATTATAGTAGTTTGTTATAAAAAATAATAATAATAATAATATCAGGACAAATTACGCACATTGATCAAACCCCTAAGTAAGCAAATTATTTGCTTGTGTTATTAAGGGTGTTAGACAACTATACAAATACATAGAAATACACATATAAATATTGAAAATATATTTAATAAACGACCAAACCCAGAAACACAGACATCTATGCTCATCACATAAATGCCTGTCTTCGCCGGGAATCGAACCCGAGCCCCATTGCGCCGTGACATGTTAGGCGTCTGCGCTAACCACTCGACCAACGTGGCGGTTTTAATAGTTTTTTATATATTTTATTATTATCGTTATAACATATTTGGTTTTTATATTGGTACAAGGACAAAATAACACAAAAAATACGCAAAATAGAATCTTAAGTTAGTTATGACCAAGCTTAACCTGATTGAATGTTAAACAGACAACAGAACTCATAAGTGACCTCATAAGACCTCATAAGTGGAAATGACTCCCAATACTATATCAATATACTGATTTAAAACATACAGATAAAACAGAACATTGTAGTTACTATATATTTATTTGTAACTTACCCATATGCATAACTTACAACTGGTTAATAAATAATAATTTGAAGTGCGATTATTACTTTTTTCTTTATTGTCAAACTCACATTCATCACATAAATATTTTATTAAATTCCAATAGTTATTCGATTTTCTTAAACATTCTCAGTAATTAATTAAAACGAATCTGTTTTTGTATTTTAAAAGATGTTTAATTTAATTTTACTACATTACCTAAAGCATATTATTTAGATCCAAACATTTCTTTAGTTTATATTGCTTAATTTTAATGACGATACTTGAACAAAATAAAAATAAAACAAAGTTAAACTAACACTGAGTTTCAGACGATACTGATATTTAAAAAACATGTGTGTGTCAGCTCCGACGCACGACTGGAGTTTACTCCTTAAGTATGATTGTCTAAACAGACGGAAAAAAAAATAAACAAAGATTGATACCTTGTAAAATATTATCTACACCCCTTTCTGCCATAGTTTATTTCGAAATACTTGCATTTCACTTTAGCCAAATATAATAATAAATATTATAACTTCACAATAACAATGTTAATTATTGACAAATATAACAAAAATAACAACATAAGTAAATTGACACTGATAGAAATAAACAAGCACAATAACATATAAATATAGTCGCTTTGCAGCATATACATTACTCTATACACACATTTAATTATTTCATTGATTTTATCAACATTCATGAGCATATTCGCTTTTATTAATATGATGAAAATGTATGGTTCTGACTATATTGTTAAGGCACCTTTTAATATTGATATTTTTTTATCAGTAATCATTAGCATATTAGCTTATACATATTAATAATTTAATAACATAAAAAATAAAACTGTATCGTTCCCTACATGGAAATATAAGTCTTTACTTACCTTACAAATAATAAATATTTTAGGTTTTAATTAATTATTTTCATTATTATTTTTTGTATTATGTTTAATTGCTTAGTAGTTCTTTATTATTTATTTCATATTGGAGTTTGATCGCTTGGAATAAATTTTCAAATAAGACAGTTTAAATGGAAAAAAAACGTGCGACACTTGTTGTCTGCCGCGGTAAAGCTATTGCATAGCATTTTTATCAATTATTCCAATTATAATTATTTATGTAGTATTTTTTTTATTTATGTTAATTAAAGTTTTTACGCTATTGCATAGCTTCTACCGCGGATCTTGAGCGTGGAGAAGGAATTCAGAAATTCCATAACGAAAATAACCTAACACACCAGTATTGTGTACTTATCATTTAAAAATAGCGTAAGCGCCAAGTTGTTAATATGTATTATGATCTTTATTGCCTAATAATTAATGTTTATTTTAGAATAAATGTTTTACTTGTACAAATGTATTTCTTTCAGCAAGCCTTTTCATTTTAATGACTTTCTGTTATGGTTTTACAAAAGTCTTGAGTACAAGAATTTAACAATCGTAATTGAACTTTATGTGTGAAATTTAAGGTTGAAAACATTTTTAGATGTTAATATTATTAACCTTTCTATAATACTATATAGCACTGATGATTTATTATAAATAGGACTACCTATATCGTCCTATTTAAAATGAGAAATTATTATATTCCTATTCCTATTAAATAGGGATAGAATAATTTTGTAATATTTTATATTTTAAATATTATATCTTAAATAGGAATAGAATAATTTTATAATATACAGGGTTATTTGTAATTAGTTGAGTTTAAAATTTTGTTTTTCCCATACAAAATTTATTAAACGTGCATTAAACTTGAGCAAAGAAGCCACGCACCTTGCGTAGTCAAAATATGTGCCAAGGCCACGTGCATCGGGGCGCGGGGTGGCGGGGTGACGCAGCGGCGGCTATGCACGTTAGAACTTGATCATTTTCTAAGGTGTAATAAAAAATAGCATCGTTTTCCACTTTTATTTATTAAAATATTTTCTACAATAGTCGAAACACATATTTTTGTATAATATCACTTTTAAGAAATAAGCATTTATTATCTAATTACAATATTTACCCCTATTAAAAAGGAATAAATTAATTGAAATATTGTCTAACTGTTTAAGAATCTAATAAAAAAACAAAATCTCCAATAGACGTTGTCCACAAGTTGAATGTCTCAATATTTTTATTTGGTTTATGAAATAAGGGCACTGTAACTTTTTCTGATCCTGCAAATTTACGTTATTATTAAAAAGTTTCCCACCTAGTAATAAGAACTACTTTTCTATGTTTAGAAAATTTGTAATACTTGATTACATTTATATTTATTTATATTCACTAAAAACATAACAATACTATCACTGTAGTAATTTAAGAATACTTTAAAATGTATGCAACTAGTTTGATCGCAATATTATTTTGAATAGTACCTAATTAATATAACGTATTTTCTTTGAGAATTCGATAAGAAACCAAATAAATATTATTTTTACAAAACAATAACTTCTGTTTAACTTACTTTTTACATATCATTTTATCTCGTTTGTTAATATTTATATCATGACAATAAAACAATAAGTTACTTACGAACTTCTTTACGAAGTTCCTAGAAATTGCAGTCAGTCACAAATAGAAGCGTCGGTATACAGAAACAATCCAGGTAGTTAATATAAAATATCAGTAATACTACACACTTTCATCACCATAAATCTCATGAGACAAATGAAATATCTATTATCAAATAACAAAGATAATAATATCAAATTACAAATTACAATAACTTTGGAGTTTGAATACTTGGTACTTGGTTGGTACTGACACCAACTGTTGGTGTTACCATTAATTAAAAACATCACCGTAAAATAGTAACAGTATTTAAAATAGCTCCATCTTGTGATCCCAACCATAAACTTCATTCAGATATCCGACAAAATAAAATATTAAGAAACACAGGGAGGAATAGTAGGAAGTTTATTTAAATTATAAGTTTAATATTTGAGCTTACTTTTCTAAGTTATAACATCATGCTCAGTCCGCGTTGTTAAAACTTTGAATGAAGTTTTTGTTCGAGATCCAAAGATGGAGCTATTTTAAATATTGTTATTTAATATTTTACAGTGATGTTTTTTAATTAATGGTAACACTAATTCTCCAAAATTATTGTAATTTGACATTATTATTTTTGTTATTTGATAATTACGATTAGTGTGTACCTACGGATAACAGTATTGCAATGCCGTATACTTATACAAGTATCGAGTACACCGAGATGGTGTGAGTGTTAGCTAGGTGTGGTGACAATGTGCGCAAAGCCTGCCGCGAGTATGCCTGATTAAGTATGAAGGGAAAGTGGATTCAGAGTGCGATCGAGTGCTTAGTAGGTAGGTATCGCGACGTTCTTTGGTCTTAGCAAACTTACTTCTTTAAATTCATAACTTGAGGTGAAATGTAATAATCTGAATAAATTGTAAGATGTTATTAATTTCCTAGTAAATTTAATTTCAATTTGACTGGCTAAGAAAAATGCGCGGGGAAGTTGTAGTAGGTATTGTACATTCGGGTATAAAATTGTTTAATTGAAAATAATAAAAATATCTTAGACACAATATTATTACAATATTATTCGAAATAAAACAAAAAAAAAGTTATAATAGTATTAGGTGCGTGGTACGTTACAAATTTCGTGCAGCGCTAGACTGCCGCGACCTATACTTTAGACTGCTTACAAAATACAGAGTAATAAATAATCGAGAGAGCAAAAATTTTTTTGTTCTGTTTATCCTGAGTTATTTATCATGATGTTTGAAAAGTCGTAGAACAAATGTTGTTGGGATTGATGTAGAGAGGCTGCCTGCAAGAGGTGCTCAACTAATTAAAAATAACCCTGTATAATCATGTCAATAGGAACAGGTCTATTAAATATTAATGTATCGATATATCAATATTATTACTTAGAAATATCGATATTTATTACAAATTCATTATCATTATCATTTCTCTTATCGTAGCGGTAAAAGCTAATTCATTCACACTAAATCATTCAATATCTAGTTTTAGAGAAATAGTTCAGTGCCAAAATATATATTCTTTAATCATTTTTACCATTTTATGGTATGTATTTTAAAAAAGTTGATACAAGAAATGTTACATCGAACTTATGCGGGAAAAATATAAAAGCAGCGGAAATACAACTAATTTAGCAACTCACCTAAAAAATAAATACCATCTTGCATGTCTAACATGACTTACAATAATTATTTTAAATAAAGCCAATATGTCGAAATATCGATAATATTTTGAAATTCCAAACCCCAATATTGATGTTTTTTAAAATGTCGATATATCAAAAGCCCTATAATGTGCCATTTATTCACTAAAAGAAAAAAAATGTTTTCTTATAAGTCACCGCGCACACGCAAGTTACACAGCTTGAATTAACATCAAAGGAAAAAACTTGAATTAATGTCAAAGAAAAAAAAACAACTACATAAATAAATAAAACATGCTATGTTTACTGCGGCTTTACATGCTTTACATGCTTTACATGCTTTACTGCGGCAATCTCCGAGTGCCACACGTATTTTTTTTGCTTTTATATTAATTGAAGTTGAATATGGTGACCGATAAGAAAACAATTTTTTCCTTTTATAAAAAAAAATTACCATGAGAAGTTGTCATTCCTATGTAATGTCATAAAAAGGTTAAGATTATCATTAGCTAAAAATATTTTCAACCTTAAATCTCACGAATAAATTTAATTACGTTTGTTAAACTATTAAGCAATAAATGGCGCTTACGCTATTTTTAAATGATATGTACGCAATACTCGGCCGAGTTACATAGTAGGCGGAGTGGGGGTGTTAGGTTTTTTCGTTACGAAATTTCTTGATTCGGTCGCTGCGCTCCAATCCCGTGACAAAAGCTATGCAATAACTTAAAAATATTTGAAATAAATATCGACCACGATACCTGCATTTCAATATCAAAGTATCGATATATCGTACAAAAATGTATTAGTAATAAATATAGATATTTCTTAGTAATAATATCGATATTTCCATACATATTTTATCAAGAGTCCTATTTAAAATAAGAAGTTTAACTGCTTTGTAATATCATAAAAAGGTTCATAATATCGGCTAAAACTATTTTCAACCTTATTTCTGTGAATAAAGAACAATTACGATTGTTAAGTACTTGTACTTAGGGTCCTTTGTAACACAATAACAGCAAGTCATTAAAATTAAAACCTTGATGAAAAAAGTATTTTTTCACAAGTATTACGCAGGATTACGCATGCGCAGTAACGCTGATACAACCTATGTCCCCTAGAGGCGAGTTGCTGAACTAAAGAGTCAAGCGTGATATTTCAAAACGTCATTAAAAGTTCTGCTATTCAGCGATAGATGGCAAAACTAAAACCTATCACCTCTGTGCCGATCGGAGTGGGGTGTGTTAGGTTATTTTCGTTACGGAATTTCTGGATTCGGTCTCTACGCTCAGGGCAGAAGATACAAGCTATGCAATAGATTAAAAACGCCAATACAACCAATGCTACCTAGAGGCGAGTTGCTAAACTAAAGAGACAAGCGTGATATTTCAAATCATTAAAAATCCTGCTATTCATCGATAGATGGCAAAACTAGTTGCGCACTAAACACGTAACGAGGTCATCGTTCAGTGGATTTTACTCCTCATATTTTTCTCATACCGAGCGCCTTATATACAAAAATCGATTCTTAAGGAGTAAACTCCAAAAAATGTGCCTTGAAACTAACTGTAAGGTCATTTTACATACAAGTAAATAGAGTCCAACTGATAAATTATTTAAATCTGTCTCTTTACATATTTCTTTTTACAGATTATTGGAACGTAGTTCCTTATCGCGCGTTGTGAAAATTCTTACCAAAAGTTGGCAGGACATGTTTTGTTATCTCTCTCTCTCCCTTATAGAAAGCAAGCGAGATATTTTCGTTTCTATCATTATTATTTTTTGTATTATATTAAATTGTTTAGTAGTTCTTTATTATTTATTTGATATTGGAGTTTGTTCTTATAGAAATAATTTGCAAATAAGACAGTTTAAATGAAAATAATAATACAAATTTGTGATCAAATATACTCGAAATGTTTTGTAACAACGCCAACTATTTATACCTTAGGGACACAAAGCTACATCTGTTATATAAACATATCTGTACAAAATGCATGCATGCAATGAAACCGCTAGGTGGGGGGACAATAATTCATGGGATTATTGATTAACACTTTTTAATTTAGTTATTCATTTTATTTACATTATTCATTAGCATAATATTAATAATTTAATATTTTTTTTATTACAATAGGTAATATTCATGTTTTTTTAACGTACATTTACCTCTCTATATCGTAGAAAAAAATATAAATAGACTTGAAAAGATTCTAGTTTTTTTTCAAAGTGAAAATTAAGTAAATTTGAGCCTTTCAAACGCCGTCATTTTGAGCGCGTCTTGCGGGACGTCAAAACTCAAATGACACTCTTCCAATCAATGTTTACTATGAATTTTTTATTTACTTCATAAGTACATATTTTAAGTTGTAAGTGCTTAACAAGTCATGGAAGAAGATAAAAACCATCTTACAAGTATTGTATAGTACCGGAGTGCAAAAATAGTATTAGAAATACACCCGACAAAGTGTTTTTTATATTCCAAGAGATGCGAAAATACAAAAACAATGGTCTATGGTAATTAAAAGGGATAGTATATGTCTTAAATTGTGTTTATATTGTTGTGAAGATCAATTTAACGTAAGTATACTTTATTTATAATAAGTTTAATTTAATAGTTTAAATTTATAGTAAGTTGCATTAGCTATTGAACATTAGAAAATTTGAGTTTAAAATTAAACTAACCTAGTTTACAAAAGTTCAGTATAACTTTCTATAAAAACCGTATTCTTTTTTTGGTTTTACGAATTTTTTATGGTTATCGATATATTTCAGGTTACGGAAGATACGGCTAATAATATTGAATATAATATGTATAAAGAAACAACAAGGAGAAAAATGTAATCTAAATTTGAAGAAAGGAGTTGTTCCTCATATATTTTTGTGGCAAAAACACCAGCTGACAGAATGAGAATGTGCGTAGTCAAAAGGTAAAGATTGTCATCGGTTAATGAAGCCTTTTCAGAGTTAGCTATCAAAAGTAGTGTTTAAAAAAATTGGTGAACTTTACAAAGAAGTGATAGGTAACTCTTTCCATTTGTGTCATTGGAGTAGAAGGGAGAGGGGGAGGGGGAGAAAGGGGGCTCGAAGCCCTATCCCCTGACACCATTTTTATTGTGAGAAAATGTTTAGTTTTGGAGATATTCCGATTTAAAGTTTCGTAAAAACTAACCTAAAATTAAGTAATTAAGACTTCTGTGACGTCTCCGGCGCTTCTGGATGGCCAACCCCTTCACCCTTGCGTAACACTGAACTGAAACCCAAGTGAACTGAAACACAGTGTTACGGCGGGTGGGGGCTGTCCTCCTTCCGCGCCTCCAGATTTACAAAAACACTCTAGGGGTAGGGCAGACAAGACTACGTGGAGTCGGGGTTGATAGAGTCGGTTTTGACAAAAAAAGTAATAAATATACATATATATTAATTATTATTTATTTCAAAAAAAAATCAAATCACAAACGTCATATGACAAGTTGCCGCCATTTGACATTCGGAAATCTATAACAACAAAGTTGTTACGAATTGTGTTTTTCTAGTTAAATTAAAATGAAATACTGATATATTATATACATAATTGATAAATATATTGTATAGATGTGAAATGTTATTTAAACATTGTGTTTTTGTGCTAATATTGGTGAAAATACGGTAAATTCCTTTCACACAAAAAAAAATATATTAAAAAAAACTAGGCGTTTTCTGGGGCTGGTAATATTAAAAGTATTAAAAGAAAGGGGAACCAACCCCTTTCAAATGAGACCATTTTCAAACCAAAACTCCAACGACGCAAATGAAAACGCTAGCCTAGTGATATACTAAGTAAGTTCTAGTACTGCCCATACAAATGTCTGTGGTATTAATCAGCCAAGACAATATTAAATGTGATCACAAAGCAGAGCCTGGCTTTTTTTCAGTCTATATTTATATAAATTTAAATAAGCTTAACATGGCTATACATGTTTAAAGATATTTTCAAATATTAATTTCGGTAGTGGCATCTTTTCAATGTTTATCTATACTGCAAACTTACAAACATTGGTTAGGATTTTGGAAAGAAACCTGATAGATGTCACCACCGTCCCGATAAAGACGATCACATATAGAATGCTTAATTCAACGAGGCGGACAGCGATACAGTAGCTCAGTTGGTAGAGCGACGGGACGGTTTCCCAGTAGTCACGGGTTCGAATCCCTGCCCGTATCGGTTTATTTTTCATTCTAAATTTATATAAATTTAAATAAGTTTAACATGCCTATACATGTTTAAAGATATTTTCAAACAAAAGTAAAGGTGTCAATAAAAATATACCTGCTGAAAAACAAAATGTAGCATTGTTACCATTTCCTCATTCAACACACAATACTTTTACTTTACCAGTGAATCTAACTATTTTACATACTTTTACTTTACCAGTAAAACTATGTTTTAAAAAGAAAATTATTTGCTGAAAACACAGCTGATAATACTTCTATAGCATCTTATATCTTTTATATCTGCTGATTATCAACAAAGTTATTTATCTGAGTCAAGTGAAGTGGAAAATCATTACCTAAACAATCGTATCATTTAATAAAACTTTATGCACGAAAATATAGGTTTAAATTATTTATTTTTCTCAGTAACACTGATACCACAGTATGAATTTCGACGCCGATAATTTGAATGGCGTGTCAAATGACGTCATATTTCCTTTCGACCAATGCAAATGGTGGCGCGTTTTGGAAGTTTGAATTTCGCTCCCTTAATTTACACTGTTCACAAATTATTTTATGGCCTTAAATGATTAGTAAAAAAAAAATGTTTTTATTATAATAATATGATAATAAGTATCCGAAAATAAAGTATTTGAGACCATTTTAAATTTTTTGCATATTCCCTATTCCTTCAATAATTAATCGAAAGGAACTTCGTTCCATCCGGGTGTCCCTTGACACCTCTTAGTTTTTTATATGTATACTTATTCTATATTAGTCTTATTTAATATTAATCAAACCATATACATAGGATGAAAACAAACATTTATAAAAAAATATTCTTTTCTAAAGTTATATTCTCTTAATCTATAATGATCCTTTGCTTTTCTTATATAAAGTGTACTTACGTACGTATTAATGTTAACTTGTGCCTCATCATTGAAGCTTAGTATAGCTGAGCGCATAAAACCGCAGTCCGCCAATTTAATATGTTTGTGGAAAATTCACTAGTTTATAACGCTTTTTAGATAGATCATAAAACTTATCTTTAGTTTTATAGTCTTGAAAGATTTACGAGCGCTATCTTTTTATAAGCTTATAAGGGAATTGATGAAAAAAACTTTAAACTATACATATAATAAAACTGTCACTGATATAGATATATATAGATGGCAAATTGCAAATAAATAAAAGTGATTTTGTCTGCCTGTTTGTCTTTTAATTCAAATAATAGGATTTAATAAAATGTGCTGATCTTATTAATGAGGCAATCAATTAAGCAAGTTCGGAATCTTTCATGGAGGTGGTACTTGAAAAATTAATTATTTTCTAACGTTGTACGAAATTATATACAGTTATAATTATAAAACATAAATATATATATAGTTATTTTTAAATTTTTCATACTGTTAACAGTCGCTTCCTCATTATTGTTATTATAATACTAATATAGACAAATTCAGTTTAAGTTTATCTTTAGTGTAATAATGAATTAAAAGCCATATTTCTGTACTCAATCTCTAAATAATCAAATTAAACAAGGTATTATGGTATGTTGAACTTCACTAACTTTATCTAAAACGTTATGCTATAACGTAAATACTGTACTTAGTCTTATTTTCTTATTCAAATTACTTGAATTCTCGGACAATGCGGAGGATTCGTTTAATAAAACATTCTCGCGATAATACGTTCCGAGAGCAATGATGAATAAATAATTCGATTCGATTTAATAAAAAAAATATACCTTTGCTTGTAGCCTTTGTTAATACAGTAGACGCCGCTTATTGTGATCACTTTCAGCTTCCGTTTTGATAACAATAACCGAATGATAACATTATGCGGATGGTACTTTTTCGTGCTTGTTGGGGGATTTTAGTGCACATAATAAATGATCATAATGATAAAATATGAATTGTAATAATTTAGAATTGATTTAAGTACATATTAAGTTTCATAATAAGAAATTCAGTTGTTTGCTCAAATTTTCTATTTATTTACACTATTAAAAATATTCTAACATAAGATTCATTTGAAATATCGATCTATTGTTGTTTGACACTTGTTTTCATTCATAATCATTTGAATATAATTCTCAGAATCGTATAATTTTTCAAAGTTTGTTGCTCGGTGTTGAACACCACGTCGTATCGAATCGTCGTATCGTCGTATCGTCATCGTCGTCGAACAAAAATAGTATTTTCTAATCCTTAAACTTGAGAATTTAAAATTGTACCCTTCTAAATCGATAACAATAAGCGGCTTTTTTCAAATGTATTTCTAAGGAGAAATTTAGGACCGACCATTTTCGATAACAATAGCCGGCTGATAACATTAACCGTGATCACAATAAGCGGCGTCCTGTATTATAACTTAACAAATAAAGTCAGTCACAAGTCACAACGTAAACCAGTCTGTAAGTCACAGGTAGTGCAGTTTAACAAAGGCCTTTTTCCAATTTTATCACCAGGATAAATAAAACAATATACTTGAATACCTTTGTTTTGTTGACGAAAATGTCTAAACATTTTTTTAGTTAAGAAGTTTTAGTTTTATATAAGAAGTCTATTTAACAAGCGCAAGGGTTGCCAATTTCATCTGATTACTAATATGCTTAATAGATAGAAAAACTATTATTATGATATAACCGAAGATAGTTGTGATATTCTATTTTCATACTGTTTCTTAACATCGGTGTTGCTGTTTGGTTGTCTCAAGGCGGTACAATATTTCTACCACGAACTTCGTAGTATTAATGCCGGCTTATTTCATAATACAGTATTACTTCAGATTCTTCAAGAATTTTCGTTATTATATTTGACTATGTACCTTATTAAATTAAAAAGTAATAGGTAGAGATAGATATTAAATTATACTATTATTGGGTGTTTTATTGAGCAAAACTTTTATTCAATATTGATAATATTCCAACATGCGGACCGGCTTTAACATTTTTGTTTTTAAAGTAACTCCTTTTATAAAGCTTCTGTCTGTAGGCTGAAGGGGTAAAATAATTGATAATATAATTATAACTGTATATAATTTCGTACAACGTTGGAAAATAAATAATTTTTCAAGTACCACCTCCATTGAAGATCCCGAAGTTGCTTAATTAATTGCCTCATTAACAAGATCAGCACATTTTATTAAATCCTATTATTTGAATTAAAAGACAGACAGGCAGACAAAGCCACTTTTAACCGTCAAAGGATACAGATATAATTGAATAAAGAAATTTATTTTGTTTGTAGCATTAAGATTTGCCGACTGTTCAAACTTAATACGATCATATTTTAGACATCGTTGAACTAAACATTTTTTTCAATATATTGAGAAATAAAATAGATGTAGCATCCTCAAGAAAGATATGGGCGTATTTAAAAATACTTAAGGAGATAAATGCTTAAAAGTGAAACTGTTTTGACAACATACAATAAGACATACAATAATGTTGTTAACCTAAGATGTGCAACGAAACAAAAAAACAAACAAACCTCTAAATGTTAAGCACATTTTTATAAAATTATTCTTCTTATTTTTATACTGTAAACGGGACTTAATAGCGTACTATTTTAATCGAAGCGTTTACCTCGTCTTTCGACGTTTCGCCCGTAATACAACGGCTGTGGTCACGGGTAAACAGGTAAAATTATTCTTAAATTAAAAAAAAACTTTATCTTTATAATATATGGATAACAATTGCAGTTCTATTGTAAGAGCTTTATACTTTAATAATGACGTACAGTTCGTCTAAAGATCGCTCGCATACGATATTTCCCCATAACTACTCCCCAAGGGAGACTCTCGTTATCCTGTGGTAGAAACATTCATACATTCATTCATAGATTTCTCAGGATATTACTTTCTCAAGTGCTTGATATGTAGACGTCATAAGTATTCTAATGACTGAACTTTTTAAAAGATTTATAAACATTCTACTACCAACTAATTTGGCCCATTAAGCCTTAAAGTATTCTTAGAAAATAAATTTGAATAAAAACTTCTTTGGACACTATTGAAGTAACCAATAGATTTCCATATAACAATGTGAATCTCTAGTTATTTTTTTTAATGAATTTCAATTTAGTCATGGTTTTAATAAAAAAATATGTGTGTGTGTATTAGTGTACACATGTAAGAAGTGAAACTTCTTTATGACATGTAAATATAATTCACATTTTCTTTTAAATGTGACTTAGAAATATAGATGACGCGTAAAACGTCATAATTTTCATTAATATTAATCAATTAAAACGTAAGAAGTGAATCGACTGTTTCTGACGTATAATATTCTCATAGAAGAAACACATAAGTACCATAAAACAGACAAAAGTACAAAATCCACTTTAAAAAAAATATCTTTAGGCTTCTTAATATGTTGGATCGTCACTATATCACAAATAAAATTATTCTTCATCATGGTTTCTGCTGTTTCGAGTTGTTGTTCGTTCTAGGTATAGCAAAACAGACCTTGTAGAGATCAGGACCCCAATGCTCCATTTCGTAGCCAAAACTCGTATTACTTTTCATTCTTACTTCTTCTATTTCAGACAATCAATGTATTTTAAAAATATTATAAATTATATTTCATAATTTCTTCTTCATGTCATAATCTTAATTTATTTATTAGTTTCAATAGCAAGTCCTTAAAATCGTATTGTCCAGTATGTAATAACAATTCATTATTTAATTATAAAACTCTAATCCGATAATTTTATTTTTGGGTAATGTAAATTGTGTTTTGTAATCCACATACTTGTCATTTTGATTATTTAGTATTTCCATAGCAACATGGTGTAAAAGAGATGAAGCTATACGAAAAAAGCTGGCGCGTAACGGAAAAATGTCACGCGTAACGAAAAAATGTTACACTAAATTTTTTCCAATCCCGATAAAGAAGTTTCACTTCAATAAAAAAAAACTCAGATTGCTTGTAATATTATTATTTGTATTGTCAATAATATTTCACATATGTTCAGAAATCCTTAGAATAATACAAATTTAATAACATTGGTTATCACGTCATCATTGTAATTGTAAAATGATGACTCGTGTATTTATAAAATGTACAATATAATCTCATTCGTTATGAACTTTCACGCTTAATTAAATATTTACAAAATATTACGTCTTTTAAAAATGTATACAATATGTATTTTTTAGATTACAGTGATATAAATACATAAAAAATAAAAAAATACCCGATCTATTTACATAAGTTCATAAATTAAGCCGTGGTTTAGACCATTATTCCTGCTGCGGGGTTACTCTTGGATATAACTGAAACAAAGAAATGGTAGAAATATTACTTATAATTAAAGTAAATACATGTACCTAATACCAAAATGAAATATTAGTTATAAATACAACATGTTGAAGGAACTCGTGTCGTGTACTGTGTCGTGTCGTGTTTCGTGTCGTGTGTCGTGTCGTGTGTCGTGTCAAGTGTCAAGTGTCGAGTGTCGAGTGTCGTGTGTCGTGTCGTGTGTCGTGTCGTGTGTCGTGTCGTGTGTCGTGTCGTGTGTCGTGTCGTGTGTCGTGTCGTGTGTCGTGTCGTGTGTCGTGTCGTGTGTCGTGTCGTGTGTCGTGTCGTGTGTCGTGTCGTGTGTCGTGTCGTGTGTCGTGTCATGTGTGTCGTGTGTCGTGTCGTGTGTCGTGTCGTGTGTCGTGTCGTGTGTCGTGTCGTGTGTCGTGTCGTGTGTCGTGTCGTGTGTCGTGTCGTGTGTCGTGTCGTGTGTCGTGTCGTGTGTCGTGTCGTGTGTCGTGTCGTGTGTCGTGTCGTGTGTCGTGTCGGTTGTCGTGTCGTGTGTCGTGTCGTGTGTCGTGTCTCGTGTCGTGTGTCGTGTCGTGTGTCGTGTGGTCGCAGCACCACCAACACGACGACGGATACGTGCCCAGGAACTTGCTGGAGGTGAGATACCACATGACACGACATGATTTTATTTTTTTTTTTTTTTTTTTATACAAAACTAGGTTAATGCTTGACTACATTCCACCTGATGGAAAGTGAAATGTAGTCTTAGGTGGTAAAGCGCATTAACCTAGAAGCCTATTCACTCTCCTCTTGAAGACACCCACATTATATTTTGCCGGAAATACCGACGCCGGCAGATTGTTCCAGTCCTTCGCTGTACGCACTAAAAAAGATGAAGCATAGCGCTTCGTTCGGACAGGTGGAATGTCCACAACAAAAGGATGAAAACCTGCCGTGCGTCGGGTCGTCCGGTGATGGAAGGGGGATGGGGGAATTAGGTCGTGTAATTCCTGCGCACACTCACCAAAATGTATCCTATAGAATACTGAGAGGCTGGCAATTCTACGCCTGTGTTCAAGGCTGTGGAGTTTGGCGTCAACCAATTTAGGGTCGCCAATAAGCCTCTTTGCTCGCCTCTCAATTGAGTCCAGAACCGCAAGATGAGTCTTTGCGGCACCAGCAAATATGTGGCCACAATACTCTACACACGACCGGATCTGTGCTTTGTATAATACAAGAAGCTGTCCCGGTGTAAAGTACTGTCGCACCTTCGCAAGTACGGCAAGCTTTCCTGCAGCTGCTCTTGCTCTGGACTCAATGAACCGACCAAAGTTGAGGTTCGAGGAGATCTCTAAGCCTAACAACTGAAGCCAGTCACTGTATTCCAAGGATACATTCTGGAAAGTAGGAGCCAAGGTGAAGGGGCTCCTTTTGGCGGTGAACAAACACGTCTGCGTTTTGGTGGCGTTGAATTTGACAAGATTGGCATTGCCCCATGCGGAGACTGCCTGAAGTTTGTCATTCAAACGTTGCACCATGGCTTCTCTTTCAGATTGTACTTCATCTCTACTAGCCCGAGAACTTGGCAGATATCTTTCTACAACTGTGCTGTCGTCTGCATACCCATAGATACCGGGCTTCAGCAGATCGTTAATGTGCAGCAGAAAAAGAGTTGCAGAAAGAACGGACCCCTGAGGTACTCCGGAATTTATTGTCAAGGGTTCCGAAGAACACCCGTCGACAACAACACGGAGAGATCTCCGGCTCAAAAAGTCCGTTATCCAGCCAATCAGACCAGGAGATATACCGTACGCTGAAAGCTTGCTTAAAAGGCTCACATGCCAGACCCTGTCAAAAGACTTCGAGACGTCCAGAGAGACGGCGACCGCTTCTCCGTTCCTCTCGATGGCTTCGCCTAAAATGTGTGTTGCGTACGCTAGAAGGTCCCCAGTGGACCTATTTCGGCGAAATCCGTACTGTCGGTCACTGAGGAGATCGTTACCTTCTACGTACGCTAGAAGCCGCGAGTTCAATACACGCTCCATAATCTTGCAGAGTATGGAGGTGATTGAAATGGGCCTATAATTGGCAGGATCGGCACGGCTGCCTTTTTTGGGCACGGGTTGCACGTTGGCAAGCTTCCAGGATTCCGGCACTTTTCCAGTCTTGAAAGAGAGGCGATACAGACGTGTCAATACAGGAGACAACTCAGCTGCACATGTCTTGAGCAGAATGCCTGGTATACCATCAGGACCACTGGCTTTATTCACATCTAAACGACACAATGTTCTCCATACTTCTTTGTTAGTGATGCGGATTTCAGGCATCGAAATACCGCAGTGAGGAAGATGTTCTGGAGAAGCATTGCCAGTGTCTAGATGCGAATTCTCAGCAAACAGAGAAGCAAATACATTCGCTTTCTCTGTTGCTGTGTGGGCCAGGGATCCATCAGGCTTCAGCAGAGCAGGCAGTGAGGGTTGGCAGAAGTTCGACTCGATCGCTTTGGCAAGAGACCAGAAAGCTCGACTGCCAGTTGGTCTGACAGAGAGCTTTTCGCCATTCTTAACGATCCGATCAAGACGAGCCTTCCGCAATGCCTTTTTATAGGACTTGGCAGCTTGGTTAAAGGCTCTCTTCTTTGTACTTACATCCGGAGTTTTGCGGCTTCGAGCATCAGCCCAAATGAGGTATGCCGAATGTTTTCGGTCATGTGCATGACGACATTCGGCATTAAACCATGGGCGAGCTTTGCCACCGATGGGTACGTCAGCAAAAGGAATAAAATACTCCATTGCCTGATGCACCACATCGGTTATAGCATCCGCGCAACTCGACGGATCCAAAGAAGAGAAGCAGACCTGCCGCCAAGGATAAGACGCAAAAAAGTGCCGCATCTCATCCCAATCTGCTGACTTGTATTTCCATACTCGCCTAACACCATGTGGTTCGAAAGCTGGTGGGGAATATGTAAATACAGATTTCACCAGACAGTGATCGGAGGTTCCCAAGGGGGACGTGACCTCTACACGATACTTGTCCGGATCAGTTGTCAGCAGAAGGTCCAGGCAATTTGCTGTATGGCCTACCACATCTGGTACCCTTGTCGCTTGCCTCACCAGCTGAAAGAGGTCCAAGGACAACGCAAAGTTCCGCGCTTCTCTTCCAGCATGGTCGGTCTTCTGGTACGGGAACAGCCAGTCCTGATGACAGGCATTAAAGTCCCCAGAAAGACTAGCTGCGCCGAAGGGTACTGATACAGAGCCATATCTGCAGCCTCACTGAGATACTCAAATAAACGAGTTGTCTCCTGGTCACCGCTGTGCGAACGGTAGACACAGGAATACAGGATTTTTTCGTTTCCTGTGTCCACTAAAACCCATAGGGAAGAAAAAGTGGGGTCTTCAAGGTGACGGAGACGCTGAACACAGAGGTCGTTCCGCGCGTACACACTGACTCCGGCCCGTGAGCGAAAGTTGTGCTCTAACGAGTAACCGGGATAATCCAAGTATGCAGCGCTCAAAGGACATTGTATCTGCGTCTCCGTCAAAAAGAGCAAGTGCGGCTGCTCTGTCTCCAGGTGGTGGTGGACAGCTAAAAGATTTGAGTGCAAACCCCTGATATTAGTGAGGTGCACTTTATATGAGGAGGAGTGCAACCGCTGTGTAACCTTGTTCCTTTTTCTTAACTTTTTCATAAAAAAATATATATATAAAAGTGAATAGGGATGGGAAATGGCAGTTGAACGAGACGGCACGTATCGAACCCGACGTCGAAATTGGTGATGTCTTGCCACTGGGAGGCTAGTCTGGAGACTGCGGGAACGCCCGAACCCCCCCAGGGATCGCCATCGGGCCTCCTCGTCTGGTCGCCAACCAGCACGATGGAGCCACCCTGGGATTTTTCACAGCTGGCGGGGCAGCCTTCCGTGGTTGGCTATCCCACTAATTGGGCCCCCAACTATCTGCGGGCGGCCAGCGGAAAGCCGTCGCTTCGGATCCCGCTACCCTCCTCGACTAGACACCCGACAAAACAAACACCAACCCGACGTCAGACCGGTTCGCCAACGCACCGCAACTGTTCAGACCCATTTCCCATAAACGGCTTCATCGAGCAACGTGCCGGAACACGACTAGGTCGCTTTGCGGCACGATTCTGCCCGATGGGTGGTAACTTTGCCGGCGACCGGATGTTATGATCTACCACCAAGAAAAGACATGATACACCACACGACACACCACACGACCCAACATACCACACCACACGACACGACACACCACACGACACGATACGCCACACGACACGATACGCCACACGACACGATACGCCACACGGCACCATACACGACACGACATAAGACACGACACACGACACGACTTTATTTATTAGTTTCAATAGCAAGTCCATAAAATCGTATTATCCAGTATGTAATTACAATTCATTATCTATACAGGGTTATTTTTAATTAGTTGAGCACCTTTTGCAGGCAGCCTCTCTACATCAATCCCAACAACATTTGTTCTACGACTTTTAAAAAATCTTGATAAATAACTCAGAATAAACGAACAAAAAAAATTTTTGCTCCCTCGATTTTTAATTACTCTGTATTTTGTAAGCAGTCTAAAGTATAGGTCGCGGCAGGCTAGCGAAAGTCAGAAACTGTTAAACGCGCGCGCCAGCTTTTTTCGTATAGCTTCATCTCTTTTACACCATGTTGCTATGGAAATACTAAATAATCAAAATGACAAGTATGTGGATTACAAAACACAATTTACATTAACCAAAAATAAATTTATCGGATTAAAGTTTTATAATTAAATAATGAATTGTAATTACATACTGGACAATACGATTTTATGGACTTGCTATTGAAACTAATAAATAAATTCAAGATTATAACATGAAGAGGAAATTGTGAAATATAATTTATAATATTTTTAAAACACATTGATTGTCTGAAATAGAAGAAGTAAGAATGAAAAGAAATACGAGTTTTGGCTGTGAAATGGAGCATTGGGGTCCTGATCTTTAGTTTTGCTATACTTACCTAGAACGAACAACAACTCGAAACAGCAAAAACCATGATGAAGAATAATTTTATTTGTGATATAGTGACGATCCAACATGTTAAGAAGCCTAATGTTATTATTTTTAAAGTGGATTGTGTACATTTGTCTGTTTTTATGGTACTTATGTGTTTCTTCTATGAGAATATTATACGTCAGAAACAGTCAATTCACTTCTTACGTTTTAAATAATTAATATTAATGAAAATTATGACGTTTTTCTGTTACTCGCCATTTTAAAGAAATACGTAAGTAACTTATTGTTTTATTGTCATGTCATATTGTCATATTGTCAATATTTATAAATATTAACAAACGAGATAATATGATATGTATAAAGTAAGTTAAAGAGAAGTTATTGTTTTGTAAAAATAATATTTATTTGGTTTCGTTACAGTGCCCTTATTTCATAAACCAAATAAAAATATTGAGACATTCAACTTGTAGACAACTTCTATTGGAGATTTTGTTTTTCATTAGATTCTTAAACAGTTAGACAATATGTGTTTCGACTATTGTAGAAAATATTTTAATAAATAAAAGTGGAAAACGATGCTATTTTTTATTACACCTTAGAAAATGATCCAGTTCTAACGTGCATAGCCGCCGCTGCGTCACCCCGCCACCCCGCGCCCCGATGCACGTGACCTTGGCACATATTTTGACAAGTTGCGTGGCCTCTCTTTGCTCAAGTTTAATGCACGTTCAGAGGCAATAAATAAATTTTGTATGGGAAAAACTAAATTTTTAAAACTACTAATTTTAAAAAGTCGTAGAACAAATGTTGTTAGGGTTGATCTAGAGGGGCTGCCTGCAAAAGGTGCTCAACTTATTACAAATAACCCTGTATATATATAGAAGGATGTTGGTATATATGAAATCGATGAACTCAGAAACTATTGGACCGATCATTATGAAAATTGGTATGTATATGTATTTTTCCACGGAGAAGGTTTATATGGTATGCCCATTGATGTAACTCGCCACCAGGCGGCGCTGTCAAATATAGACTTCCGCCCCGTTCAACCGATTGTCATAAAAGTTGGTATGACCATGTATGTTTCCTCGAAGAAAACGAATATGCTATGTCCATTGATGTAACTCGCCACCAGGCGGTGCTGTCAAATATCGACTTCCGCCCCGTTCAACCGATTGTCATAAAAATTGGTATGACCATGTATTTTTCCTCGAAGAAAACGTATATGCTATGCCCATTGATGTAACTCGCCACCAGGTAAAGTAAGGGTTAGCCCAGCGAAGCGGGCTTGGGTTCGCTAGTTTAATTATAAAACTTTAATCCGATAATTTTATTTTTGGTTAATGTAAATTGTGTTTTGTAATACACATACTTGTCATTTTGATTATTTAGTAGCATAGCAATATGGTGTAAAAGAGATGAAGCTATACGAAAAAAGCTGGCGCGTAACGGAAAAATGTCACGCGTAACGAAAAAATGTTACACAATTTTTTTTCCAACCCCGATAAAGAAGTTTCACTTCAATAAAAAAAAACTCAGATTGCTTGTAATATTATTATTTGTATTGTCAATAATATTTCACATATGTTCAGAAATCCTTAGAATAATACAAACTTAATAACATTGGTTATCACGTCATCATTGTAATTGTAAAATGATGACTCGTGTATTTATAAAATGTACAATATAATCTCATTCGTTATAAACTTTCACGCTTAATTAAATATTTACAAAATATTACTTCTTTTAAAATTGTATACTATTAGAGCTCTCTTACCGCAAAGAATCGCCAACGACAGTCGTTCTATTCTTTAAAGCACTTTATGACACTGTTCACAAATACAATAAACTGTTTACCATTTAAACACTTAATTATCACTGTTACACAACTTAGTTTCTCGATCTCACACTCGGTTTATTATACTGTTACACTTTTATCACAATAATACCACCCCACAACTTATATTCCCAATTTCACACAATGCCTTCTCTTAACCGAGCTGCGATTTATATACTTCTTATTCTTAGTCAAATCAGTATCCAATATTACATTTATTTTATCAATTAAACTTCTATACAGACATTCAATTGTTTTAGTCAAATCAACAAATTATATCTTTATTTTTAGTCAAAACCAAACTACTACATGTATAAAAGCTAACAATACAATATGTATTTTTTAGATTACAGTGATATAAATACATAAAAAATAAAAAATACCCGATCTATTTACATAAGTTCATAAATTAAGCCGTGGTTTAGACCATTATTCCTGCTGCGAGGTTACTCTTGGATATAACTGAAACAGAGAAATGGTAGAAATATATACTATATTACTTATAATTAAAGTAAATACATGTACCTAATACCAAAATGAAATATTAGTTATAAATACAAGATGTTGAAGGAACTTCAGCTAACTCAAGTTACATAATATTTATACTTCATAGAATTAAACAGATGATAAAAGATAAAAGGAGAAATTGCATAAAATAAGTCTGAAACTCCACGTGGCATAAAGTTCTACAACACATGAGATGTACTGTAATGTGATGTGATGGGGTCATTTTTCATCGGTTATCGTCCGTTAACCGCGCCTTTTAAAATAGACTATAGAGTCCGACGTTTCGAGTGAGACGTATACCTAATTGAAAAACATTTTAGGTGTGGTGTAGTGTGTCGTGTGGTGTGTCGTGTGGTGATTCGTGTGGTGTATCGTGTGGTGTATCGTGTGGTGTATCGTGTGGTGTATCGTGTGCTGTATCGTGTCGTGTGTCGTGTCGGGTGTCGTGTGTCGTGTCATGTGTCGTGTGTCGTGTCGTGTATCGTGTCGTGTGTCTTGTCGCGTGTCGTGTCGCGTGTCGTGTCGTGTGTGGTGTCGTGTGTCGTGTGTCGTGTGTCGTGTGTCGTGTGTCGTGTGTCGTGTGTCGTGTGTCGTGTGTCGTGTCGTGTGTCGTGTGTCGTGTCGTGTGTCGTGTCGCGTGTCGTGTCGCGTGTCGTGTCGTGTGTCGTGTCGCGTGTCGTGTCAAGTGTCGTGTCGCGTGTCGTGTCGTGTATGGTGTCGTGTGGCGTATCGTGTCGTGTGGCGTATCGTGTCGTGTGGCGTATCGTGTCGTGTGGCGTATCGTGTCGTGTGGCGTATCGTGTCGTGTGGCGTATCGTGTCGTGTGGTGTGTCGTGTCGTTTAGTATGGTATGTTGGGTCGTGTGGTGTGTCGTGTGGTGTATCAATGTCGTGTCATGTGGTATCTCACCTCCAGCAAGTTCCTGGGCACGTCGTCGTGTGACCACACGACAGGATACGCCACACGACACACGACACGACACAAGACACGACACACGACACGACACTTGACACGACACACGACACGACACACAGCACCTAAAGTTTTTTTTTCAATTAGGTATACATCTCGATACGTCGGACTCTATAGTTTGTTTTAAAAGGCACTGTTAACGGACGATAACCGATAAAAAACGACCCCATCACTTCACATCACAGTACATCGCATGTGTTGTAGAACTTTATGCCATGTGGAGTTTAAGACTTATTTTATGCAATTTCTCCTTTCATCTTTTATTATCTGTTTGATTCTATGAAGTATAAATACATATTATGTAACTTGAGTTAGCTGAAGTTCCTTCAACATCTTGTATTTATAACTAATATTTCATTTTGGTATTAGGTACATGTATTTACTTTAATTATAAGTAATATATTTCTACCATTTCTTTGTTTCAGTTATATCCAAGAGTAACCCCGCAGCAGGAATAATGGTCTAAACCACGGCTTAATTTATGAACTTATGTAAATAGATCGGGTATTTTTTATTTTTTATGTATTTATATCACTGTAATCTAAAAAGTAGATATTGTATACTATTTGAAAAGAAGTAATATTTTGTAAATATTTAATTAAGCGTGTAAGTTCATAACGAATGGGATTATATTGTACATTTTATAAATACACGAGTCATCAATGATGACGTGATAACCAATGTTATTAAATTTGTATTATTCTAAGGATTTCTGAACATATGTGAAATATTATTGACAATACAAATAATAATATTACAAGCAATCTGAGTTTTCTTTTTATTTTACCTAATTTTAGTCTTAATACTCGTAACATAACTAACATAGTCATATTAGATTATGATAGTCATGTTACAAGCTGCATTTACTGAATTATTGACAGACCTCCATCTTGTCTCACGGAGAACACGATTAGATTTTTTTGCATTTTGACAATTTGTCCTACAAAGAATATAGAGAGCCCTCTATCTTGTATGAAAATGATTTACTACGAGTAATATTTTGAACTAAGTATAAGCTAGATTTAAAAATAATGCACTTACATCTTACTACTAGACAAACATCCAAATAGTTTACTTCTAAGTTCTAAACAACACAAAATTAATGTTTCTTCGCTATATTGTAATACACCTTTTGTAACCAGTTGAATATAGTAAACAGGAGAAGCAAAAGAAGTTTGAGTCCAGCTGTTGTTTGCTAAGTTTCACAGCCAAAATAAAAATTTAAAAAATGGAAAGATTGACTTGAACTTGAGAAGACTTGAGAGAAGAGAGACTTCAGAGAGAGAGAGAGATTTGAGAGAGAGAGACTTGAAAGTCTTTTTCTCTCAAGCCTCTCTGACTTGAGAATTGTTGTGAAGTTTAGTCAACCGACATCTATCGAGTAATAGCAATAATTACGATTGTAATGATTTTGGATTTCATTTCATTTATTTATTTTCCCAAACACAGAATACAATAAAACATACAACTATAACAATATAAATAAACAATTAGTGTAGGGACAGGAGTCCAAACTAGGTAAGCCCTGTAATATGGATCTTCTAGTCTCCCTAACCCTCTAGACAATAACAAAACAAATATTTAATAAGATTGTGTTTGAGATATTAAAGTTGCAAACACAAAATAAAAATTAACTAAAAAAGAAATAAGATTACAAATTCACAATACCAACTATGCTTATTTGTGCAAGAAAGAAAAAATTAAATATAGAGCAGGTGTAAATGAATGTTTTTAGTGTTCAATGTGCAGCCATGAGAGAATTAATCACGTATAGTTTGAGTGCAGGAGAACTTCTGTTTCATCATAATTAAGATTCAAAAGCCATTTCTCGTCTTGCTCGTGGAACCTTAAATAACTGCTGCGGGGTTACTCTTGGATATAACTGAAACAAAGAAATGGTAGAAATATATTACTTATAATTAAAGTAAATACATGTACCTAATACCAAAATGAAATATTAGTTATAAATACAAGATGTTGAAGGAACTTCAGCTAACTCAAGTTACATAATATTTATACTTCATAGAATTAAACAGACGATAAAAGATGAAAGGAGAAATTGCATAAAATAAGTCTTAAACTCCACATGGCATAAAGTTCTACAACACATGCGATGTACTGTGATGTGATGTGGTCGTTTTTTATCGGTTATCGTCCGTTAACCGCGCCGTTTAAAACAGACCATAGAGTCCGAGGTTTCGAGTGAAATGTATACCTAATTGAAAACTTGAATTGACTTTAGGTGTGGTGTGTCGTGTCATGTGGTGATTCATGTGGTGTATCGTGTGCTGTGTCGTGTCGTGTGCTGTGTCATGACGTGTGTCGTATCGTGTGTCGTGTGTCGTGTCGGGTGTCGTGTGTCGTTACGTGTGTCGTGTGTCGTGTCGTGTGTCGTGTCGTATGGCGTGTGTCGTGTCGTGTGTCGTGTCGTGTGTCGTGTCCTGTGTCGTGTCCTGTGTCGTGTCCTGTGTCGTGTCCTGTGTCGTGTCGTGTGTCGTGTCGTGTGTCGTGTGGCGTATAGTGTCGTGTGGAACTTGCTGGGGGTGATATACCACATGACACGACATGATACACCACACGACACACAACCGATTTCCGATTTAGAAAATCCTCTGTAAACTTGACGAATATCTGTTGGTTGTATTGGTATGTTTAGGGCGTCAGCAAGGTTCGTCACAATTCCACTTAAATCATCATGTTTTTCTCCGTACTTTAAAGGAACATTTCGTAACTTCAGCGTAGAAATTTTTGTAGCTTTTTCCAACGCATCAATTTTCTTCTCCAAAGACTGTATATATACTTTATCGAGCTTTCTGTCTTGTTCTAATTGCACGATAGTATTTTTCATTTCATCATATTGTTGTGAAATAAACTCAATGCTTAAACTTATGTTAGTGTTCTGTTCTCGTATTTAATTTACCGTCTGGAGTATTTTGTTATTTTTTACATCTTGCGCTTCCGTTCAAGATTTAAATATTTCTTGCATTTTTTAGTATGCATTAGTAATGCATTAGTAATGTTAGAAATAAAAGAATATAAACATTTAATTCGTAAATTTATTAATTCCCAAGGAGTTATTTTTAGGGCGTTTCGTAACGCCCAAACGTTATCGCAGATATTTACGCTTTTTCAAAACGGGCGTTTCCTAACGCCCGTCGGATGCTAAGGGGTATCAATTAAAACGTAAGAAGTGAATCGAGTGTTTCTGACGTCTAATATTCTCATAGAAGAAACACATAAGAATAAAACAGACAAATGTACACAATCCACTTTAAAAATAATAACTTTAGGCTTCGTAACATGTTGGATCGTCACTATATCACAAATAAAATTATTCTTCATCATTGTTTCTGCTGTTTCGAGTTGTTGTTCGTTCTAGGTATAGCAAAACAGACCTTGTAAAGATCAGGACCCCAATGCTCCATTTCTCAGCCAAAACTCATATTTATTTTCATTCTTACTTCTTCTATTTCAGACAATCAATGTATTTTAAAAATATTATAAATTATATTTAATAATTTCTTCTTCATGTCATAATCTTAATTTATTTATTAGTTTCAATAGCAAGTCCATAAAATCGTATTGTCCAGTATGTAATTACAATTCATTATTTAATTATAAAACTCTAAACCGATAATTTTATTTTTGGTTAATGTAAATTGTGTTTTGTAATCCACATACTTGTCATTTTGATTATTTAGTATTTCCATAGCAACATGGTGTAAAAGAGATGAAGCTATACGAAAAAAGCTGGCGCGTAACGGAAAAATGTCACGCGTAACGAAAAAATGTTACACTAAATTTGATTCTAACCCCGATAAAGAAGTTTCACTTTAATAATATAGAAACCTGGAGAATTTTTATACAAACATCTAAAAACTTTGGTTCTATCATATGATTAAATTAAAATTTCTTGAATCGAAATTATTTTCATTCTGTTACCAAAAGCGGTTAGGTTAATTAGTCTAGTTTACCGTAAATTTCCGATATATTTGTTTACTTGTATTTTTTGCAAATGTAGGAAAAAATATAACAAAATGTACTTAGATACTAATATTTATTATTTTTTTATTTAATTCTTTATTGCACAAAAACAAAATAATGTACAAAAGGTGGGCTTAATGCCACTTAGACATCTTCTACCAGCCAACCTTACGATGTAAAGGAGAGGGTGCAAAAGCTTAAAATAATAATAATAATAATAAAAACAACAAAAAAGCACAACAAAATTCTAAAGAAAAAAAATAATAAAGATATATAAATTTTAATAATAAAATATATAATTATTATGTAAGTACAAATACAAATAAATATAGATTCATATATTAACACGTAAAGATAATCAATTCAATACAATTTTTTAACTATGAGTTATATAATGTATACAGTATATGATATATAATACTACTGATATATATTATATAAATTATTTGAGGTAAAGTTCTTTCACTCGGCGTTTGAATATGTTATATGAGAATGGATAAGCAGATAATGTGTATGTAAGGGAAAGTTTAAAAGAAGCTCCTTTGATAAAAAATGTAAGAAGAAATGTTTTGTTGGTTTATGGTAATGTAGGTGGATTTTTTTTTATTTGATATAAAAGTATCATGTAATATTATTATCACAAAACATCTTTAATTTTTTTTATATTGGAAGACATAAATCTAAAGACGATATAGAAGCACAGATAAAATTAATAATCTGTCAAAGTCACGTGAAACCTCAACTATCCCTTTTATCTATGATGATCCTACTAAACTCGTACTCGACTGTCAACTTCCAATACGGTCGCACAAAGGACCTTTGACGCTCCTTTTACCACAAGATGAAAGTGGGAGTTAGTATATTAAATATTCTTTCGTACTTGATCGTGTTGTACTATATTATATTCCTCAAAAAATGGAAAAGTGATATCATTATTGCTAAAATGTTTATTTATGCTTACGTCTTTAACGGCATCAAAAAATTATATTGCGTAAAATGCTATTATTTGTTTTTGTCTATTTTACAAACTCGATTCCATAGATTTACTTGAGAATTAGTTTAGTTATCATCATTCTTATTTAATATTTCAATGGCTAAATTTGCATTGTTTTAATTATCATATTTAATAAATATAAAAAATGTAGATAATAAACGAAACAAAATTAAAGCAAAATATTTTACTACATCTGAGATTGTGTAAAAATGATATTTTATTAAAATCTTGCAGGCATTTTTAATTAAACGTAGTCAATACCATATATTAACTCTATTAATTGGTCACACACGTTTGTTTTACTTGAACTTACTTACTTAAACAAATCATATTACAAAGAATCGAACCCTACGTAAAAATCTAGTCGTCTAAAGTCACAAACACTTAATCTTCGTGATGCTTAGCTTAAAAACCTTTTTTTATCTTCCGACGAACGACGGGATTTTATAAAGTGTAAGGCCATAATAATTTAAGCTTACTAACACGACCTCATCAATGAAGCTCAATGACACGACTGGCTTAATGACCTCATAAAACAGTAGTCTGCCGATTAAAGATGTTTACTAAAATTCACTAGTTTCAAGCCCGTTTTATTTCATACCATATAACTATATCTTCACTTATATGTCATGAACTAGGTGGTATATTTACCAATACTATTTTAACAAGTATATTTTTAAGGTAACAAACTTTTCTGGCTTTTGACCATGCCTTCACTTACTTCAAGCGAGCAAACATAGTCAAACTTTTATCCTCCAAATTTAATATAACCTTCAATTTTAGGGTTAATAATTTTATGTTTTAGGTTAACTTTTAGGTTATAATTATTTATTTGTTTCCAATTTAGTTGGATTATCTTTACAACTTAATTACTTGACTATCAAAAACCGTGTAAGTATGACTTTATTTTATGAACTTATTATTTTACAGGAATTGACGTATATCATGAAGTAAAAAAAGTAGAGGTTTTATTGCTGGATGGTTTTGTAATATAACTCAAAATAATTCATAAATAATTTAATAACAAACTTTAAACATTAATTTATATACTTATTATATATATACTTCTGCACCTTTAATATTTAAACTGTTCTGAATAGTATGTTACAAATAAGAGAATCTACTAAAACTAGAAAAAAGGTTAAAAGATTACTATGAATTAAGTCTTATAAAGACTAAACGGTTATGTATTATAATTAATAAAAATGATCCAGTATGATCTAACTATCTTAGTATTGGGGCAGAGAGGCTCAGACGATAACAAATAGCTCCACACATCTCTCAACGTAGCAGGTGCGCCACTGCTGATATAAATATATCACTAAATAAAAACATTTATGGTTTTATCTTAGTACCTATAAAGAATAAACAAATATGTCATTAATTTATTTATTGAGTATAATAAATTTCAGACAATGGTATCCTATATAATGCTTTTCTTAGACAAAATATTATCAAGTTATAAAAGTACAAAGCCTTATTATATTCCTATCCAAATCTTAATGTTATTAAACTGAGAGGGAATGCAATAAACAATCCTTATAAGTATAGTAAAAACAAAAACATTGTATACTGTCATTTTTAATTTTATAATAAGTTAAATATAATGAATTCTATAATTTAATGAAGTCGTGTATGCGAATTACATAATATTATACAGGGTTTATTAGTATACAGGGTTATTTTTAATTAGTTGACCATCTCTCTGCATCACTCCCAACAACATTTGTTCTACGACTTTTTAAAAATTTTGATAAACAATACACAAAACACGAAACCAAAAAAAATGTCCCTCTTTTCCTTATTACTCGGTATTTTGTAAGAAGTACTTAAAAGGTGAACGCCCGGGCGCCATACCTACGCTCAGAGTTAATGTCCGGTCAGAGGCAACAACAAAATTTTGTATGGGAAAACTCGAAATTTTAAAAAGTATTAATTTTAAAAAGTCGTAGAACAAATGTTGTTAGAATTGATATAGAGAAGCTAATCCACTAATTAAAAATAGCTCTGTATATATATTATATATATCTATAAATATTAAAGGTTGCGTTAAGAGCTATTTAAAGATTACCATCCTAATAAGACCTTCAAAAAATTTTTATTAATTCTAACAGACGGGGTTATTTAAAAATAAAGTACGAAGTCTCCTTTTTAATAATCTTATACAATCTAAAAGAAATGCCAATATTTTTTTGAAAATGTTATGCTATTAAAAATTATTCATAATCCATAATATTTATAAAGTTCCTATAACTCTCTCTGTCTCGGAGGAGAGGATTAACAAATGAGATGTCGATTTGGGAATAAAAGAGCTGCTAGTGTTCATTTCAATCAAACAAGCTACTATAAAACACTTCCTACTTGCAAAAGGGTAGCTTTTAGATTGTAAATTATCAATTTGGTGAAGTTTGTGAACTCAATTGTTAGTTTTACCATTTATGGTAAAATAATCAGAAGCATTATCAATTTTGATATGGTATTTATAAAATATAAATGTCTTTTGAACTACGAACCAAGGACTGTGCTACCGATACGTACGCTTCAGGACTCAATTTTTTTTTCTATGATCAAAATAATATAGAATCCGAAGAAAATAGCTAGCAAGAAAGATTATTTCTACGTAGGAACATATTCCTATCAGATTAGATTTTAAAAAGCTTTTCTAAACTCAGACACAAACTACATATTAAATGTTTATATACTCGTGACCTCGCCGAAACAACCTTTTAAAACAGAATACAATAATTTGATAGGAGGAATTCGGATGAGATAAAATGGTTGGTCTTTTGTTTTTCGACGTTTGTATAAAACTTCTCAGGGTTTCTACAATTTTTGAATAAAACCTTCGTTGCTGAATTAAATAAGCAAAGAATTATATTGTTTCATACAATTTCCATTGCTTTTTTTATAGATTTATTTATTCTTCTTATGCCGGTCAAGAGAGATTTTAGACCTAATGTGGCTAATTAATGGGTAGTATGATTGTATATAAATCTTTTAATATATTTGAGACAATCATAAGATTTTTCACTTCTAAATATGATGCACATTAGGACGTGATATTCCGAGAATAATCTTAACAAATGATCTACGAAATACAAAAGTAGATTGAATGTTTCTACCACGGGATTACTTAAGAGTCCCTGAGGGAGTAGTTCTGGTGAAATATCTCGTATGGAAGAGATCTTAACGAATTCGGCGCCATTATTAAGATATAAAGTTTCGTGCATAGAACTTTGTTACCCATGTTTGTTATAGGTTTGTTTGTTTTTCTTGTTAATTTATCGTAAGTTTTAATACATTATAATTAAAATGTGTTTAATAATTATTTATTTATCAATATTAATTTATAAAATACCTTTACATATGACCAAGGAAGAGAAAGTGTAATTACTAAAATAATATTTTAACGACCCCTTTTGTTTCTTATCTTGTTCGTTTGATCGTAGCTACATCGTCAATTTACAACATTCTTGTATTTATTGTTAAGTAAATTCTGTTACATTATCATTTCTAAGCAATCATTATCCTAAGTGTCATAAATAAGTACATATCTTTGTTGATCCTGTTTTATGAATTATTTTTTTTATATATATATATGAAGAACTATACTAAACTCGTTTGATCCTTAAATCTTAAAGTTCAAACCAAAAGTTTGATACTTAATGTATAGTAAAATATCTAATACTCAACTTTACTATGAATACACATGTCTTATAATTTACAAAATATACACTCTTGAAGATATATCTGACATGGCAGTTAATGGTAATAAATGGTTTTAAGAATATTAAAATCCCAAAAATCAGATTAATGCAAAATAAATTAAAACCCTTGCACCCGGTGAATTAGACTAAATTGGAATATCTGTTCCAATTTAGATTTAGATATTTTAGAATTTTAATATTATGAATATTATATAATCTATTCTAGTTTCATTTGTAGCCCACGAGTGTAAAAGATACATTTTAATATAAAACAATATTTTCTTGTTATTATATTTAACTGAAAATATCTTAAAAACTTATATAAAATACCGCATCTAATATAGGTATTGGAGTAATTTACTACAAAAAAAATTACTTTTGAGGTTTTTAAGTTTAATATTAAAACTAAAAAAAAAACAAGTCAATTCTGCAATTTCAAATATTACCAAAGAAACGTTATAAAATATTAATGTATACGCATTTCATTAATCCTTGCGTATAACATATTAAAAACTCCAACAACAGTAGATTAATTCCATATTGCTTTAGTCGTATTAATAATTAGAATCGAGTTAATTTGTTACATTAAAAGGCAAATAGTCTCATTGTATTAACTGACGCCGCAAAGCTTTTAGTAACTGGCTGTAGTTTGCAACGAACAAGCCTTGTTTGTTTATCAAATATTTAGTTTTAGTATTGGCAACATTCTACAATATCCCCACAACAGAATTTCTGTTTTATTTATTTATAGGTTGACATCGAACTTGAAATGGAAGACTCAATTTGAATCAGATATATTTAGTTACTAGCTGTGCCTGCGACTTCGTACGCGTAGATTTCGATTTCCAAAAAACGTACCCTTTGTACATACCAATATATGTATTTACATATGTATATATATCTAATACTCGAACCTTCAAAGTTTCATCGAACTCAATTAAGTAGTTTTTGCATACCTATAAGAGTGTTTCTAGTTTATTTATGTTTAATAGCTGGTAAGTAGCAGTAGTACGAAAAGAAGAAATTATTAACTTCTTTATTTGTTACCAGATTGTTAAAAAAACAGAATGTTAAGTGAAGCATTTCTGAGATTAGCGTGCCCAAACAAACATACAGACATATTCAAACATACAGACGAACAGACAAAATGAAAAACAATTGTTTTGGATTCTCTTGATTATATAAAGTCCTCCCCTCCCCCCCATTATGAATTTTTGAAAATATTATCTATGTACAGACAGCAATCAATGACAGTTTTTTGTCTTGTATATACATCAAGATACATTTCTTGAACACTTTAAATACAATACAATCTTTTGATAAAGTGAAAAGTGTGCAATTAAAGTGAAAAATAAATGTTATTCAGAGTGACGCTCAATTTTTATGTATAAAAGTTATTTAAATTGGCTATATATTTTTATGTGTGGCGTGCACAACTAAAAGTCAAACAAATGAACATATTTTTTTTTAATGTCTAACATTTGTTGTCCATTGTCAACAATGCATTCTGTTAGTTATCCCTTCACATCCTGGCTATTTATTTTGTAACATTTTCTATGTATAGAGACTACTCATTTATTACATGTATAGAAGATTTGCTTGGTACCTATTACGTAATTAATATAAATTGACATAACTTTTTTATTTCTCAACCGATTTAAATAAAATAAACACTAAATGAAATGAAGACTGTTACAATATATTCCTGAAAGCTGCATCTAAATTGGTTCAGCCGTTTCTGAGATTAGCTTGCACAAACGTACAGACATACAGATATAATCTTTTCTCTTGCTCTCTTGCTCTTATAAAGCCTCCTCATCATGTACTTTATAATATTTTCCATGTTAAGAAATTTATCAGTGACAATTTTATTATATGTATAGATGTACAGAAATCAATCAGTGACAATTTTATTATATGTATAGATTTAGCGCGATAACATAAACATTTATGAATTATGCAGGGTTTAATAATTATAAACCTTTATACAGGTTAATTCTAAAAACAAAATTCATGCTGTTGTAAATAAAAATTGTTATTTTATTGTGAAACATGAATACCTAAAATGTGAATTGGGATGCATATGCTGCTATATCCAAGCATATGCATGTGATACTTGATGCATACTCCCAAGTGGAAAAAAAATCGTTTTTAATTATCTAATTTAAATTGTTAAGAAGGATTTTTGTAATTGACCCGTTGATTTCTTATTAAATAATATTTTTATTCAGAATGTACAGTTTCCAAAAAAAGGCATTTTCAAAGTTTTGAATGATTGATTGTTTAATTTTAATACTTGTTTATAGAACATCCGTATAAGAAAACTTTAATGTTTTCTCTTACATAATTATAATATATTAATTTCTGTCTATAATTAATATGAATTAAACTCTTCAACGTCTCCAAAACAACTTAGATGATTATTTATAAACGGTTGTGAAACCAAGCTTCTATTCATACTAAATAAATAAGTATTTAAAAATATCAAGACAAACATATCATTAAACATAGAGAAAAGTTTAACTTGATATTTTCAAAATACTCATATTTAAAATTTTTTATAAAATGTAAAATTTAAAAATAATAAATAATTTTCTGTAAAATAATTACAGTATTATTAAATTACAGCTTATTTAACCATTTTATCGTTTCATGATATAGATGGAAATAGTCATAGCTGTGGTCTATATTTTTTATCTAGTGACATCTTGTATGTCTTCTCATTGGATATTAATGTTGCTGTTTAGGCAAGCAAAGTAGTTTAGAGTTTATCTTGTACTACGAACTAAGTAGTATTAATTTCAGCTTTATTTCCATATCACAATATAACTTCACATTTTTCAATAGAAAATTATATATATATATATATATATATATATATATATATATATATATATAAAATTAGATGAATAATATATAATAAATATATGTATATATATATATATATATATATATATATATATATATATATATATATATATATATATATATATATATATATATATATATATATATATATATATATATATATATATATATATATATATATACATATATTTATTATATATTATTCATCTAATTTTCTATTTTAGTATTCATACAATTTTAGTTTATAAAACATCCAACGCTGTATAGTTTTACCTAATTATGTACTTTTTTTAGGTGAATGATTGACATCTATATATTTATATATACTATATAGCGTTGGATGTTTTATAAACTAAAATTGTTATCATAGAAAATATTAAAAAAAAAAAAGTTTTTTTAATTGCATTCTTCTATCGAGATGTAAATACGCCGTCTGCCTGAATAAGCCTTATTTTATGGCTCTATTCACTTGTCCAAAAGACTACAATTGCTTTAATATAAATGTGAAGTAGCTAAAGTCAGATCTACTTTATAAAAATGCGTGGGATGTCTGCTGTCCGATGTCTGTGGTCTTGAAACTTTTAATGAATGTGCCGTCTTTTTCTATTTAATGGTATCGTATGTAATGGACTAAGTTTCAGTAGCAATTACTTGAGCACTTCATTGATATTTATTTACTTTATTGCACCAGGAAAAACATTTTAATTAAATGCAGTAATAATTTGTATAAAGTTCCGTATTATATACAAAATTAATTTCACAAGTACTAACCGCCTTAATTGAAGATCTTGAAGTTGGTTAATTGATCGTCTCGTTATAAAGATCGGAAGGAACCGCTAAATAAACGAAGAATCAAAAGTTACCAAGGTAAATAACCATATCAAATTGCATAGCTTAAGTACTTATTCGTTAGCTTCGAAAACTTTGTTAAATAGACACCATCGTCAACATATGTACGAAGGTAGCCACGATTTTAATAAGTACATAATACTATTATTTTTATTCTTTTTAGAGATCTTTTTGTATGTATATTTATAGATATATATCAGGTATATCTTGATACATGATACATAATACATGTTCATAAAAAAAATGGTTTATTGTTCTCAAAAGGTGCATGGTGGTGTATTAGGACATGAAACGTAAAAGCATATCCTCATACAAAAGCTAGAAAACAATTTTTATTACATTATTATTAATTATGTTCCTAAATACCTTTGTAAAAGAATAAAAACACAATGATGGTAAATAAACTACCTAGACAATAATAGTCAAGTGAAGATAAAGTTACACGTTCTATTTAAAATGCGTTGGAAACTTGTGAATTTGCCACAAATATCTTAAAACGGGTGACTGTTATTTTATGAAGTCATTAAACCGTGGAGTACTGATTTCTTGACTGAGCTTCAATTATTAGAAGTAAGCTTCTATTTATAGGTCCTTACACTTTATAAAGGTTGTCCAGAGATTAAAAAGATTTTTTAAGCTAAGCATCACGTAGATTAAGAGATTGGACTTGAAATATGCAGATAGTAAGATAGTAAGAATACCCAGCCTCGTTATAAATTATAAATTCTGTAATTAAATACGAGAAAAAAAATGGTTGAATAAGATGTAAGAACACTGACTACCTTATCTTAACCAAAAAATTGTTTAAGAGTTTACGCCTATTTCTTAACTTACATTTACACAAAATGTCAGATTATAAAAGTATTATTTTTAGATTTTGCAATATAATAATAATAAATATTGTTGAAATACGTTGACAGTATGTCCTTTATGATATTTTCTATCTTTTATTATCTTTATAAAGCAGAGCTTTTTTTTTATATACACCTAGTTTAATGCTTGCCTGCATTCCAGTTGATGGAGAGTTGAAATGTAGTCATAGGTGGTAGCGCGCATTAACCTAGCAACCTATTTACTCTACTCTTGAAAACACTCACATTATATTCGGACGCGAATACCGACGCAGGTTAAGGAGTGAGTTAAAAATAAATATATTTAAATAATAGCAAAATAAATCGCGATGTTTTGTCGCGAATGTACTCAAACAATACCTGATCTAAAAAAATGTTCTATTACAAATAAAAAAATCTATTAAAAATATAAAACGTTCCCGTTACCTGTATTGTTTTCAATAGAGAATATTAGATTTGTCGATGTGCTTAGTCCTTAGCTTTTGAAAAATAGAAAAGCCAGAACTGCTAAACTAGTACAAACTAAATTAGAGAACCTATTTTAATAATGTTTTAACGTCTGACTGACTTAAACGTATAACAGAGATATATTTCTTACCGTCTTTATGAAATTAAATATAATTAATATCAATACATATAACATATGCTCTACTCAGTTACATTGATGGAAAAAATTATTAATTCACAATCATTTATGTTTGATTTTAAATTAATTAACGAGTATTAATTTGATGTGGGATGTCACCATAATAGTAAGAGAATTTAGTGGCTCTGTTATGATATTGTTATGACTAACTGAAATGTAAAAGTAATTTTTAAAGATATAAATTGGTAATGACTATACGATACTTTCAAAAAATTTAAAATGGTTCAAAATATTGGATTTCCACGAAGAGATCGTTTCATAATGCCACCGATTTACAAGTAAATGAGTTGTCAAAACACCTGTGAGTCTAAAAGGGTTGTGCAAACGATTGTCTTTGCTCCACCTCTATTTCGCCTATTCTTTGTGCTATTTTCTTTGTCGTTGTGCCGCTTTGTATTTTTTCACAAATAATGTAGGATAAAGGTATAAAACATAGGATGTAGGTAGCAAAATTACTTCTCTTTTAGTTTTATCTATCGGATTTTTTTTATTGAGTATATAAAAAAATATTTAAATAGATACTTTTAATTTCTACCGGATTATAAGTTCCAGCATCACATCATAAAAATAATTTCAAATACTTTTAATTGTTAATTTTATTATTATTATTTAAATAGTATATTTTTTAGACCAATAAAAACTAAATTAATAACAATAATTAATAACAATTTTAAGATTTTACCATAATAAAATATGAGGCATAAAAATATATTTAGAAAGTATAAAAGCATTTTACATATTCTTAGAAAACTCAAATGGGTATCATATATTTATATGTTACTGGCTGCTACCCGCGACTTCGTCCGCGTGAACCAAGAAACATCTTCATTGAGTTCAGAATAGGTAACCTACACCTAAACGTTATTAATATAATAATTTAATAAACAAAATAATCTATTTGCTCGACACCTCAGCTCGAAACAAATATAAACTTATCTAACTAAACAACTAAAAGTACCTACAATGCTACGTTTAACAAATTAAATAAAAAACAATTCTAATATTATACTAAAATATATATTATGTTAAATATATACGTATTGTATGAAACCATAAATCGCTTTGAGAATCGAATTTGTCATACGAAAAATCGCTTAATGCACACAACCGTCAATGACGTCTGCCCAGTCAGGTCGCGCACTCGCTGATGACGGCTCCTCCCTCGCTCGCTCTGTGCGCCGCACCTTTTAGGCGCTTCAGATATTCCGTTTAAGTCAATCTTATTATATCGTGATAACTTTTAAACTATTCGTCCAAATTCCTTAGTGTAAAGGACTAAGTTTATCTACATTCAATACGTAAAGTGACATAATATGTATCAATTTTCATAAGAGATTATAATATTCTAAAATGTTCATTGTTAAAAAATAACTAATTAAATTGTATGTTTGGTTCATTATTTTGGCCACAATGACTTACACATAAAAGATAGATATTTGCTGTCGCGAAATTTTATTTAGAACTATTCAAGATAAGTAATCCTACAGTAATTATCTTTGTGTAACTCCAACGATTATGGCAGCGCACGCCAATATAGCTCTCAGGGGGCTGATTTTTTTCTGACTTACTTGACAGTTATCGTTATATTATCACCAATTTATAAAGAAAAACCGTATAAATTTGATGTAATATGTTATTCTGATATGACTTACTATGTTATTCTGATATCAAAGCTATATTACTGCAAAGTTTCATGAAAATCCGTACAGTAGTTTTTGCGTGGAAGAGTAACAAACACACACACATCCTTACAAACTTTCGCACTTTCAATATTTATATGAATATGATTTCATTATCGAAATGATAAATTGGGAAAATACAAAACAATATCGTTACAGACTTTCTGGTGGAATATAATAACTGAGCTTAGGTGTTGGACGTTTTTAATGTAAGTTTATAATATTTAAGCTCTTTGTTAAGGTAAAAAATATAAACACGATGTTTACGTCATTAAAATGAAATGAAGTTTGTTGGTAATTTAAATAGCGCATACAACCGGAAAATGTTCATCCTCGCCTTGCCTTCTAAATAACACGCATCAATAAACAAGGAGGTTCTATCTTGCCGGGTTATTTTAAACTACATGGTAACTTCAAGAGACATTGTCGCTGTTAGCTCAATGATTTTGTCTATTTACAAATGTAATTTGTGGTAAGTTAATAAAAAACTGTATAAGAAAACTAATAATTAAAAACTAATAATTAGTTTGAGATGAAGTTTGTTTTTGCTGGGATTTGGTTTTAGCGTTTACCATCTTGTTATATTTTTCGTATTCTTTTACATGATTTACAAGTATACGGAAAATAATCAGCATACTACACTAGTTTGCTTTTTAGAATCACATTAAACCACAAACGGACGAATGAACTGCCTTATCACCCTTCAACCATATGAGAAAAATTAACTATTATGTATTTTCTAAATTTAAATAAGTCCAGTTTTTTCTATAAGTAACAATGTCTTTATAAAGCTGGCTTTAACAAACGTTCAAAGATAATTTTAAATAGCTTTTCTTTATACGTCTAGGTTAGGAACTCTAAAAGCTCCTTGCATAGCATAGTAACGAGCAGTATAAGTAACCAAACCAGTCGTAAATATACTATGTAGTAAATAATGCTCAAGTAGAGACAAAGTTACATAGGTGGTATAAAACCTACTTGAAACTTGTATTTTTTCCACAAACATTGTTACAAGTCAAACAAAGAAGTGAACCGACATGTGAAATGAAACTTTTTCTTTATTTTAAATTAAATGGATTTATAATTAAACTTGAAGATCTCGTTACCGTGAACAGTTGTATTTTAGTTAGGTTTAGTATAAATTTTATACTTCATTTGTGTCAATAAAGGCTGCTTATATAATAAATATTATATTATTTTGCCCCTACTTACACTAAACAGCGGAAAGACTGCAACGAATGATTGATTGATTGATTGTTTGTTGAAAGCTGCACCATGAATTTACAAGAGTTCACGTTCTGTTTGTTTTTTTTTTGGTAAAATCTCGGTTTATCATTATCATGACTCTAGATTAAGCCCTTTGGTTAAATTAAAATGTATTGATCATTGCACCAGTTTGTAACCCAGACGCTGAAAACTTGTCGTAGTACGCGGTTAAGTGGTACAACCTGATACTGGGGTATCACCGGACCATATATGAGAGCAGTACTCATTTCGTGACCAGACGGGAAGGTAGACTGACAAAAGTTTTCAAGAGCATCTTTTGAAGACTCTTAGACCTTTCGTGTCCCAGGATAGCTTGCTAGTTATTTATGAATTTTGTATGATATACTTTGCTCTAGCGATTTGTCGTGTGAACAATGTACTTCGCAGAAGACGCCAAGAGAGCATATGAAAAAAAATGCGCCTACTTCTTCCTCAAAGGCCGGCAACGGTCTTATTATTTTTCTATTCGTTTCAGTCTTCGGGATGCGGTGGCCAAATCAGATTTTAAATATTTTTTCTTAAAAATGCCCGGAAATAATGTCATTACCTTTGAATAAAGAACACGCGCAGTATCATATTTACGTAAACTAAAAAAAAATCACTTCCCGGCGCTTTCTTTGAATTTGGAACGAAGAGCGCGCCGGCAATGTTGTATGAAACGGTGTGCTGTTTGAATTTAAAACTCTTTCATCTATCGTACACATTGCGTTCTCGTGGCTTAGCCACAGATGCTTACCTTTCGGCGAAACATGAGCAATATAACTTTTAATACTAATGAAATTTATTATGTAAAAGGCTTTTTTATTTCCATGCATTTTTTTTTAAAGAAAAATACTATATATGCCTGTCTCGTATCATTGAATCTTGCCTGGGGCTCGACCTGCAATTGCCTACTTCGCTACCTTTGCAATAATGTACTATTAAAAGTTAACAGTTAATTCTATCTAGGAAAAACATAACACGTTATAGTGATATTACATTATAGTAGTTAATTTCTATGCACGGAACATTTCTGATCCCTATTTCTTTCACGAAAAAGGGGTAAATTATTAAAATCAAATAAATAAATAAACTATAGTTTTATCCGTTGAACCTTTAATTATTAAATGCAGAAAAAACGTATAAAGTAATCGCTTTAAAGTTACTTACATGTAAACTACATGTTTTGATTTTAAATAAATCATCAATCTAAAAATCAATAGCGTACTCCAGTGAAGCCTAAATATTGTAAGTAAAAACACAGAACACTTAAAATAAATAAAAATATATTTGTATGTATATTCTATTTTACTATTTATATAATATTATTTTTTATTAACCTGATAGCGGTGTACGAACGATCTTGTCTACTGTAAATAACTTTTTCTTAAAATAGGAACCTAAGACAGCATTTTTGAATAATAAAATTCTTGCCAATACGTTTTAAATCCTAGCCTAAAAGTTTTGAGTTTACTTCCGCAATAGGAGATCTGAAATAAAGAAACTATTACTCTTCCAATTGATCTATAGTAAGTAAGAAAAGCATGCAATTGATACCTTTTGTTCAAATTATTAATTAGTCATATAAACCTAATTTGAGAAAAACTATGTGTTATTATACACTTTACTGGCTATCGCCTGTTGTTTTAAAATAATAAAATGTTTTAAGTCTCCTCAGTTTCCCAATTTATTTTATTAAAATTACTCAAATGCTGAGGCAATATGGATGATTTGTTTCATAAAATATTCTAGGGATAATACATTTCGAGAGCAGTAAACCGATTTCTATGTTAATAAATGTTTTTATTCAGAAATTGTAGCCTCCCTAATAAAGTATGTAAATTTTCTTTACTTTATTATTGTCGCAATGTTCCATATCCTCTATAAATATCATAGCTTATAAATTAACTACATAACATTAACACATAAATTGGCCTTTCATTTAAGTTATTACTTTATTTTAGAATAATGACTTGAGATAGATTTAATTTGTAGTCAAACATTAATAACATTTAAATTCAATTTTTAGGAGACTATCAATTTGGCTAGTTAATTTTTCAGCTCTTTTAAGAATTTTGCAATCAACCTATGCTATTTATTTATACTATTGTCTAGACATAACAAAAATGAATTTAGTGACCTTTGATCAAAATTTTCATTGTATTATTGTTAGTTTATAAAAATGTTTCATTATTTTATGATATAATGCTTATCTGTACAGCAAAGTTAGAACCATTGGTTAGAATTTTTGAAGATAAGCTTAATAGACGTCACCACGTACCTGCAAAGACGATTATGTATAGAATGCCTAATTCACCGAAACGGGTAGCGGAGGTGTCTGTCAGTAAGTCAGTTAATGAGTCATCTACCTCCAACGGTTTCTAAGTTTGTAAGACCTCCATCTCGTCTTACCGTGAACAGAATTGCCTCAAAGCATTCGAGACGTCGGGTTAGATTTAAAATGTAAATTTAAAATTTATTTCAATATACGCGATGTAAATCCGTAACAATAGTTTTATTTCAAATTATTTTATTGTTATTTCATGGCTAAAAACAATAAGTTAGTGAATATATATATTTTAATTTATTATTATTTAAAATATATGTACTTATGATTTTTTCATTCACAGTATTTAAATCGTTATGTATTCGTGTATAATATCAACGTTATTTAAATTATTATATTGTTACCGTAAGCGATTTAAGTTAAATATTACTTTATTTTTGATTGTGCTGGCAGAGTATTTATTTGAAGTCTGTAATATCCGATTGTTAATTTTTTTCCAAAAAGTTTCGAGAGTCTCTAATAATACGAAAAATACTATTTACCCTTTTTATGATGTCTGTCTCTTAATCCATCTGTTATTTTATATTATATAATTTTGTTTTCAAAGTTCAGTAGATACGAATAATAACACCAATCATATTTGTTAAATAAATGTTACATTTCTGATAAAAGTTGTATTTTAAAGTGATTGGAAATAAAAGAACTCCATTCATAAGATTGCTGATATTGTAGTATATTAGATATTTAGGGTATTTAATCAATACGGTATTTAACGGCATTTTCAGATAATAAGAAACATTGAAAGAAATTGTAAAATATCTTTTTTCATCTGCTCAAAAAAACTAGCAAAAGCTGGAAAATGTGCAGCAAATACGCATATTCAGCCAACATGTTATTTGGTTTTAGAATCATGGTAAGAACACGAATATATCTCTTTCTTGCTTCTATTTGCCATTTACACATTTGATATAAGATATAGGTGTCACAGTTTTATCAAAATGTTAGTTTCTATACTATAGGATACTCATCGAGTCTTTATGAAGAAATTATTCGAGAAAATAAAAAAAAACTAATTCGGTGTTAAATAAATGTACTATTTACCATAGTTTGATAAATCCTTATCGTATATTTTAGTAACATATATATAAAGTTGATTTGTAACTAAGGGAAGTAAGTTTATTTGACCTTTTTAAATAATTGGTTTCTTTGTTAAAACTTTGACACTTTTAATAAACTTTAAACTAACGGGTTAGTTATTTAAACTAATAACAGTCGATTTCTTTTACATACCCTATTCGTGGTATTATAATATCATTATAATTATTAAAATATTTGTAATTAATGTACCTAGTATTTATATATTTTTTGACATAGAAGTATTATTTTCTATATTTAATAATATACCTACGTGAGTAGGCATTCCTACTCTACCGAATTAAACTTAAAAGTCCTTGATAATATTTCGTCAAGAAAACCATGTCTACGTCTCAAGATATTGCTCCTGTTTATTTAAGCGTGTCATTTAAAAGGTAAGGTGAGTGGGAACATTATCTCCTTGCATGCGATAGTTGAGTGAATATTAAACTTTATTATTGCTTCCTTGGTTTTTATTTTATAAATAAAATCATCTATTTTATAAATTAAGTATTAAGTATTTGTTTGATTATTTATCTTTTATGATTATTTAAATAAATTTTAATAAGATGTGAGACCGCAATTTTTTTTATAGTTATATTTACCTGCTACGTTGAGAGATATATGGCGCTATTTATCAACGTCTGATCCTCGCTGCCCCACTGCTAAGATAGTTGGATCACACCGGATCATTCTTAATAATTATTAATATTTTTTTATAGTAACTTAAATATCAAACACATTAGAATTTACAGGAATAAGTACTTCAGTTGCAAGGTAGTATACGATGCTCCATGTAAATAATTGATTATGGAATGTTATTTTGTGATTACTATGCCTGAAATCCGCATCATGAAAAGAGAGGTAAGGAGAGCATTGTGTCGTTTAAATGTGAATAAAGCCAGTGGCCCTGATGGTATACCAGCCATTCTGCTCAAATGCGCAGCTGAGTTGTCTCCTGTATCGACACGTCTACATCGCCTCTCTTTCAAGACTGAAATAGGACCGAAATCCTAGAAGCTTGCCAACGTGCAACACAAAAAAGACAGCCGTGCCGATCCTACCAATTATAGGCCTATTTCAATCACCGCCATACTCTGCAAGATTATGGAGCATGTATTGAACTCGCAACTTCTAGCGTACGTAGAACGTAACAATCTCCTCAGTGACCGACAGTATGGGTTTCGCCGAAATAAGTCCGCTGAGAACCTTCTAGCGTGCGCTACACAAATTTTAGGCGAGGCCATCGAGAGGAACGGAGAGGCGGTCGCCGTCTCTCTGGACGTCTCGAAGGCATTTGACAGGATCTGGCATGCGAGCCTTCTACGCAAGCTTTCAGCGTTCGCTATATCTCCTGGTCTGATTGGCTGGGTAACGGACTCCGAGTAGTTGTGGACGGGTAGTCCTCGGAAACCTTGACAATAAATTCTGGAGTGCCTCAGGGGTCCGTTCTTTCGGCAACTCTTTCTCTAAGGCACATTAACGATCCGCTGAAGCCCGGTATCTATGGGTATGCAGACGATATCTTTTGTTGTAGAAAGATATCTACCGAGCACTTTGGGCTGGTAGAGATCAAGTACAGTCTGAAAGAGAAGCCATGGTGCAACGTTTGAATGACAAACTTCAGGCAGTCTCCGGATGGGGCAGTGCCAATCTTGTAAAATTGAACGCCATCAAAACGCAGACGTGTTTGTTCCCCGCCAAAAGCTATCACTTTGGCTCCTACTTTCCAGAATATAACCTTGGAATACCGTGACCGGCTTCAGTTGTTAGGCTTAGAAATTTCCTCGAACCTCAACTTTGGTCGGTACACTGAGTCCAGAGCAAGAGCAACTGCAGGAAAGCTTGCCGTTCTTGCGAAGGTCCGACAGTACTTTACACCAAGAAAGCTACTTGTATTATACAGAGCACAGATCCGGTCGTGTGTGGAATACTATGGTCACGTTTTTGCTGGTCCCACAAGGTATCGTCTTGCGGTTCTGGACTCGAATTGAGAGGCGAGCAAAAAGGGTTATAGGTGACCCTGAGTTGGTTGAAACCAATCTTCTTAGCATTGAGCACAGGCGTAGAATTGCTAGCCTCTCAGTATTCTATAGGATACATTTTGGTGAGTGTGTGCAGGAATAACACGACCTAATTCTCCGGTTCCCGTTACATCACCGGACGTTCCGACGCATGGCAGTTATCCATCCTTACGTTGTGGACACTCCACGTGTCCGAACGAAGCGCTATGCTTCGTCTTTTTTAGTGCGTACAGCAAAGGACTGGAACAACTTGCCTGCGTCGGTATACCGGCGGGTATTCCGGCCAAATACAATGTGGGTGTCTTCAAGAGGAGAGTGAATAGGTTGCTAGGTTAATGCGCCTTACCACCTGTGACTACATCTCCTTCTCCATCAGGTGGAATGTAGTCAAGCATTAACCTAGTTTTGTATAAAAAAAATAAAAAAACTATCAAAGTGTTTTAGGAATTGGATGCATAAGATATTTTGCACATAATATTAAATATTTTAATAATAATTAACATTTTGTATAAAGTAAAACTGACACCATTAATATGTTTGTTATGATATACAATATCATATATTCAGGTGAGGGTGAGTTTTTAACATACGTGCTGCCTAAATGTTGTAACGTTCATTATATCACAAGTTGTCAGATATTAAACATTAAAGTGTAGGTATTGTGTACCATTGGAAAGAAGTCCTCACATTATATATAACTGGTTAAATTATATAAGAATCTATTTACCATCTTCCGAGAATGACCAAATTAATCTGAATTGTGACAAGTCTTAAAGACAGTTAATATGCCATAGTTTAAAATACCATGCTTAAGGTTTAATTAGAAATATACTTTTTTTTTTAGAATATGCAGGCTTATTTTAATTAGTTGAACACCTCTTGCAGTCAGCTTCTTTACATCAATCCCAACAACATTTGTTCTACGACTTTTTAAAATTAATAGTTTTTAAAATTTAAATTTTCTCAAACAAAATTTATTTGTTGTCTGTGAACAGGCTTTAACTCTGAACGTCGATATGGCGCCCGAGCGTTGACCTTTTAAGTATTTCTTACAAAATACCTAGTAATAAGTAGATATGTATAACAATAGCAACGATCAACAAAAATATATTTATAGCTATATATATCAGGAGACAACTTACAGAATCACAGAGTACCTAAGTAATGCTTCGAAAATCGAACAAAACAAATACCCATCGGCCCAATTAGTGTTTCTATGGGACTTCTATTCCTGATGATGAAGGCTACACAGACAATTGATTAAACTTTCTTTTGACAATTGATCCAAACTGAGACTGTTTTTCACTATCGGTATCATAACCACTGGCCATCTTCGAGCTATGTTTAATAAAAATATTTTGTTCGTGATAATATTATTCAAGAATTTATAATCTTTGTATTTATAAAAAATACAATTTTTTATTCGACATTTGCCGTGTATTGAGAGTAATTCAAATTATCTAGAATAAACCTATTTTATATTTACTCAATAATATACGATAAGGGATACATTGCTATATGTGTGTTATCTCGGTTTTTAAACGTGCATATGGTGTACGTTTTTTAAGATTTTCTCAAAATTTCTAGGACTACTTTCTAAATATTTTCTATAAAGATAAGATTTTAAAATTATTACAATACATGACACACTCTAAAAACTAGACGACAACCGTGAAGCCCAAAGTTCCAAATTTGGAAATTCATTATTAATACTGATACAACGAAGTTATGCTAACGTTTATTATTTTTTATTGGGTTGATGTGTTTTAGGATTTAGATAATCTATAACCGTACTTGTAAGATTTAAAATATGAACATAATTTGAAGAACAAATATAATACTAAGAAGCGGTAGTATCTACATTTTATGACACATTTAAATAGAGTATGAATCATAATAATATATTATATCTGTGTCTTGAATCAGTATCTTGATGAAAATTGCTTTAAGGTCAAAACTCATATGTAACTTTAGATAAAATATTTTCTACTTGCTATTTCTTTTCGATTGTTAATTCCTCATTAGAATTATTTATTACTGGAAGTATTAACATAATTAACTGTATAACTAAAGCCAACCACAAACCTATTCGTATCACAAACGTTTTTAATCTGATCTGTGTCTATAATAATTATCATCGTGATAACGAAAACAATTTAAGTAGTTATTCGTTTTCAGTTAAATTTACACAACCTTGGCCATTGATAACTTCTAAGTGAGCTATGAAAAAACATTTTTTATGAAAAACAAACAAACACATTCAATGTACATATTATGTGGAAAACATGAGGTTGTTTGAAAATCTGAAAATTGTTGGTAAATAAGAAACTTAAATACAATATGTGATGAATGGACCATTCAAAATGATTTGGTTTGAATTAAATCGGTATTTTAAATTTCACAAGAGCATAAATCTCAAAAAACATCATAAATTATTTGAAATATCATTGATCTTACCTTCTTTATTCTGTAATCCTTTACAATTTGTGCAAAAAATTCTGTCAAGGAGAATTATTTTAAATATTTTTGAGAAGCAAAAGACACGTATTGTAAATAAGACGATAAATCTTCCCCTAGATAGCTTTTCGTATTTCAATACCCAATGTAAACTGACAAACATTTACCTTTTGACATAAATATTTTACATTTACGTGCTAAGAGACAAGTATATTATATCATTTATTTTTATATTCTGACTTAACATCTTTCACGAATAATATTAGATTTTTTTGTTATTAAGAAATGTTTTGATTAACGCATTAAATAGGATAATATTCATCCCTACTTTACCTTTTATATTCTTTTAACTAGTAACTTCAACTTTAACTGTATATGATAAATATTTAAAATTAAAAAAAAACAATGTTATTTTTTTAAAAATAAGTAGTTTTGAATAGCTGGCTTATATTAAATCTGCATCAAATATCGAACACCTCAACTATATCTGACATTTTTCTCAAGATGTTTTTTGTAAAGTGAAGACCTGTCACTGAGAGCTGTTGTAAGTATACTATCTTGTAAATAAAGTTCAAGTGTATCAAACAAGTGTATCTGCACGAAACAATCTTTAATCTTGTTTATTTTTCACAACTTTTGGTCTACTTTAGTTCTATTGTATTATGAAACTGATTATAAACCAGGGATTCTATGAGTGTCATTATTCGAACACTAAAGACACTTTAAAAAGCTTATAAGCTATTTAGAAAATAGGTACTAGATAAATATTTTTTTTGATCTTTTTTTTAATAAGAAAACTCCCCGATTAGTGATTATATTAAACCTGTGTTGCAGAGGCTTTACAAATATTTTTAAATATTTATACTATCTAATACTACTTATGATAATGTTATAATAGTTTACCTATCACTGTACTAATGTCTAAGCCATGCAAAAGCATTATATGATAAAGTTAATGGTTCTACATGAAATATTTTATATTCGTAGAGTTGACAATAACTTATTAGATTTATAGACACTTCTGAATAGATCGGTGATAATAATATACAAGTAACCATTTAACCGTTAACATTTTTACTGAAATAAAATATAAATATTATAAGTAAAAATAAGCAGGAGAATCTACAAAATGAACTAAAATATTTTGTACATTTGTATGTACATTCAATATCCTTTACAATTTGTACGAAAAAATCCTCTAGATTGGTTTTAATTTTTCAATACAAAAGAGACATATTTTCAATAAACGAAAAATCTAATCTTATCTTGCATTTACAATTCATTCTTGAAAATTTTATGTAAGCGTGAGAGTTTCTCGTTATTGCTGTTTCTTATTGACATTAAGAAAACATATGTATATGGGTTATTGTCGAAAATGTTTTAAGGACCAATTCTTCGAAGTTTCTTGTTGTAGAAATAAAAAATAGAACCTTGTTTCTTAATCTTGTGATATAATTCACTCTGAATGAAACAAGGGAACGAATTAACGAACGGAAACCTAGTAATTTGAGCTACAGTAAGACATTTCTTTTTTCGAGAAATCGCACCCTTACAAACGTACATATGTTCTAAATTTACTTAAGAATACAAAAGAACTGTAAAGCTAATGTCAGTTAAAATATTGCTTCAATACTTGTGTTTAAAAATAGATGAAAAAAATAAAACTTCTCGAGATAATTTTTATTAAAATCATCATATAAATTTAAATTAGTCTAATGAAATAAGCAAAAGTTTGAAAATTATACAATTAATCAATTAATTGAAATTTTATTGGTTATTGGGATTTATGTTCATAGATAACACGTTTGTTAGTAGTAATTTTAGACTTTTTCTCTTTTTTTATATTATTTTTAATCTAATTGATATTTACTTTGAAAATTATTTGGTAGTATAACTGTATATAATATAAGACCATCAAATATAATATTTATTTAAAATAGTTTTGAAATCCGAATGTAAAGCACACAAAGGACGTGTATTTCAAGAAAGTTGACATTATTATATAACAAACATATATAAATAGATAAATGTTGAATGAACATTTCGAACAACGGGATTACGTGAGTGTCCCTCAGGGAATATTTCTGGTAAAATATTACGTATGCGAGAGACCTTATAAGAACTTAGCTCCATTATTGAACTGTAAAGCTGCGTGCATACAACATTATATTCCTGGTATACCTACTACAGGTTAAGAATTGTTCCGTTGTGTTTATATATCAATACCTTAAGAGCATTCTGCTTAAAATGTGTGAATAAGAAATTATTTGTTTTCTTGTTTATAACATTGGATAAAAGTTTGTCGTATTGAAGAAAGGTTAAGAATAATTACATATTATATGCCTGATGATGAGCTACGATTAAGCCCTCTTAATTACTCAAGCTACGATTGATCCTTATCAAGTCTAATTGTGAAAAAAAATTGTAGTTACTATATAATATTATACTGTTATTAAGATATAACTGACAATCGTCAAAGAGTCACACTGTTGATGATATAAAACTTTATTCCAGGTAAGGTGGAAGTTACAAAGGTTTATATCTTAAATTTATAAATAAAATATAATCTATTGTAGAAGATAATTCAGATCAACCGTTGAAGATTTGTATGTAAGCCAGCGCGGGTAGATGACAGATGCTCGAAATCACTTTTGCAGAACGCTCGATTCGTTCATTTGTTGTTGTTTAGTATTTTAGGTATAGTGATAATTTTTGGTGTTCATTTCCTTATTATTGGCTTGAACGTATTGTAGCTGTGTTTTAATTAAAAATTAGTGTAATTCGTTATTTTTGTGAAATTTCAATTTGTAACCATTACAGGTTATTTTGTTATTGTTTTTTTTTAAGTAAAATTAATTGAGATTTAATAGACTATTCTTATGTTATTAAAAGGGAGAATTATTCTGTTTTTATTGAATTAAATATACTCTAGATCTAATATTTGGATTACAAAATACACGTTTGCATTAAATAGACCAATAATTTAAGCTAAAAAAAAAAGATACAGCATTTTTTTAAATTAAAATATTTGCTCGAACATCAATTCGTAAACTGAACTAAAAGATTTATGTTTTGTGTTTTTTATATAAATCTGTTTTATGTTATGAGTAAAATTATATTGCTTTAATTTAATTTAGTACAAAAACAATCCGCTTTAAAATTATATTTTATTTTATGGGTAGATATTGAAATTAAAAATATTAAATACCTAATTAACATTATAAAATCCAATTTATACGTAATGATTAAATCCTTGTATACGATTTGCAACTCATGAAACAATAGCAGATTTTAAATAAATATTGCTTCAAGCATATTGTTAAAATACAATAGAGTTAATTTCTTTCATTAAATTGTAAATTGTCCATTGAAAGAATTGACGCCGTTAGGATTTGAGTAACTGGCTCTTTAGTTTTGACAAACAATTCATATTTATTTACCTAATACAATGTAGTTTGAGGATAGATATTATTATTCTAAGTAGAGAGCCAAGTCTATGTAGCCTTGAGTAGTCTTTTTTTATTGTTAAAAGTAGAGCAAACGAATACCTACGCGGTTCAGATATTGGTAAGCCATCATCATCACCAACCGTCTTTAGGAATATTAAAGGATACACTAGGACGTGACCGATTTTTAAAGAATACGCGCATCTTTATTCTAGGTAGATGCATGGGTGCCTATCACATGATAGGGATGATATTGCATGCGGTAGCGTGCAGTGACTCAGTGGAAATTAACGGCAGGGTTCAGATTAAATAACTCTTGAGCACTCCCACTATAGGTACACTCGCGGTGATAGTTTTCATAAATGAATTATGTTATAGACTTCATAAGTTTTAAAGCTGTAAGTTCTTATTTTATTCTTCTTAAAAAATTGTTTCACTGGTAGAAACTATTCAGCGATCGCAAGGTTCTTCCATGACTGTTAGTAGGAACTTAATAATTGTTCCTACTCGATTCATCTCTCCCCCGCATGGTTAGTGTCTAGGTAGGCATAATGTCCATCCTGCTGAGGGAAATCCTAAAAAATCTCCAAATTACACCAGTTGAGCCGATAGGTTTTAAGTTGAGCAATGTCCCCCATCTTACTGAAAATTGAGTTCGTGACTCTATTTTATTCGTTATACAGACGTAGAAAATGTTCAAAGTTCCTGTGTTCCCTAGTAACTGAATCATAGAAAAAATTAAGACTTCAAATTTACACAGAGGCCGAAAACATATGTCATCGTATACGAAAATACCCTTACGTGGTTCAAAATCGTTGGTTTTCAGGGTACGATAAGTACAACACGTAGAAAGAACATCTCATTTGGGATTGCTTAAAAAACAGGAGATACGGCTTATCCATATAGAGGTTCACCTCTTAATGGATAAACCACATTGGATAGATTCAGGAAGACAGAAGAAAGATTTGAGAGAATCGGCAGTAAAACGAGGTGTTCAGGAGGTAGACCTAGTGAAGCACCCCATTACCTTGCACAATGTTGGGGGATATTCTGGAAATTATGGGGACATACGAGTACCCCCAAAGCATTCATCAACCCTGCTCAACCAGTGTCCAATTGGAGCGATGATTGGATGCGGATTCTCCAGATTTTTGTACAGTTAGTGGAATAGTCTTTCATAAGCGGTGACCTGATTAAGATCCCTATTAATATTCCTTTCTTTTTTGCATACATATTAATGATGAATACAAAATTCATGGAACTATTTATTATCTCCCGCCACAGTCACGCACAGCAAGCAATTATAATCAGTCACAATAATGTGCTAGAAGTGCACCAATGGATTAGCCATAAGGTAATGAAACAACCAAAAACTTAAAAGATAAAAAAAATAACTGGAATATAAACAAATAATTAAAATAAACTTATTTAATATTACAAAACCGCCCCGTTGATCGAGTGGTTAGCGCAGACGCCTAACGTGTCACAGCGCAATGGGACTCAGGTTCGATTTCCGGCAGAGACAGGCATTTATGTTATGAGCATTGATGTCTGTTTCTGGGTTTGGTCGTTTATTAAATATATTCTCTGTGTTTATATGTGTATTTCTATGTATTTGTATCGTTATCTAACACCCTTAACACAAGCAAATAATTTGCTTACTTAGGGGTTAGATCAATGTGTGTAATTTGTCCTGATATTATTATTAATATTAAAACCATTACAATAACAAGGAGTGAAGAAAAATACACATATGAAACGTCCAAAGTAATGTTAATAATTTTTTGTCTGTATTAGTATTACATTTACCTAATTAAACTAGCGGACGTTGTGAACAGATATTCAAACCTTTAAAACAAACTGTATAAATTTTTGTTCAAAATGTGTTTCGTTCTAACCACTGGTCTTTAATAGTTTCAATATTTGGTCATACAGGAACATGGGAAAGCAATTGGGTTTTTGTGTTATCTAATTTTAGTTGAAAGTAACTCATTAATACTGTTAGAGAAGTTAATTGTATTTAACTCTTCAATGGAAGTATTATGTTGGTGTTTCCGGACACAGTCCTGCAAAATATTTGTAACGGCTTGGTTTTAATAAAAATAAAACCAACACATACGAGTTACAAAAGTAGCATAGTTTATTAGCATTTAAATGTATCATGTATATCTGACAGTATTATCTTTAGTCTTTGATTTACAAATTTCATAAAAAAATTAATTAATTATTTATTTATTTGCCCTTACTGTTTATGACTTCGCTGTTATACTGTCACAGGCAATATAGTAGTATACAGGCACAATTTTATATAATGCAAAAAAAAATATATACTATCGCAAGAGCTGGCAATTTAAGCAGCAACTTATTTACTCCGCCTAAGATTAGACGTTGTAGCCGAAAGTAGCTGTGTAGTTATTCATAAGCTCGTGGCGTGTTGTCTATCTTCTTACTAGATATTAAAATCGATGTTGTTGTTTCAGCAAGCGAAGTTCGGAACATTTATGTCACGCTCAGAACTAACCACTATTAGAGTAGGCTTATTGCCCATCACAATATAATGTAATATTTTGCATAGAATATATTATCTAAATGTAAACAATCCCCTTAACATGTTCATAAATTAATTAATTTCGCAAGTATCAGCCTCCATGGAAGATCTTAAAGTTTCTTAATTGATTGCTTCGTTACGAAGATCAACACATTTTATTAAATCCTCTTATTTAAGTTCCAGCAAAGGATACTTTTAACTTGCAAGGGATACAATTATACTTGATCGCCGTTTTTATGTTATATTATCGTGAATTTAAAATGTGTAAAAAATACGTATGAACTTATATCTTGTAGAACAGGGGTGGCCAACTTAATCAGAACTAAGATCGACTTTTTACCGACGAATCCATGTTGGATGTACTTTATTTATTTTTAAGAATTACGTACTTCTTGATATTCTACGGGACCTTTAGGGAAGGTAAATCTTAATTTTAACTTAAAAATTTTAAATAGTTTTTCCCTCGCCGGAATCGACTCGACTAGCGGCCGCGATCGACTGATTGGACACCCCTGTTGTAGAATAATAGAGATAAATATTCTATGTTTCAGGACTTTGACTTCGTTTTCTAAAACTTTTTTAAAGAGAGTGTGATAGGACAATAAAGAATGCGAGTGAGATTTGTCTAGTGTTTCACTGTTCAAAATATGTTTGTCTTTTTATTGCTTATTAAAAAATTTGGTCATAAATTTCGTTATAACCTTGTAAAAATATAGCAGTAAAAAGTATTTATCAACATAGAAATTAAGATAAAGTTATATGGTATGTATAAAAAGCGTTTGAAACTAGTGAATTATCTGCAAACATCTTAAATTGGTGGACTTTTGTTTTATGACGTCATTAAAGTGCAGACCTCGCCCAGCTTCAATGATAAGACAGCAGCTTTATTAAATTATTAAGAGCTTTTTTATTAAGTCCCCTTAATCGAAATAAATAATAGGTCTAGTTAGAATTTTTATTATTTTATATTTATTAATAAAAAGTAGAGGAACATTTTTAAAACGCTTGCAAATTAGTTTCATTAAATTTATAAAGAATGGCCTTTTCTTCAAAGATTTCTTAACGATATCGAATAAATTACTTATAAGTCAGTTCAGTTCATCAGTTTAATTTTTGAATTTAGTTTATTCTTAATATAAACTATAGTGACTTAACGCTTAACATCCATTATTTCATTCTTCTTATTCTTTGCCTAGTATTTTAGTTTAGATATCAAACAACCAACCAACATGGCTGCCAAGTCAGATTGTACAAGCAAGGCTTTTGCAGTCTTGCAATTAGTTCTAGACCAAGCTGGGTTATAAGTATATTATTATAGATTTTAGTGTAATAGTTATTTTATATTTTAGTCATTATACTATAAAAAGAGAAAACATACGAACTATCAAAGAGTGGCGTTAAACAACTACTACATATTCTGCATATAAACTTAACTACTTGAATACCATATGTTTTTATAAATTTATGCAATTAATTACTTTTACCGAAATGAAATAGTCTAAATATAAAACGCAAGACATTTTACTCACAGTTGTATTTTGAGTTGGTACGCTTAGTAGTATTTAATAAATATTTTAATATATTAATTTATTTTTGTATGATAATTTGTGTGTATTACGATTATTTGTATGTATTTTATATTTTTGTAATCGGAATCTAGTGATAGAAAGTTATTTAGAAAAAAACAATTTTTTTCGACGTCTATGTGTAAAACCCTAGACTGCCCTAGAGGAATTATTATTTTGGGAATGATCTTAACAAATGATATACGAATATTGAGTATACAACTCGAAAACAGGATCACAAGTGACCCTTAGGGAGTGGTTCTATTGAAATATTGCCTTTGAGAACAAGTACAACCCGTTCCCGAAAGCTGTGCTATAATTAAACTATGTATGTCCCATGCATAAAACGCTTAGAATCAATGTACGTACTACCTCTGTCTCCGAACGTAGACTTATTTTCTTTAAACCATGTTTTAAAGATTTTGCTTAAATTATATATATGTACGTTTAAATTAACACACTAACATCCAGTGTCTCAAAATTGTTATCAATGTTATCAATGAGTTCTCTGATTATAGAAAACAGAATTATTTTTTGAAAATTACCTTGTCATCTTTTCTGATTGGTATTTACTTTGTTTTAGGAATCATACCATTGTTTATAAACTATATGTTATAAAAATATTTCACTGTCGTTTTTTAACTCATAATTGCATTACGATTTGGTGTTGCTTGAAAGAAGTTATAAAAGTTCAATTTGTTGGATTGAATCGAATGCACGAGTCGAAACAAACTATCTAAGCTTAAAAAACTATTTTATATTGAATTAGAGAATTCATTTGAATGATCGTTAACTTCGAACACAACAATTATTAACTAGCTTTGCTAAGCAAACATTTTTAATTAACACTGTAAAAAGTTCCATAAATTTAGTTAACGGGTTTTTTCGTTACATATATATTACAAAATATTCATAATATCCATGAATGTGTTGCTTAATTAAGAATTATAGAAATAGATATAGAAAAACATAATACATATAAACAAGTGATGTTAAATTGATTAACAAGGTTAATTAGAATATGTCTTTGTTACATCAACAGACGCCACTTGTTAATGTTTTTGCTTACAACTGTAAAAACAACAGCTTTTTCAAATAATGACATGTAAAGGAAAATATGATAATTAATGAATGTAAATACTTTAAATGTCCGCGTGCACTGAAAAGATTCCGGTATTAGGTGTGTCACAGTAAGTGTTGCATAGTTTTAGACGTCAGCCTCTGATAAGATTTAGAACCTTTATCTTGTTCTTAATCTTCTTAATCTAAAATAGGGCCAGGCACGATTCTTACAACTACTTAGAAAACTATATTTTGATAGCTTAAATATCTCTAAAATTATATGTATCACGGAAAACAGTTTTTACAACTTCGGCAGATTACTTACGAGGACATTTTTACACACTAGCTAATATTTTTTAATATTAGATAAACTGGTATGGTTTCGGGTAATAATATGACCCTCTTAACAATACGCTTACGCCGTACACGCCGAGCCTTCTTAACAATACGCAAGGAGGTTCTTAATAAGCAAAGAGGTTCCTCTTTGCTATTCTTTGGCTAAGTAAAGACAAAGTTATATTGTACATAACCTTGAAACAAAGAATGACGAACTCTAGTTCTATGACATAATTAAACTCTAAAAATTAAAAAAAAAGTTATCAACTGTTTATCAAAATAATCGAAAATGACATAAAAAAGCCTTAATTTATTAGATTTACATTAAAAAAATTTGCAATGTGAGTTTATCTGTAATTTACACATATTCTGAAAGTTCTCTTTCCTTAATCTGATAACAATTTAAGTACAAAATAAGTAAAAATGTATTACGTTTCTATATAATAATATTTTATAAATCAAGTAGTATTTTTTATACTAAGGTAGGTAATGATTTAAGAAGTGATATACTGTTGCTGTTTCTTAGACTAACTGACATAACGAGTAACATAAAATAAAACATTGAAATGTTAGTTCTCTTTTATATTAGAAGTCCATGCATCTTATATGTTAAATACAATATTCGTATATACACGAAGATATGACAGGTTAAATACGAATATGTATCTAGTACCACTGATACGTTTACGAGTATTTTCTTTCTACATATATCGTGAGTGATCATGTATCTGTTTCTTGAACCCTAAAAGATAATTGAAGTGCATTTAAAAAGAAAGAATAAAGATTGTCGCAGTAATTTGTAATCCAGGCTCATGTATTTGTATACTTAATTAATCCAGTGCATCAATTGTATTTTTCTTATAAATATTTTAACTAAATTTTCACTTGTTAAAGAACACAATACCTATACAAATAATAAAAATTATCACTGAACGATTTCTGTTCATGAAAAATATTAAAAAAAAACACCAAGAGAACCCAAAACAATGGTTTTTCACTTTGTCTGTTTGCCTGGATATCTGTATGTCTGTATGTTTGTGCACGCTAATCTCAGAAACAGCTTAACCAATTTGAATGCGGTTTACAGCAATATATCAATACAGTCTTCACTTATCATTTAGTGCTTATTTAATCTAAATCGGTTAAGTAACAAAAAAGTTATGCCAATTTATGTCAATCACGTAATTATCACGTAATCGCAAATCTTCTTCTATACATGTATTAAATCTGTAGAGGAATAATCTCTGTACATTTAAAAAATAAAAAAAACCTTTATATAACAAGAGAACTTAAAACAATGTTTTTTCATTTTGTCTATTCGTCTCTATATACAAACATATGTCTGTATATGTACGTCTGTATGTTTGTGCACGCTAATCTCAAAAACGGATTAACCGGTTTGAATGCAGTTTTCGGGAATATATTGTTATGGACATAAATCGGTTAACAAATAAAGAAGTTAATAATGTCTTATTTTCCCACCATTACGGTAAGACGTATTTCCAAAATTGAAATAGTGGTTCACCTCAGGGAATAATAATACCCTTTACAATAAAAAAAATATCTATGATTAAAAATTACAAAAAGATATAAATATAAATTAGAAATACTCCAACAAGCAAAAACTACTAGCCGGAGTTTGATGAAACTTTGAGCGGGTACGTTTTATCGAAACCTAAATCTAAGCGTACGAAGTCCCAGGCACAGCTAGTTATAAATATGTTTCTACAGTATTAACATATTGGAAAAGTAGACCTAAAATTGGAGTAAGCAAGGTATTACTGGGCATTATCCTTACTTATAAGGAGAGGGGTTGCTTTATATCGTTTTATTTCTCACAAATTAGGTTAAGATGCTCTGAGCAATGTTTAAGATCTTATATAGCTTGGTCTCTTTGCGATGATATATTATATTGTAACAGATATATTCACTGTAATATTTATTATATTGTAAACTTGTATTATACAGAATCTTTTTCGAAAATATTCAAATGATGCTTTTGTGGAAAACAATATTCTTAAGTCAAATATTTTAATAATTATTTTTAAAACTTTTTTTTTAATATTTTTTCTTTCTATATAAAATTGTTTATCGGATTAATAAAATAACCTCGTTTTAAGTTCAATTTTAGGAAAAATAAAAGAGATTGTTATTAAAATAATAAAATCTAATATTTGTTATTTATCGTGGTATAATATAATACTAACTATTACCGAAACTTTTAGTCATAAACCGATAATATATTTCCTAATAAAATATTACCAATAAAATCTAGCAATATTTGTGTTTAACCGAATCTTACAAAATTTATGTTGCATAATAAAAAAAAATTGGTTACGAAATAAAATTATTATTTTAGCTAAAAAATGCTAGTTAGATACACTCTTTAAAGATATTAGTATTTATATGCTAATTCAATAATAACTAGTTATGTACTTGCTTTGGTGAAGTTGACGACATATTATATATATATATATAAAATATAAATAGGGCTGGTTACTTCTTTCATATATTATGGTTAAATTCCTATTTATTTCTTGGGGATAACCCAGAATAGCCAATTTTTATCCTTTACTTTTTATGCAAAATAATGGCTTATTTACGAAGAGATTTTAAGCAATATAGCATTAGTCCTTATCTAATTAAGTGACTTAAATACATATTAAATTTAATATGGAACGATATACCTCTTTACAGCATGTAATTTAAATGAAGATATTACAGATTTAAAATATAGGGACATCGCGTCTGCGGCGGTACGGTCTACCGGTGCATTATGGTATGGAAGCGTGCAAACCGTCTCAAAAATAGCTTTTGTGAATGTTTTGTATTGAACATTTTGTTAAGGCATATAGCTAACTGAATGTCTAATACATACTATTTAGCATTTAAAGTAGATTTTTTTATTAAAAAAAAACCAGACCTGCAAGTTGGTGGTCAAAATAACGTCGCTTGTGTACCTCAGAATTCCTCAAGTTTACATGGTCATATTCTGATTATGTTCAATGAAAATCTACAAGTGTGATATATGGTTAGAATGGTTATTAAGTGATCTGTTTAAAAAGCATTAAACCAGAGAGGTATAAAAAAATACAGTATCTAATATTTTATCCTTATTAAAAAGTTTAAATTTATTTTTGACAGTGAGCGATGTCTGCCGATGTCGTAATTTTGATTGTACCACTTAAAATAAGTCATATAGAAGCCAATACACAAAAAGGAAAAGGGGAATTGTTTTACCACGAATTTAAGGCTTGCAAAGCCGCGGGAAAAAGCTAGTTTTGTTTATAAAAGAAAAAGTTATTTTAGAGTTATTGAATTTCAAGATGAAAACTTTATCTTTATTAATGATTAAAAGAATTATTACTTTTGTTATATTTTAGTATTAATTAATTATTGAATCTTTATTGTAGAAAGAATTTTATACAAATGGCGGACTTAGTGATAGATAAAATGGACTGAAAAACACAAACGTGGTGTACAAAATAAAAATAACTAAGAAGTACCAAGGGAACCGGGAAGGTCCATCCGGATGGGAACGAAGTTCCTTTCGATTAATTATTGAAGGAATAGGGAATATGCATAAAATTTAAAATGGTCTCAAATACTTTTTTTTCGGACACTTATTATCATCTTAATATAATAAAAACATTTTTTTTATTTACTAATCATTTAAGGCCATAAAATAATTTGTGAAAAGTGTAAATTAAAGGAGCGAAATTCAAACTTCCAAAACGCGCCACCATTGGTCGAAAGGAAATGTGACGTCATTTGACACGCTATTCAAATTATCGGTGTCGAAGTAGTAACTGTGTGTAGCTAATGCAACTTACTATAAATTTAAACTATTAAATTAAATTTATTATAAATATAGTATACTTACGTTAAATTGATCTTCACAACAATATAAGCACATTTAAGACATAATTTATCCCTTTTAATTAACATAGACCATTGTTTTTGTATTTTCGCATCTCTTGGAATATAAAAAACACTTTGTCGGGTTTATTTCTAATACTATTTTTGCACTCCGGTATTTTACAATACTTGTAAGATGGTTTTTATCTTCTTCCATGGCTTGTAAAGCACTTAAAACTTAAAATATGTATGAAGTAAATAAAAAGTTCATAGTAAACATTGACTGGACGTCTCATTTACTCAATGTTTTAATTTTCACTTTGAAAAAAAACTAGAATCTTTTCAAGCCTTTTTAATTTTTTTTCTACGATATAGAGAGGTAAATGGTTAATTTACGTTAAAAAAATGAATATTAGGTCTACTTTAATAAAAAAATAATAAATTATTAATATAAGCAAATATACTTATGAATAATATTTGTATAGTATTTTTGTATGATATTTCGACGATAATTTATAATAAATGTAAATAAAATGAATAACTAAATTAAAAAGTGTTAATCAATAAACCCATGAATTATTGTCCCGCCACCTAGCGGTTTCATTTTGTACAGATATTATATAGCAGATGTAGCTATGTTTCCCTAAGTATAAATAGATCCCATTGTTACAAAACATTACGAGTATTTGATCACAATTTGTTTTATTATTTTCATTCAAGCTGTCTATTTTGCAAATTTATTCTAAAAGAACAAACTCCAATATCAAATAAATAATAAAGAACTACTAAGCAATTTAATATAATACAAAAAATGATAATGATGGAAATGAATATATCTCGCTTGCTTTCTATAAGAGAGAGAGAGAGAGATACCAAAACATGTCGTGACAACTTTGGGTAAGAATTTTTACCGTCTAGCCCCCTTACACAACGCGCGATAAGGAACTACGTTCCAAAAAAATACCCATGTTACTTACTTTTTATAGACTTTATTTTAGTGTAAATAACATAAAAGGTACAGATAAAACATCTTTATCTTCTAGTGAAATGTGAAATTATGAATTATGAAATAAAGTCCTAAGAAAAGAAATAGTTAATAAGTTAACGTTGTGCATACTATACCTCCCAGCTGGCAATGTTATTTATCTGAACATTTTTTAACCTCAGACCCAAAAAGAAGGGTTTTATAAGTTTGACCTGTCGATCTGTCTATCTTTGTATCTGTCTTTGGCAACGAAGCAGCCAAACGCGTGAAGGGATTTGAATGCGATTTTTTTTTAATCAAAGCTTGCTTCGTTTTAAATATGTTTGGTTGAAATAGAGGCAATCGTCTCCAAGATATGGGATTTTTTTTTGGTACTGGTGTAAGGTTCTTATACAATATTAAAAGTAAATTAGATTTTTTTATACCACTTACTAAAGTTAAGATAGTAATGAGCATGACTGAGGATATAACCATGATCTCCTCATGAGGGTAACTTCTCAAATGCTAACGGCACGTACATGTAATTTTGTATGTGCAGTTCTTTAAATATCTAGATAAATATATTTGTAATGCGATCCGTCGATACAGCTGAGATTGTCTCCTCGTGACTAATCTTTTACTATTAAGAACAACAAAATGAAAATAATTTATTAACCCCCCACTCAAAAAGAGGAGTGTTATAAGTTTGACCTGTCGATCTGTGTATCTGTGTGTCTGTCTGTAGCAATGTAGCAGCCGAATTTGGTTGGCCGAGCGTGGACGAATTTGGTTGCGGTGTTTTTTAGTCGAAAGCCTGGTTCGTCGAGATTGTTCTAAGCTATGTTTGATTGAAATAGAAACAGTCATCTCCAAAATATTAAGGTTTTATTTGTGCGGGTGAACGGCTCTTATGTAATATTGATAGAAATACTTAAGCAAGTGAAAATTTGTGTGTCCGTTAGTTCAATTAGTACAATAATGAAACCAGTAACATAACTTTAAAAAGCAGAAAACCTATTAATAAAGAAAAATAAAAATGCAAGTAAGTTACCAAGGCTAATAAAAAAATTACGATATCGAATTGTATAGTCTAAGCCCTCGTAACTTCGTAAAATAGACACCATCATCAACGTACGTACAACGGTCCTCCGACGCAGCGATTTGAATAAATACCTACATAATAATATTATTTTAATTCTTTTTAGAGGTCTTTTTGTATCGGGGGTTTTTTTAATTTTTAATTTAATTTGTTTATTAATTAACTAACTTATCCAGACAAGATCATTGAATTTGACTTGTCCGTAAAAGTAAATCTTCACAAGGTGCATACTGTGCCCATCCGGAGTCTATAAAATGTAATACCGATTGTAATACGGCCGTGAACTTTCTGCGAGACGTCAAAACAGTTGTATTTCTTCCTGAACTCAAATGGCTCAGCCTTAAAATTAACTACCAGTTACTTACGATCTTATCCATAACTTTTCAGACCGCTACTATTTTTATTTTTATTTAACGTATAAGGCGCAAATCTGCTATTTGTCAGATGTACACCGCTATTTGTCATCTTTAGAACCTCATTGCTACAATGTTTAGATAGTTGGATCTGTTAAATAAATGGAATAAAAAAGGTTCTGCTGTAAGTCATTATAATAATAATTAGTTCAAAAGCTCGAACAGTTTTGGTAACTTTCCCTGTTTCATCAGATTGTTATTGCGTTAGTATGTTCATATTAGTTAAGTTGGTTGTAAGAGATATGATAGACTAAACCGTTAATTAAACTATAATACAAGAAATTTCTCGAACATCTAAAAATTAATTCTGTAATCGATTTTTCAAATTGCAAAATAAAAGTTTGTTTTATAAAACCATGGGCATCGGTTCCTAAGACACGAAAGGTTTTTAATTTAATCCACTAAGTTATTTTTACTGTCAATAAAATAAAAAGGATATTTAGTACCTTTTTATTTTGGCAGAAAATTTGTTATCCAGGTAATAAACGAAACCTTTTCTTTTAAGTTTTTTTGTTATATAATATGAAATTTCATACATTATGTAAAAAGTAAGGTAAGACATACGTGATGGGGTTTTGGAAAATAATACTTTATTTAGAAAACAAAGATTAATTTCTTAAAATTATACAATATTCTGGTTTCGAAATTTATATCTGTTTTACTATCTGAGCCGTTTTCTGCTTCCTCTTACTCAAATATTACAGCATCTTAAAATACACCGTTTCAATGAGGTAGCGTTGGAACATAACACATACTAGTATACGTGTTTTCTTAGATGCTATGAAACGTAAAAATTGGGAGATAAAAGTGAAATCTATATCACCATTAACTATATATGCTATGTTAAGAAAATGTATTCAGAGATTTTTTTAAACTTTCTTACAATGTAGTAAAAAGAAGCGTTTGTTAATCGTCTGCTAAATAACTCTCTAATGAAAATGGTGTTATATATATTTTTATAAAATACACTGGGACTTATATAACAGTCTATGTGATATTATATGACATTAAACAGTGGAGTCTGATAGCTCCAGTGGTAAGTTGTAATAATGTACTGATAGCAATCGTATTAAGAACTATATCTAGTGTGTTAAAGTCACTTTCATTGCATTTTCATTGCATGATTTTTGATTTCAAATAATTGTCTTTTGTTTATTTTAATAGCATTCTTCTTTGATACCTAGCTAACAATTATTTAATGATACAGAAAACATATATTGCGAACTAAACAAATAACATTATCTTTTTCTCGTTATCTTTTAAAGTTTAATATAGGAAAGAAGCCGGAACAGTACAAAGGAAAATGATCCAGCCAGTAGGCTTAAAGTATTAATAGTGCGGTAATAGAAGTTGCAGGAGTCCTTTGTGAGGTCATACTGGCCTTTGAGAGTCATTACAAAACGCTTCTAGGCTATTAGAACAAGTAAAGTATCACAGAGATTTATAAAAAGCGCTATATTAAAGCATAACAATTTTAAATAGCAAAGATTTTTATGTTTATGGTATGAGCTTCTATTGTGACTGTTTAATGAACTTTCTGTCTGTCAATGGTGAAAGAATTCTGATAAACCTTTACACTTCACTGACCAGTATGACTTTTCAGTTCTTAAATAATTTATTTTAAACATAATACCGTATTATTTCACGAATTATGATTATTTAATGTAAGGATTAAGGACATGGGCGCACAGTTTGTAGTGCTATGGTAGCATACAATAAGATTAGAGATTCGATTCCTGATATTGTTCATAGATTACAGGCCAGCCAGTATTTATATTTCATATGCATATATATATATATAAATAAAGATATAACAAAGGCAGTATTAGAGACTAAAGAAAGATATAAAAAAATATAACGATTATCTCATATAGTCATTGGTAAATACATAAAAAAGATAAAAAAGATAAACTAGGCATCAGATTCCGAGGGGTCGCCGGCACGGTTCCTTGCCCGTACCGATTTTTTTTATAAGAAATTTATTAATAATAAAATATCACAATTTGCCATATATTATTTATTATAGTGTTGTAAGTTATAAGGATAAAAGCATAAATAAAAATCTCTAAATATCAACGAAAACTATTAGTAATAATAATAACTCTTAATTTTTTTTAGTTACTAGTCGAATAATAATATAATGTTACAAGATCAGGAACAAAGAAAAATGTTGTACTTCTGCTCTTATTTTAATCTTGCGGTAAAAGGAGCGTCAAAGATCCTTTGTGTGACCATATTGGTTAGTTAGAGAGTCGAGTACGAGTTTAGTAGGATCATCATTCATAGATGAAAAACCTTTCATAATGTAGTAGATAGGTAGATAGTTGCGGTTTTACATAACTTTGACATAGATTAGTTTTATTTGAGTTTTTTTACGATTTTTGTATATGCATCAGTATTTTATTAAATAAAAAATGCCACTAATTGTAACGTATTTGCAAATTGAAAAAACTTATTAAAAATTAAAATATATAAACAGCGTTTCCAAAGTTCGCTAGTCGTATAAAAGTCTTCGTAGTACAGGTACGTGTGACTTCCTTCGTGGTTACGGAGGAAGGATTATTGTGAATGAAATCGAATTCTAAATAAATTAAATAGATTGGAATGTATTCATACTTTTTGTACCTACATATTAAAAGTTTGTTTTTTTTTTATTGTTAACTAGTAACTTACTTATTTTAAACAGTAACTTGGCGTTAAGCAACAACAGAATATCTTTATGTTTTATTTTTTCAAGAGAGTAATCTTCATTAATCAATTGGCTTAATTACCATATTAAAACAATGTCTGTAATATTATTTTAACATGAACTGGATTAGAGAGTAGGTATATCATTATCTTATTATAAAAATCAATATTTTTCTACCCAATTTTACGAATATTACATGCACAGAGAAGTCTAAAATTTGAGAATGGTCATGTTTGTATGGGGAAGGAAAGTAGAATACAAATATCTTTATATAATAATGCGATAAAAAAAACACACATTACACAATACACAAATTTAAAAAGTTAATTGTTTGGGAGCAATGTGGTAAATATAAATTTACCACATTGATCCCCATCTATCCCAACTGTCTGTCTGCAGATGATATTTACCAACAACAAAACCCTGCCTTTTACTATATAAATCACTGACTCTCTGTCTGTAGCTTTAGCAGTTTTAGCAGTGTCTAAATCTCAGGTTGATGTATTCACATGAAACTTTTAATTGCTAGTTATTCTTTTTTTTGTATATTGAGTATCATTCTTTTAATCTTTTAAAACAGGCTTCGTTCTTAAACATTATACTCGATCACAAATTTGACAGAAGATAAAAACGTATTATAGTCGTGGAAGAGAGTTTAACGTTCTTCGTGCTTTATCGGCAGTCTGGTAGAGCTCTTACCCCTATTATCAAATGCCTTTATACAATGCCATAGACATACTTTTTAGCCTCTCTTAATAAAACTACAAGTGAAAAGTAAACACAATTCAATTCATGCTTAATCATTGTAGTGTAATCAATGCAGTGAAATATCTTCGATAAAACTCAGAATGGGTGGATCCTTCTCTGATCTGATCCATCAGCAACTCCTTTTAATCGGTTTGACGGTAAAATGTTTCATTTATTAACTCACTTCTTAAGCGAATTCAACTTCTTCCCCAACAACATAATCCTCGCCTACTAAAACCACCGAAAAATATTATCTTAATTTGATATCTTCTAATGTTAGTAATCATTCAATACTCAATGTAAACTGGGCAAAAAAAATATTTCTTCGTACTAATACAATTTTTAATTGAAGTTCTATGTTCTTTTTTTTAACTATTACGAATTTATATTTATTTAAAATATATTTTGTTAGCCATACACATAGTTATATTAATTTCAAAAGAACTATAATTAGGTTAAGATAGATTTTAACATAAATGATTTTTAAAGGTGGGTACATTTAATATATAAAACATAAATATCGACAAAAAAATTCTAAAATTGTTTTAAACGTCACCTTAAACATCAAATGATCTTTATATATTGTTTCACTAACGAATTGATGACAAATCGGATATAAATTTAATATCCTTATTTTTTTATAGGTGAATGAAGATTATTGGTAATTTAAATGGCGCATACACCCGCAAATGTTCATCATCGCCTTGCCTTCTAAATAACACGCGTCAAGAAAAAAGAAGATTATCTCTTGCCGGGAATTTCTTAATTAGCAATATTACTTTTAGCTTAACGATTCTTTGAATTACAAAAATAATGTTTTTTTATTATTATTAAAAACACTGTAACAAAACTAACATTTGAGCATTTCTCATTTTAAGATGACGATTTAACCATCGAATACTGTTGATTAATTATTTTTAGCATTGTTCATCTCGTTTTATTTAGCATATTGATTTTAAAGATATACAACTATCAAACTACTGTTGAGTTTCTGGCCAGCACTTCTCAGCAGACCAGCATTCCGAGCTGATGGTAGCTTACTCACAGACTGACTATACTGACCAATTTAATGTAATTGACGATTCAAAAGTGCATGTAAATGCCTACTTTAATAAAGATATTTTGAATTTTGATTTTGAATTTGAAAAGAGAGTAGAACATATAGTTTATACTGCATATTATGTCTAATGCTATGTGTACTTCTCAATATAATATTAAAATATAAAACCATGTGTTTAAAAGACACTCAGTTATGTTTTTTTTAAGTATAAGTTTTTTTTATATAGCGGATTAAAAAGAATTATCTTCAAATAACTTTGAACGGTACCTACTACTTCATTCTTTTAGAATAGAAAATTTTATCAAATAGTTAATCAAAAATATAAACCAGAGACCCCTCGTAAATATACCATCAGTAAATAACGTCCAAGTAAAGATAAAGTTATATGTTTGGTATAAAGCAGCTAGAAACTTGTGAATTTTCCACAAACATTGTTTTGTAACGGTTTTAAACTGCTTATTTGTAGGCGTCGTTCCAGCATTAACTTGCATTTCAACGTTTTATCAAATTTTACGTTACATTTTTCAAAATAAAGGGAACCATTAAATATCTTAAACATAATATAATGAGTGATTGTGGCATTAAAATATAAATTTATTTAATTTAGATTTTTATATATTTAATAAGTTATTTTCTTAAAACATATTCTTATTACCACGTAAGTACACAAGAACAATATATAATATATAATTTCTTATTTTTTTCGTGATTAATCTACTGATTTTCTAAAACTTTTAAGTACTGTGGTGTATAGCGAGACTACCTAAGTTGCTGATACAAGTTGAATTTTGGGACACGTTTAAATATATATATGTATTTATATCAAGCCTTATGTTGTATAAAAGGTAAAAATATGCAACTAATCTAAAAGGAAAAACTCTGATACTACGACATTACGCTGTAAAACTATTTTTGTCAAATATCCGGCTTGTCTTTGACATGGCTTATTCATCTCGTGTCCGGTCTTATATTTGTGTGTCCTACACGGAATCAATTGGGAAGATGATGTATACATTGTGTAATTAAATAAATAATATGTCAATCGTTTTATAAAATGAATTTCAAGGAAATGACGTTTTGGTTAAATTATGTGAAAAAGCTAATATAGAAAATTTTCAATTAAAAATTACGTACGTACGTCCTGCTTTTAGGAAGAAATATCCGACCGAATACAGCACAGAGTTAGGCTGTTTTATTTTTGAAGATGACAACCTTAATAACGAAAGAACATTTTTTTATGTTTCAAAGAATTATAGTTTTTTTAATATGTTGCACACGGCCAACAATCACTGAGACGTAGTGCTAGTTGTTTTTAGAATAATCGTACCCTAAAATGTAGTCCTCGTGGGCTCCAGAAGAAAGTAACACATTCGCGGTGAGCAACAAGTTATTTAATAAATATGGTTATATCTTTATTGTTTACACATTTTCTAGAACTATAATGTATACTACCTAAATATTAAATTAAATATTAGAAAAATATATAAAAATTTTTTTCGAGCCTCTCGGAGCTAATTGCTAGCTAATTATTATCACTATACATTGGATTAAGCACAATAATAATCTGCTTTCAAATTGTTTAGTTGGATATTAAAGAATGATTAATGAAAAAACAAAGTTTTTTAACATATTGTTTTAACTTTATTTTTGATTAGATTTGTTGAAGATCTTAATTCATAGATCCTTCATTAGATCTCAATTATAAAATGTTTTATTGACACTTTTCCAGCTAATGATAGTATTACCTAAGTTACTCAGTGTTACTTGAAAGATGTTCGCGAAGTAGAATTCAATTTGTTGAAGTGCCTGAGTCATTGGAGTTTGAAAACAAACTATCTAAACTCAAAAAACTACTTAACATTAAATAACAGAATTCCTTGGAAGCATCGTTAACCAAGAGTACAGAATTTACTAATTATTATCCTTATTTTTACTTTGTTTATAAAAAATAATAAAAATAAACGATGAAAAGATCTTTAAATTTACTATTGCAAAATACTTTTTAGACATGTTAAGGTTATTTATTTTTAATAATTATATATTGAAAAATCAATACTACGAACCCGAACCTATAAAGCTCTAAATTTAGATGAAACAAAATATACGAAATGAAAAATGTTATCTTTGATTAGTCAGATTTTTTATTCTCCTACTCTTCCGTTTTATCCTTTTCCCCTTAATTCTTATCCTAGCCTTCTTGAAGAATTCAAAAGCAAACATTCTAATGTAGAAACTGTGGATTAAATTGTTTGTAGTTTACTTTATATAGTTATCTGTAAAGTTTTGTATCTTTAAAAATAATAGTAATTATTTATTTCCTGTTATTAATATAGCACACACAAATAACTGGGACTAAGGAGGAAGTATGAATGTATAAAGAGAATATAATATAACTTGTTGATTTTTCTCTTCCCTTGGTTATACTTCGTCGATTTACCGCATTATTGTAAATACTGTTACAAGATTTTCAGTCCAGAGATATTATACTCAGCAATGCTATTGTTACACATATATATATAACGTATATATTATATATGTACAATAGCATTGTACATTATATATAATATATACGTTTATTATGGTGCAAACCAAATATATCAAGTATTTGGTCATATTTAGTAAAAAAATATTATAATATATAACCCACTTTTAATATGAATGCATTTCTTAAACTTTAGAAAAAATATATACAATTTTCTATTAAGGCATATTTTTCCTACAAAGGTCTCAAATCTATTTAAAATAAAAATCAATCACATAATACTCTTATCTTAGGCCTTTAAAAGCTAAAACTTAATATATTTAAAATATTCAGGTTATAATTATTATCTAATCTATTTTATTTTAAATGATATTTATGAGTAATCAATAAAATTTCAAATGTAACGAACACTATAATATAAATCCTAATATATTATTAAAAACTGATCAAACAACTCTGAGCGCAAGAAGTTGTGGAAATGTCCTGACTGTTGCGCGGAACAAAAAAAAGGCGGAGACAACACCCAAACACCAGTTCGTTGTGTCTCTGAGGCACACGCCAATTTACGTAAGAAAACCGATCCTGTCATAGAGAACATTACGAATGAGGGGGAGATGAAAAACTTGACATCAGCCATTTCAAGATTAACAAACGAATTTAGCGCCCTTAAAAAGAAGCTAGAAGAAGTAACTCATTCCTTATGCTTTTGTCAGGAGCGGATGGATGAGTTACATAAGATTAATACTAACAACGTAAATCGCATAATAAAATTAGAAAAAAGGGATCAGGAAGTTGTGACTCTCCAGGAAACAGTCACTAAACTTCAAGATGAGGTTAATATACAGTCCCAGCAAAACCTGCTCAATGAAATTGAGATCGTTGGTATACCGGAAACTCCTAATGAAAACTTAGAGCACATAGTTAAAGTCGCCACTATGAAAATTGGGGTCCGCCTGGATGACGGAGACTTTGACTGGATCAAGCGTGTCGGACCTCGGCGCCCGCCTGCAAGTACGTCGGAGCAGTTAAGCAAAATGCCTCGCATCGTTGTCGTCAGATTGGTACGTCGATCCAAACGCAACCAACTAATTAAATCAGCGAAAGCAAGGACGAGCCTTACCAGTACTGATCTTGATATCACAGGAAACACGAGCAGAATTTATTTCAATGAAAGACTCACCAAACAAAATAGAATTTTATTTCACGAGGCTAGGGTAAGGGCAAAGAGTCACGGATACTCCTTCTGTTGGTCTAACGAGGGGAATGTCTACATCAGACAGCGTGAAGGGAGAGCTGCTCATCATATTGGATCTCTTCTTATCTTGGATCGTACATTACCTAGATTGTTAACTGGTAAAGTATCGCAAGTGGCGGTCTCTTCACAAAAACCTCTTTTTCTTGAAATGTAACTTTGATGCAGTTTTGCCTTTGTTATCGGAATCGAATGTATGTTTTTCTCATGCTCATTATCATTCATTTCTTATGGAGGATATCAAACTAAATGTTTTTCATATTAATAATTCCCACTTTGTGTTACACACGTATTCAAGCATGTTAATCATTTTTTTATATTAATCATGTATTATAATATCTATAACTCTGGATGTTCTATGTTCGTCTCATTAATATTCTTGTCATGGATTATCATAATTCAGAAGGATAAATTTTACAAAAATTATGCTCCATAATGAATTAGTATCAGACTTAGATTCAATAAAAGTTAAATGCCATACTGTTGATATTTTAGAATCTTGCAAGACCTATTTCACCTCACAACATAACTTCAAACTCTGTTCATTAAACATCAGAAGCATAGGCTGCCAACAAAATTTTGACGGCTTCCAGGTTGCACTCGGACGCATGGGTGTAGACTTTAACGTTATTGTTCTCACTGAATGTTGGTTGAATCATTGCCCACTAATTCCCCAATTATCTGGATATAACGTTTTTAAGAGCCAAATGAATCATAACCAAAATAGTGGTATCGTAGTATATATAAAAGATATCTGGAATACTTCGGTGATCGAACATCTGGTTCACAATGCCCAATGTCTGTCTTTTAAACTTGAGAACATGATAAAAATTCTTGCAGTTTATCGCTCCCCAGCTTGTAAAAATATCGATGGTTTCTTAGACTCCTTTGTTTCCTGTATGTCTGAATCCGGGGGGATGCCTGTGGTCTTGGCTGGTGATATAAACATAAATATCCTAGAAACAAATAACACACAATACCTGGAATACCTCTGTTTAATGGAAGAATGTGCAATGGTACCAGCGATTACTGAACCAACTAGGGAATTGTCTTGCCTGGACCACATTTATATCAGTAGATCGCAATTAAGTAGAGCTCCTTTTGGAATCATCTGTAAAACTATGGTAACAGATCACTACCCAGTCCTGCTTGGAATTATTTTAGGATTTAAACCTCCCCGCCCTAACCGTATGGTAAACAAAACGGACATAGTTTCTATTAAAAATCATTTGGCACTTGTTGACTGGAGCTTTGTTACTGACGTTGACGACGTAAAAAAGGCCACTAAAGTATTTACCGATTTCTTAAACAACATTGTAAATAAACACACACAGACAATTCGTCTTAGTAGATCGAAATGTAACTTAAAGCCCTGGATCACTCCAGGTCTCATGCGATGTATGATAAAAAGAGATCGTCTCCATCAACACGCAAAACGTAACCCTGCCAATGTCACTTTGGATATTACCTACAAAAGATATCACAACTTCTTTGTTACTCTTCTACGTAAATTGCGAGGTGAATACGAAAGAAAGGAGCTAAATAAAAATAAAAACAACCCTCGAAAACTATGGAAGTCAATGAAATCAATAAGTCAAATTTCAAATGATAGAAATATGTCAAGTGAGTTATTATCCTTGCCAAACTCTGACAGTATTCAACACTCACTTGACAAATGCAATACTAATTTCTCAAATGTAGGTCAAAGTCTTGCCAATCAAATACTCAAAGACACAAACCAAACCCAGGAATCTCTGGTTAAATCTGCTGACAAAAAAAAATCAGTAGCTAATTCTTTTTTCATGAACCCCACAAATAATGAAGAAGTCGAAAAATTAATAATGGAACTACAGGATGGTAAAGCACCAGGTTTAGATGATCTTACAAACTCGATGATAAAAAATTTAAAAGAGGAAATCGTAATACCGCTAACTTATATATATAACCAGAGTTTTTCGTCGGGTGTGTTTCCTGAGGTCTGGAAAACTGCATCTGTCATTCCGATTCATAAGAGTGGTCAAAAGAACAGTATCGAAAACTATAGACCAATATCTTTGTTAAGTTCTTTTTCGAAAATATTAGAAAAATTAGTAAATAATCCTCTGAATATGTTTCTGGAAAAACACAATATCATATCAGATAAACAATATGGCTTTCGAAGGCGAAAGTGCACTGAGGATGCAGTAACCTCGTTAACAACAGCGGTCTCTTCCAAGTTGGACCTAAATCAGAAATGTGTGGCGGTCTTTATAGACCTGGCCAAGGCTTTGACACTGTCTCCATCCCAATACTCTTGGAAAAGCTCGACAGGATGGGTATTAGAGGGATTGTACGCGATTGGTTCGAAAGCTATTTAAGCGGTCGGATGCAGTGTGTAAGAGTTGGCAATTTCACTAGTGGTATACGAGAAGTTAGTTTTTGTGTACCTCAGGGTAGCATTTTGGGACCTACACTCTTTAATTTGTATATTAATGATATCCACGATGTCCAGGGTGAAGATGTGGATATTGTGTGCTACGCGGATGACACCGCTGTTTTATTTTCCGGCTTATCCTGGGAGACTGTTATTAAACAGGCTGATTCTGGTATACGTGCGCTTTCCAGATGGTTATTGAAAAATCTCTTAACTCTCAACGTGAAAAAACAGTATACCTTTGTTTTTCTAAAACAAATTCTTCAGCACCAAAGTTTCCATTTAACTTTAAAGTTCATAAGGCAACCTGTAACTCTACTACGTGTGCCTGTGAAGCTTTAAATAGAATCGAAACCGTGAAGTACCTTGGTGTTATCCTGGATGAAAACCTAAATTTTAAAAGCCACATTGAGGTACTCTCCGGCCGGGTGCGCAAGGTTATTGGAATCATGAAGAATTTGCGGGATGTGGCTACTCCTGATATACTGATGTCTGTATATTTTGCGTTATGTCAATCACTTTTAAATTACTGTATCACATGTTGGGGCAGTGCAGCCTCAACATTTATCATAAGGGCTGAGAGAGCGCAACGCTCCGTATTGAAAGTGATGTTGAAAAAGCCTCAGAGAGATCCAACGGAAGATGTTTTTAAAGATAGTGCCGTCTTGAGTGTTAGACAACTATTTATTTTCAAAATTACACTCTCCGTCCATAAAACTATTAGAGCTACCGATAACTACGCAGAATTAATTAAAAAGAGAGTTTTCAAATTACCCATTCAACTCCTAAAATCTAGTTTTGCTCATCGTTTCGGTGATTATGTCAGAGCACATGTGTACAATGCCGTTGTGAAACATTGTAAATTAAAAGAAAAGACAGTATATGAAGCGAAGAAATTGCTACTAAAATTTTTGAAAAATCTTGACTACAAACAAACCGAAGATTTGTTAAAAAACATAGGCCAAACATAACTAGTAATTACTTTTAAGTATTTGTTTTATTATGGTGCATTAGTATCTTTATTTAGTATCTTCTTAATTTAGTATATTATAAGTATTATCATCAGTATCCTTATAACACTTATTTATATCCGACACAGTTTCAAGTAAAATTTATTACGTGTTTGAGATAATAATTGTAAACTCTCCCGTATGATTCAAATGCAATGTATGTGTGTGTGACATATGTGGGTAATCCAATGACAACATAAGACTATTGTTTATAATTATGCGTAACCATATGCATTAATTGTTATGAAGAGCTTAGTATCATTATTTTTATGTATTATTTTTTTTTGTTTTTGTTATTATTTTTGTTTTCTGGCACAAATGTTTTTCTTTTTTTAGCTATAAGTTCCAAATTAATAAATTCATGCAACGTTTCCTGCAGCACAGGCCCTGCCTAGTGCGGGAAGCAAAGTTTTATTCACGCTATTTTATCTCGCTCATAAACATAGTAATGTTACTTTTTAATATTTATTTTGTTCTTAAGATCCAAGTTTGTGTGTTGTATGTTTATGTAAATAATTAATTTTATTTTTTTTTTTAATTTTTTTTTTTTTTAACTTTTACAGAGTTTTCAAAATATCTTTTAAATAATAATGTCATTCTTATTCAAATGATATTTTGTTGAAATAACGACACTTGGACAAGACATAATAATAATTTGTTAAAATAATTTTGTAGAAGTTAAAAGAAAATATCAACATTATCATGATCATTTTGCAAAATAGAATTATTATTTTTTTTAATACTATTTACCCTGTTCTAGAAATATCATAATTTATAAATAGTTTTTAATAACGAACCATTAAAAAAATTTTAGGCCTTTTGTCTACCAGTCAGGGGTCAAGTTAAGCTAGGCATAGGCAAGGTATTTAGACCTTTCCTATGCCTAGCTGCCTATGCCCTGTGAACCAGACGTCTGGTTCACAGGGTATGAGCATAACCGTTGGACTTATGGGCACTTACGAACGTTTATTTGTAATGGATTCCTGATGTTAATAAAAATGCTTAAAATACTCTGAAAAACAATACAATGACATTTTATAACTATTTCATACTAGCTGTTGCCCGCGGCTCCGCCCGCGTGTGGGTCGTTTTTCGCGTAATCTGTGGAAACTACAATTATGCAGACCTATAATAGACTTATAGTTAATTCTATAGTGTCCTATTCCCGTGGAAATTTTATATATATAGGCATTACATTGCTACGATATCAAACTGAAAATAATAACATCACACAACACACACACACGACCAGGACATTGTTCAGATAGACGTATTAAAGCATATGGATATGAAATATTATGTTTTTGAGACCTGTTCAATTTAAGAATTTCTTTGTATAATTTCAAACTGCTATACCAAATGCGAAAACATAATCATAGCGAGTTGTAAAAAAAGTCAGCGCGATCTATTGAGATTTCATGTGACTAAATTTAAAATGCTAATATTCAATTTGTTAAATTATTTTATAATTCATATAAAACAAAGTAGAAATTCTAGCTTTGTCTTAATTAAATACGTTCATGTAAACCGCATTCAATTCTGTTTAAAAGTTTTGAAACAATGCTTGAAGTAAATTTTAAATTGACCATAACTTCTTTTACCCTTAACAGATTTTAACGAAACAAAGTTTTACGCTCCAGATTATACATAACCGCGTTCAAATCCGTTGAGTGGTTTCGACGTTAAACGTACCAGACAGACAGACAGACAGACAGACAGACAGACAGACAAAAATTCCAAGATTTTTTTTTGGTTTCTGTTACTCGTTTTTAGTTAATGTACAGACACTCGTTTTTTACTGTCTTATTATATATTTGAGATTAATAGTTAAAACAATACATATGATTTACTACGATACTGATTATGCATAATTGCATTGGCATTTAATAAATAAACTTTAGAAGAATAACAAAAAAAAACAACGAAAAAAAAACCCCACTAAAAAATTATTAATAGGTATTAATGTGTCATTTTCGATGAATATCGAAAAAAACGCATTCAAAAATATTTTATCGCTGTCTCTCAATGCGCCACACACCCTGCACATCAAAGTACGTGTGGTATTTGACCATTGTGTATTATTTTAAAATTAAAATAACTCCTTACTTATTGGTGAAATTCAAATGCTTTCAAGAGCAATGTTGTTCATAATTAAGTGCCTGTAATATTTAAATAATTTATTTGGATAAGGAATAATATCGTTATTATTAAAACACCTTCGAAAGTGTATATTATTTTAGAACTAATTTCATTACCATATAAAAGGTTATAGTGAGTCAACCCTAAAAGCTAGATATATCTTGTCGCGGACTTCTTTTAGAACTTTTAAAGAGAAACAATTTTAAAGAACATAATTTTTGCGTAACTTTCACCGTTTTCGCAGCGCACGCAGTTTTTTGTTTATTTCTTTACACCTTGCGTTAGAATATTCAAGTTTTAGTAATCATCTCTAATTTTTTGAAAATGAAACATAGCCTATGTCACTCGGGAATAGTGTAGCTTGCCAACGCGACGGTGAAAAAATTTTTTAAATCGGTCCAGTAGTTTCGGTGGCTATTCATTTCAAACATACAAAAAAATAATCAAACCTTTCCTCTTTATAATATTAGTATAGATATAGATATAAAAAATCAAATGCTGTTTAGAACAAGGTTGTTCATAATTGAATGTCTGTGACATTTAAATAATTTATTTGGATAAGGAATAATATCGTAATTATTAAAACACCTTCGAAAGTGTATATTATTTTAGAACAAATTTCATAACCATAGAAAACGTTATAGTGAGTCAACCTTAAAAGCTAGATATATCTTGTCGCGGACTTCTTTTTAAAACTTTTAAAGAGAAACAATTTCATAGAACATCATTTTTGCTTAACTTTCACCGTTTTCGCAGCGCACGCAGTTTTTTGTTTATTTTTTTACACCTTGCGTTAGAATATTCAAGTTTTAGTAATCATCTCTATTTTTTTGAAAATGAAACATAGCCTATGCCACTCGGGAATAGTGTAGCTTGCCAACGGTGAAAGAATTTTTGAAATCGGTCCAGTAGTTTCGGAGCCTATTCATTTCAAACATACAAAAAAATAATCAAACCTTACCTCTTTATAATATTAGTATAGATTACTGTTAAAATCTGTAGACAGAATAAAATTCAGTTGCATCAAATTATTCAAATTGCCAATTTATTTGAGTCTACTGTATTTATATTCATAAACTATTAAATTCACCCACAGATTGGTTGATAAAGTTTTTACTACAGACATTTCACTTTTTCTCTGGCAATAAATGAATAATATCTTTGAGAATGAAATAAAATATTTTCACTATAAAGATAAATATCGTCTACGAAAATTGAGACTACAGTATATATTTTGGTCTTTTTAAAGTAATGTTGTAAATATCTCAGCATAACATTGTCAGTATATTTTAAGGAGCAAATTATTTATAGTTTCTATAAGCATTTTATTTAATACTTATTATTATTATTATCGGTGTTAAAAGCTAAATGGAAACTAGGTTACATCCCAAAATAATTCAGATCATACATAAAGAGTTGGATGCAAATATTTATTAGCAGTCAACTAAATCACTGCCCGAAGAGCTTTCTGATGTTAAAAGTTAACATGTATTCACAAATATAGTTTATCATGTTTTATTCATCTTTAATTTATGAACTAAAAATGTATTTTACAAAAATTCATATGCATAATTTAATCAAAATAGTTCACATAAAAATAATATTATTTTATAAACTACTTATTTTTAATGTAAATAGTTTGGTTAAGATAATTTTCAATAAATATTTTATTTAAAAACATAATCCACTAATATCCCCAATATCGTGAACTCGAGAAAGATTGAAACAATACGACACGATATCGTTCAAAGATATGAATGTTATATATTAAAAATATATTGCTGCAATTTATTTAGTTCATTGTAATGCAAGATAATAATATAATGTTGGTTTACATTTGAATATCGCCTTGAATTAAAATAACGTCAGTGAAATATACTGAAGATATCACACTCATGCAGTTTGATTCAAAGTCATTTGTGAAGTTGAAGCTGGATGTAACTTTTTTAATCATATTTTTTATTCTTCCACGAGTCAAATAACTTTTATCTCTCTATAAAAGTGTGTTGTTATTTTTTTATAGTGCATTTAAAACACCATTGTTTAGAAAATGTATGGTGGCAGATTTTTTTTTGCATAAAATATAAAATGTGAGTCAACAAGTACAATGCTCTAGGGAGATAATTTGGTAATGATCTTAACTAGTGATATACGAATGTGGAGTGAATGCGAGAATATGACATTAAGAGAGTGTTCCTCAGGGAGTAGTTCTGGTGAAAGAAGCCTTTGTACCGTCCTTAACTGAACTCTGTGCCATGATTAGACGAGTTAGCTTCATGCATACAAGTTCTTTATATGGATAAATTTTATGTTGCTGTCTATTTTTATATAGAAATTGATAATTTTAAAAGTTTAACTTAAAGTTTCCGTATATGTGTGATTTAAGTACGTCGTAAACATCTAAAAGTTATTTAACTTTGTTCTAACAGTCTCGGATAACCAGGAAATACATTAGCCTTTAGATTATTTAATAATTAAACTCTACGATTGGTAAAACAAAACAACGCGACTCATCTGAAAACAAAAGAGCTGTGATCTTGTACCGATAGTAACACCGCAGTCTTCTTAAAAGTAAACTAAAAGTTGATAAACCTAAAAGGTGACATGATGAGAATGATCAGCTTTTAATAAATAGTTGACAAGACACCGCTATTATTAACATATCGAAATATTGTATTTATTGCAATTCCCATTAATATTATTCATTATATTTACATGAAATATATAATAAACGTGAACATGTCTATGAATTATATTTTTTTGTTTTTATACTAAATATTGAGTATTTTATATTAAAATGTAAAGTATTTTATAATAGAGCTAAGCAGATTTGTAACAGTACTGAATATTTGCTGCAAAACGTATGTTGTTTCAGAGGGATAGATACGGATGAATTGAATCTAGATACTACTACGAATATTATGTATTAATATTATATTATTGTATAAAATTGTATTATGATTATTATTTTTTGTAATGCAAAAAATATATAACGCCACATGAAAAAGCTTAAAGAGGTTAACTTGATTTTTATTTTTTTATGTAAAATAACGAATGCTAATTTATATAATGAAGCCGTCGTGTGTGAGAAACGCTGTATGGTTACCCGCTTTTTCGGTAGTACCAGTTAATATATGGCTTATATAATGTGGATAATATGTGGCTTATGTATATTACGTGCTTATCAATATTTGTGAAACATTTTAAATTCGGATAACATTTTTACAAACTTTATCTTAAGGTTAACCTTATTTTACTTCTCTATAATATTATAGAAAAAATGCAATCGAGTTATTGTCGATGCTACCCGTAGTAAGGTTGTCGGATTATGTAAACTGAAGCCGCATTGCTTTGAGCAGTGACTAGCTCTTTAGGTCTTCATAAGCTTTGTTTGTTTGCCGAACATAGAATTTAGGTCCGGGATTGACTTCATCTAGAATATTCTAAACAGAATGTTCTTCCTCTTTAATATAAAATCATAAGTTAAGCGGAATGTTGTAAATAACGGTTCAAATAAATATTCGTATTGGATTCACCGAAATAAAATTAGTCTTTTTCTAAATTAAATAGATTTATATGGTTGTATGAATTTTAATCTATTTCTATTAAATTTTAAAGTAGTGCTGTTACTTATAGTAGAAATACTTAGGAATAACCCAATGATTCCAAACTAATAATGTTACATATATGAATATGACATCGTAAAAGTAATATGTATATAAATAATACTATACTCCTTCAGTGTTATTACAAAATGTATAAACGTCGCACATATCTGTGTGTAATGATAAACGTGACTCGACTGCGGCATTCAGTTAGGATTTAAGAGTTTTCATTGTTGTTATATTATTAATACATATATTACAATAAATATATTAATAATACATCTTTATATGTCATGGAATAATGAGATATTATAATTCGAATATTGGATTTGTCTAATGATAAATATACCACTATCAGTAAGGTGATAATTTTCTATATATTTTTCTATATACCTACTAATTTTTAATTAATTTATTGTTATTATCTTTAGAGATTTGTTTTAATATTTACCATTTTTTTTCAATAATTTATACATACTTCTTTTTGAATTTTTAAACAGATTGTGATTATGACATATTAACGAAAATACTGTCAATGACTTTGATTTATTATTTATGATAATGGCTATAAGAAGCCATGTGTGTTTAATCAATTCAAGGTCTTTATTAGTAAAATGAACTATAAAGTGGGTTTATATGTCTTTTAAGTGTACAAAAATCTTTTCAAAATGGCATTGTTGCGAAGTAGACACCATGTGTGGACGCAGCCTCCAAGAAGGGATCTTGTTTATAGGAGTCGTTTCTTTGGTAATTTTAGTAATGTGAACTCAGTATTAACATACACTTTCTCAACAACACACATCCTCTTTGGTCAGTGATTCTAGCTGTAGACTGCTTTTCACTTTTCAGTACGTATATTGTAGTATAGTGTAGTATGGTGTACTACCACGCACACTGTGAACACGAGACAGTATATCTAACTAGTGTTATAGTTGTTACGCTAACGTTACAGTACGGTAGTGCACTGCACTGTAGAGTAAATAACTCTTTTTTAAGTAAAGTTGACGTTTCAACCTTCTAGTGCTCTTGTACGGATGGCGACTTGACGTAGAATTTTGTCTGAGATATTTAAATTGTTTTAGTCACTGACCACAAGCTCTGAAATTCACGTCAAGTTACAAACATTATAAGACTTTGTTAAGTAAATTAAAATCTCGCAAGTAACAGTACTGTTTTTGGGTGCAGATATGTAAGTGTAACTCGTATATTTGTTGTTTATATTTTTTTGTCTGTGATTTTTTCTTGTAGGTATTATCTATAGTAATGCTTCTTTCCACCTTTTGCTGTCTTATAACTATTTCAAGAGCCGAGCACTTATTTAACACCCAGCCGATGGTGGCAGTGAACTTCATTTTCGCTCTCGTGGCGTCTTGTCTGTCATCTTACCAGATATTGATATCGATGTTGCTGCTTTGGCAAACGAGACAGGTAAAAGATATGATTTTATTAGAACCGACTTAAGATCGGCCGATTAATATTAATAATTCAGAATTTCTATTACAACTTCTCTGATGGGTTTATAGTATGGCAATTATTTACAATTCCTAATTCTGCTGTTACGTCATGTCTATTATAATCATACTTCCGGTAGCCGGTCATTAATCTAGATAAGAAAATTCAAGTAGAAAAAACCTATTTCTTATCACAATGTAAAAATAATTAGTTGGTTTATTTATTTAAACAACATCTTAATATTATAAACATTATAGGAAAAGGCGAATATATTTGTTTGCTCGCTGTGGTACGTCTCTCATATATCGTTGCTGTCCATGTACTTCTTGCTGTTCAGCGCCAAGTTCGTCGTCTGCTGCCTCGAGCAGCATCACTTTACTGCTGTACTCACTTTTATTATTGCTATTATTTATGAAGGTAAGTATTGCTCAATATAAATTACACACATATGCATACACATATACAAACATCATTTTAATTGTAACTCCTTAGTTAATAATGTAGGTATAATGTTATACACTGAGCAAAGTTAATATAGCAATAAACTATTTTATGTTTTAATGGATGAGGGCCGTTCCTAGATCATAATCTCATTAAAAAATAGAGAAGACAGTGCTATATATGTACATATACATGTTAAAAAATAAATTAAAAGGTATTATTTTAAAAAAATTGTCTTAATCATTTTATGCTGAAGATTAATCCTAAAAGACTATCTGCTTCTATAGCAATTTTAGGGACGACCACAACAGATCATAAAACCGTCTTTCTATCACTGGCAAAAACAAATAATGAGATAACTGCAGAGAAAACTAAGACTACTATTGACTTCCAAAATGCTCTTATTTATTTGCAAAACACTGGCTTAGCAGAACTACTGTTTATTGATGACCCAGAATTAGTTACTAACCTCTTAATAGAAAAATTAACTTCATCTATAAATGCAAATACCCGTACTACAACTATACCTAGCACTAAACGTATATTAAAGCCTTGGATAACTCAGGGTATACTAAGGTGTATTCGAAATCGCAATACTTTACAAAAAAAAGCCAAGAACGAGCCTCATAATGAAATTGCTAAAGTTACGTACTTGCGTTACAGAAATTATTGCAATAGTTTAGTAAAAAAAATTAAAAAAAGCGTATAACAAAGATCAAATAACGCATTCTTTAAATAATAACAGACTGCTGTGGAAGAACATTAAAAACATAACTTACACAAGAAAATCACGAAAAGAGAATTTAGAACTGAGTCAGGTTAAATCATCACCAATTAAATCCGCAAACTTCTTGAACTGCTATTTTTCAAATATAGGCAGAGACCTGGCTCTGAACATAAAATCTGGCAGACCCAAAAAATTTTTGAATATACTTCCACCAAATGTAAACTCAATGGTACTTCTGAAAACAGATCAAACCGAAGTCTGTAGTACTTTAATGAATTTAAGATCCGACAGTGCTCCAGGCTGGGATACCATCCCTACTAAATTCTTAAAACTGGCAAAAAACGAAATTGTGCCCGTAATCACCCATCTAGCTAACTTATGCTTCCAAAAAGGATGTTTCCCGTCGCCTTTTAAGAAATCAATCGTTACTCCGGTGTTTAAGAGTGGTAACAAGGACGACATCAATAACTATCGACCTATATCTGTATTAACTTCTATTTCTAAAATTCTGGAAAAACTGCTAAATACTCGCCTTCTAAGTTTTCTCAATAAATGCAACATACTATCTCCTTCACAATTTGGTTTTAGACAAAAAATGTCAACAGAGGATACGGTAATTGAACTAACTTCTCTGGTGACCGATCAGCTCGACAAAGGAAATAAGTGCATAGCGGTTTTTCTAGATCTTATGAAGGCCTTCGACACCGTTTCTGTTTCTATTCTCTTGCGTAAATTAAAGGCTATCGGGGTTCGTGGGATACCATTTTCTTTATTCAAGGACTATCTTACTGGTAGAACTCAAAAAGTCAAACTTGGCCAAATTGCTAGTGACAAGGCCGATGTAACATACGGCGTCCCTCAAGGAAGCGTACTAGGGCCTACGCTATTTTTGATTTATATAAATGATCTCTGCAACCTGAACTTAAAGAATGCAAAACTAGTTTCCTACGCAGATGACACCGCTATTGTATTTACTGGGAAAGCTTGGGACGACGCAAAGGAAAGTGCAGAAAAAGGGCTGGCTATTATTGCAACGTGGTTAGAGAAAAATCTGCTGACACTAAATACTAAGAAAACTAACTTCATTTGTTTTAATATATATAAAGAGGCAGTAATAAATAATAGAGTAGTGTGTTAATTAGAATACAAGATCGTATGATATTTGCAATTCAAAAGCGATTCGTCACAAGCGTGGAGCACAAGAGCCGTCTTGAAAAACCAATGTGTCAAGATGGCTGCCTTCACTACCATCGACCATGACGCTTCGCTAGGTTGACAGCTAAAATTCAACCTGATGTATGACATTAACGGATGCGCCGTCACGGCCGGACTGACATTCGACCGTCCTCGGGCGATTCTCTGAAGTAAAGAGTTACAATCACACATAGTCCGTTCGTGCATCCTGACGATGGACTAATTATCTCAATTGTGACAATGCGCAGCAATTATACACTTAAATAAGACGAGTGTCTCGCTACACCTAAGCCGGACGACACAGCCTCCCAATTAAACAGCTTAACAATTAACTAGTCACATATTGCTACTATTAGACAAGTCAATCCTTTGTTGGATGTGACCCGGACGACAAAATTCGTCTTAACAGAATCAGCAAAACATCGAAAACAAGTCAGCCAACTTAAATGGCTCTGACTCGGACGACATAATTCGTCTTAACAGAATCAGCAAAACATCGAAAACAAGTCAGCCAACTTAAATGGCTCTGACTCGGACGACATACTTCGTCTAATAGAACAAGAAAATACAGGAACAAGCCAGTCTGATATCTGACTCGGACGACATCTTTCGTCTGACAAATTTGAAGGAAAAGTATTCTACGGGGTCGCTACACTTACCTACGACTATGAATCGTCCTGTTCTGTATTAATATCAGCTTCATGTAAAATTTTACAGGTCTCAGGATCCAAGCATATACCGAGTGTAACTGAGCCTGCTGTGAGCGTCCTCGAATCAGCGGAAATAGTATTTGAGCATGCGGTCAAGTTATCAGAATTACCATTATCATGATTTGAATTATTTATGCTATCTTCATCTTCCGATGCCGTCTCGGCCTCTTCACAGTTCAAAACATTAGTTGCTATTTCGATCAATCCAATATGTCCCTGAGGCAATTTGGCGGTTGCTGAGCTGCGAGAACACGAGATAAGAACAATTCCATGTTATTCAATAACTTCTCTGTATCCGATTTAGTTGTCTTTCGCTCAATTCTAGCACCATCCGATCCCACTTCTGATAAAGAGGCAGTAATAAATAATAGAGTAGTGTGTTAATTAGAATACAAGATCGTATGATATTTGCAATTCAAAAGCGATTCGTCACAAGCGTGGAGCACAAGAGCCGTCTTGAAAAACCAATGTGTCAAGATTGCTGCCTTCACTACCATCGACCATGACGCTTCGCTAGGTTGACAGCTAAAATTCAACCTGATGTATGACATTAACGGATGCGCCGTCATATATAACAAATCGCAACCCGATTTCCTTCTCTGCATACACACCTGTGATGACAACTCAGATAGAGCATCTTGTAACTGTCCTACTATAAAACAAGTTACTCAAATTAAATATCTGGGAGTTGTAGTTGACCAACGAATGACTTGGTACCCGCAACTAGAACAAGTCATGAGTAGAGTACGTAAGCTCATATGGGTATTCAAGGAGTTGAGACATGTTCTACCAGGAAATATAATAGCGAACAAAAACAGGAATGGTAAAAGGATTATTTTAAATGAAATTTATATTTTTTGGTACAGTCTGTCCTGATATAATGCATAACAATAAGGGGTGGAGCTGGTAAATCTAAGCTTATAGAACTAGAACGCGTTCAAAGATCGATTCTTAAGGTAATGTGCTTTAAAAAAATAACATTTTCCACGGAAAAGCTCTATGAACTATGTCAGCTAATGACAGTAAGGAAACTATTTATATTTCATATTATTCTCAAAGCGCATAAAAATTTACCATACGATCCCAAACTACAGAGGAAAAGAAATAATTGTCCTAAGCTATACTCTCCAAAAACAAAAACAAAATTTGCCAGCAAACAATATAAAAAACAGTCAGCAGAGTTGTATAATAAAATAAATAACAAATTGCATTTTTATGATACAAAATATGACGACAGTAAAAAAATGGTTAGGTCATGGTTATTAACCTTAAATTATTCAGAAACAGAATATCTTTTGCAAAGCTTATCATAGTTTCATATTGTTTGTACTCTTTGATTTCAGTTTTCATATTGTACACAAGCATGCGCACACACACACACACACACACACACACACACACACACACACACACACACTTTGGTAGTCTTTTTATATTTTTGTTTATCTTTATAGTCCATTACTTTTAATTTCATATTATGTAAAGTTACTTTAATATAAGGGAAGATCGGAGTCTTCAACTACAGGCATTTTATGCTTAAATGATGACTCCACGACAACTATTGTATGCAATCATGATATGAAATAAACTGTTTTTTTTTTTTATTATTTTAAAGAAACGTAAGGGTTTTTTTTAATTTAAATAAATTAGTTTCAATTATTTCAGGTACCTTCATATACTTCGCTATCGCTGTCAACAGCTACTTACATTCACTACACCAGGAACGATATCTTTAAGAAATTATTTTATTATGTTATAATTATTAAGAAATTGTATATTGCGTTAATAATAATATACTAACAAAGATTATGTTATTAAATTAGTTTCAAAACCCTTTGAATGTTGAAGCATCTTGTAATTTCTCCCCTCGTTATGAACGTCGATTGATTTATGTTTTTAATAAAATTAGATAGACGATACATTTAACTGTATAATTATTTATGTGTATATGAAGATGGCTGATATATTTTTAGTAGCTTGGTAATTACGTTAGATTTTAGGGAGGAATTTGTGACTGATGTAGATAACAATACGCCGTCACATCGACACATTGATAGAATTAATGCACAATTACAGTACAAATAGCCAAAGACACAATGAGAACTATTGACATATATTTCTGTTTTTAATATTCAAACATATTGGTATTTTACTACTTTTGATATTTGCCCAAAAAATATCTTTAATAGTAGTTAGAAGACGGTATATAAACCATCAAATAAATAAAGTCCTATTGAAGATAAAGTCTGTATAAAACAAGCTAGAAAGAAGTGAATTTTCCACAAACATCTTATAACAGGGGACTGTTGTTTTATGAGGTCATTAAACCATAGAGTCGTGTCGCTGAGCTTCAATGAGGAGGCGTTAGTCTTCTGTTATTACGTCCTTACACTTTATAATGTCGACGAAAGATTAAAAAGATTTTTTGAAACTAAGAGTTACATAGATTAAGAGATCGAAACAAATGAAACTGACTTTTCAAGTAATGTTCATTATATAATAGTATGCTATAATCTTTATGAAATAACTTCATTATTTGTGTAATATGTAGGGGAATAAAAATCTTAAAATAGAAATATGTATGGAGAAAAGTTTACTCAATTTATAATTATAAATCTACATATTTAGTTACGTGTACGTTAAGCTGCAGGCCAGACTTTATGAAAATATAATTTTAAGAGACTCAGACGTTGGAGCCTTATTTTAATGTTGTTGGATTGTGTTGACACAGAAGGTGGAGTATTGGAGTTTGAGAGTCGTTCGTTTTAACTATTTTAAACGACTCTGGTAGAATAGATACATGAAATATATGAAAAGGATTCTATAATTCTTATATTACTTTGATATTTCCATTTATATTTCTTACACCAGTGTGTTCATATTAAAAGTTTGTATTTTAACAACTTCTTTTATCTTATTACTGTGTGTGTGCAACTAAACTATATCTGTGTTGTTTTCACTATACAGAATTAAATTTTTCAATGTTCTTCGTTACATGATTAAATGTAAAAAAACGCTTTTAATATAATTAATTTAAGTATGAAGAAAAAACTTTGTAATCCATTTTACGAAAATGTCTTAGTTATTATATTGCATTAAAAATATATTTATTTAATAAAAAACAATTAAATACACTACCATGTGATTCACTACAATAAATATTAATTGTGAACGAGAACACGTCAATGGTATATTAGATAACTAAACACCGTTTGTCATATTACCTTAGGTGAGTGCTCCTAACTGTCGCAGCCAGTATTGGTATTCTTGGCGTCGATATATCGAGCAAGGTCCAGTTCCACGGTCATGTTGAGGGCAAGGCCTCAAAGAAGCTCAGTGTACTGAAAAGATCGAGACGATATTTCACTCTGACCCATCGCTTGCAGCTTTATAATTCGGCCGCAGATGGAATATAGTGTCCATCTTTACGCAGGCGCATCTCAGTACCAGCTTCTTCCTCTTGCCCGCTTACAACGGAGAGCGACTCGAATGATCGACTGTCAAGGGCTTTCCGCTTGATCCTTTGGCGCTCCGTAGAGATATAGCTTCCCTCTGTATCCTCTATCGCTTATACCATGGGGAGTGCTCTGAAGTGTGGTTCGGATTAATACCACCCACAGATTTTCGCCTTCGCGTCGGAACCACCATCTCCATAACCTGAACGGCTGGCGTTCCACTACTGTTCGCTTCTCTAGAATTCTTACCTCGCACAGCCAATCTGTGGAATAACTTATCACCCGAGATATTTCCGGATCGATACGATATTCAAATTTTCAAGCAAAGAGCCTATTCCTTTTTAAAAGGCCGGCAACTCGTTCCTGAGTTGCAGACGTTCATGGGCGACGGAAGTTGCTTACCAGCAAATGACTCGTTGGCTCGTTTGCCTCCTAAAAAAGACACAGAGTAGATAGTCGCTTGACTTAACAGAATAAAGTTAAAGTAAATGTCAACATCGGAATAAACAACTCATGCCACAAAAAAGTAATTTTAATAAATTACTTATGGTAATACCATATATTATAGATTTAAAATATAAATATTATGTGAGGAGCCAGTATAATATAGTTAAAATACCTGTAGGCTGTAGCACTTATGTATTATGAATCATTTAAATCACTGAAGTATGGATGACAATACTATTGTAACTCTCCAAGTAGGTATCTTTTTTTCACTGCCTTTTCTTTTTTTTTAATTAAAGAAACCAAAAATATTCATACTTTACAGTATTAAAGCAAGATTAAGACTCATATAATACATGAGGATCAAACAATACAAAAGATTAAGTGTAGGAAATTTCGTCGATATAAGTTTTTAACAATTCAGTTGTAAAAGGTTATATCTACCTGTTTCATCAATTAATAAATCTTATAATGCGATGTTACTATAAACCAACTAATATAAAACATTAGTATAGTTCGAAGATTGACTGAAATCAGGAATGAAACAAATTAAAAAGTATTTTAAAGAGCTAATACATACGCATACAAACAAGTTGTTGTGGGAGATACATGGGGTTGTTTGAGTGAAAACAAACCTTGGAAACAACCTTGAATTGCTTAGATTGTAAAACTTTGTTTATTATATTTCTATATTAATGCTAATAAAAGAGGTATAACTTGAGTTTTCTATTTGGCACATTTAATTCATGAAATATTCGTAGTAGTAAATAAAATAAATAGAATCCGAATCTGATGGACGATAATAAGCCTGAATATAACATGATGAATGAATAATATTTAAAAGTAGTGAGTAAAACATTAATATATTTTAGATATTGTCTATTGCCTCAGGGAGATAAGTCCCAAAAACAAAATAAAGTAATTCAAATTATCTTTGATATTATCCTTGTTCCTTTGAAATCTTTTAATATTTGTGCACAAAATCCTATCAAGAAGAATTATTTTTAATATTTTTTAGAATGAAAAGACAGGTCTTGTCAATAAGGGGGTAAATCTTCCCTAAGATTGCTTACCCTACTTCAATACCCAAAGTAAACTGACAAAAATAAACATTAACTTTTTGAAATAAATATTTTGTTTAGAATTTCTACCCAATCTTAAATACCTACGACAACTAGATATAAAACTATTTTTTAATTAGTATTTGTTGGAAAAATAAATACTATAATTGACTAAACAACGATAATAACATACAGTGAAGACTTTTTAAAGATTTCAATTGAGAATATGAATGGGAATAAAAGACCATTTAGAAAGTATTAAAACAAAACACTTTTTGAATCAATAATATTAGTATATTGTTTCATTAACAAAGTATCACTTTATAAAATAAAAATTGGAAAAGACATGAAAAAACAAAGGAGCTTTAGTAGTTAATAAAAGACTCTGAATTAAATCAGTGGACCCTCGAGACTTAGAGGATAACTAAGTGTAATATTTACTAACAGTGACTGGTATTATAATGTAATATAATAAATAGTAATACTAATAATAGCTTAATAAAAAAATCTAAAAATCTAAAATAGGTTTTTTTTATTTTTATTTAATGGATGTTTGTTTTAACACGTCCATAATAAACTCTACTCTTATGGAAAAAATATATAAATAGGGCCTTTACTTCATTAAAATATGCATAAGTGAATAAAGTTTGTTGGTAATTTAAATAACGCATACAACCGGAAAATGTTCATCCTCGCCTTGCCTTCTAAATAACACGCATCAATAAACAAGGAGGTTCTATCTTGCCTGGTTATTTTAAACTACATAGTAACTTCAAGAGACATCGTAAGTGTGTGTGTGTGTGTGTGTGTGTGCGTGCGTGCGTGCGTGCGTGCGTGCGTGCGTGCGTGCGTGCGTGCGTGCGTGCGTGCGTGCGTGCGTGCGTGCGTGTGTGTGTGTGTGTGTGTGTGTGTGATTTATAATGAAACTTGTGGTTCTCGTTTCCTCGTTTAATGACATTTTAATGATTTTAAATTGCATGTTTCATTTTTGCTTCATTAAGGGTATTGTTAATATATCTTAATCGTAAAATACTGTGTTATTGTGTAATTGAAATATATTTTTATTTAACTGTTATATTATTTCAAAAAAGTTCTCTTTCTTTAGATTATGTAACAACTCAAGTATTATAATAATATACGTATTATTATAATACAATTATATATATTTACGCTTTTCCATAAATCGACGAGGGTTTGCTGAAGGTTTGTTGGTGAAATCTCGGTTGTATCGTAAGTGAGCATGTATCTGTGGCTTTCTCTCTGAGGAATAATTAAACTGCATTAATAGTTCTAACAGTATGTAATCCAAGCCTATTTATTACATTATGAGAAAGTTAGTCCTGTGTATTAATTTTTCTCTTCCTACAATATTCTTACTCGTATATATACAAAAGATATTTTACAAATAACTATTAAAATACGTCATCATGCAGCAAAAGTTGAAGGAAATGAGAAGGGTGTGTTTTTGGGTTTCCGGTTCTCACACTAACCGTAATATATAGTTGTTTCAAACTATTTTTCAGTCAAAAGGTGCTCGAAACAGTTCATAAGAGGTGCACTCAAATGTTTCTGTGCTCTACCACCTTCATGATAGATGAATATTTATGATTGTAAATATTGCGGTAAAATAATTTCACAAAATTGAAATAGTGGTACCTACCCCCAGAGTGTAATATACCCATTCCAAAAAAAAATAACGAAAACGGACTACCTACTCTGTAAAATATGTGTGATTAAAAATAAAATATATAAAAATAAAAAACACGCAAAAACTACTTGACGAAGTTTGATGAAACTTTTAAGGGTTATAGTTTGTACATTGGTATGTACAAAGGGCAAGTTTTATCGAAATATACGCACCCGAAGTCGCCGGCACAGCTAGTTAATCAAAACAAAAAGGTTCTATATGCTAAAATGGACATTAATGGATGTCTCTTTAAAAGTTAAAAGTCGTGTCATAACATAAAAATTCTATCAAATCTCTTCATTTTTATATTTCCTCTCATTCAAATTATTTGAATTCCCTCTCTAACCATGGGGATCGGTTGTTTAATAAAACATTCTTGTGATAATACGTTACGAGAGCAACAAACCGATTTGTATGTTAAAAAATCTTTTAACTCAGAATGTGTAGCTTCCAAAGGTATGTAAATTTTTATGAATTTATTACTGTCGCATTGCTACACACTGTTAAAATCATGGGTTTATGGATTTTAATTTATTGAAAATAACACAAAAAAATTAAAAACCATTTTAACTTTAAAAGTTTTTTTTAAGAAACCCGAAATACAATGCTTTTAATTTTTTGTCGTACATAGTAATGTATTGTATTACATTCCATAACATTATTTTTCTCCTAAGCTGGCTTATAAAGAAATAACGAATTAACGTCTGTAAATAAATTAGCATTGTTACCTTTCAATAATTTTAGAATAAATCTTAGCTGGCGTTTCTATTCGTGTCGTTGGAGTTTTGGTTTGAAGATGATCTCATTTGAAAGAGGTTGGTCTCCCCTTTCTTTTAATACTATTCCAAGCCCGAGCAAACGCTTAGTTTTTTTTTCTATTTTTTTTTTGTGTGAGAGTAACTTACCGTATTTTCACCAATATTAACATAAAAACACAATGTTAAAATAACACTTCACATCTATGCAATATATTTCTCAATTATGTTTATTATTATATTAGTATTACATTTTAATTTAACTAGAAAAAACTAAATTAAATTAAAATCGACTCTGTCTAACCCACATCGACTCCCCTTAGTCTTGTCTGTCCTACCCCTAGAGTGTTTTTGTAAATCCGGAAGCCCGCAAAGAGGTTAGCCCCCACCCGCTGTTACACTGTGTTGAAACCCATTCGAGCCGTAGCCACTGAGACTGGACAAACAAGCCGAAGTGGCGAAAGCAAGCTTGGGTTTCAGTACAGTGTTACGCAAGGGTGAAGGGGCTGGCCATCCTAAAGCGCTGGAGACGTCACAGAAGTCTTAATTACTTAAATTTTAAGTTAGTGTTTGCGAAACTTCAAATCGGAATCTCTTCGGAAAACTAAACATTTGCTCACAATTCATATGATGTCAGATTATATTATATTATCTTTATAATAAGTCTTGCTATCCTCAGTGAAACATCATGTTAATACTTTGTATAGTTGTTGTTTTTTTAATTATATAACGTAACAAATGATGTCAGTCAGTCAGTTGGTCCCTGGCAGCACTATGAAGCAAAGGTTTTGTATATTTTAATAAAACAAAATATATATTTTATTCAGATACATATTTAACGACTACAGGAGCTAGAAACTTGAATTGGCCACTTGTAATGTAAATAATAATCAGTCTGTTACTATATGATCTACTCGGCGGTAGCGGTATTCTTGTTAATTAAATATTAATATCGACGTTACTGCTGTAGCAATCGAATTGGATAATGTTTATATTATATTAAGAACTGAGAAATATTAATGTTAATTTATTACTCATTATAATAAAATAATTATTTAGAATAGAATATATATTTTGTAAATTTCAATAACACGAGCCCCCTCCATGGTAAATTTTGAACTGTCTTAACTTATATTATACTAGCTTTTGCCCGCGGCTTCGCACGCGTTAAATTCGTAGTAAAACAATTTCCCTTTCCCTACACTATGAAGATTTACTGCTATCTTTGGAATATCTATATTCTTATACTACATTTTTACTTTTTTTTGCATTTTTACACATTTTTTATACATTTGTACTTATTTTTTTTTACTTTTTTACTTTTTTTTCTTCTTGCAATAAATATACTACAGAATCTCTCTATATACAACGTTCACAGCTTTCTTGTCATTAGACAATACAAACATATTTTCTTTAGAGGTTACTCTTGAAAGAGCGACATATAATTGGCCGTGTGAAAAACACTCAACGCTCAAATCTAAGCCTGCAACGTTGAAGGTTTGACCCTGCGATTTGTTTATGGTCATTGCAAAAGATGTCTTCACCGGAAACTGTAGTCGTTTAATTTGGAACGGTAAATCCGATGGTATCAGAGGAATTCGGGGAATCAATACATCTTCCCCAGTACCACATCCTGTGAGTATTGTGCACTCTATTATGAAAGATTTTAGTGATTTTACCAGCAAACGCGTGCCATTGCAAAGTTTAGGTGGATTCAGGTTTCTTAATAAAATAACAGGAGAACCTACTTTTAACACCATTTTGTGAGAAGGAAGTCCAGACGGGTTCAAAGAATTATGAAATTCTGTAGGAAAATGAAAAGCTTCTTCTAAATCAAGAACAGTATCGACCGAGTAGTATATTTTCGTCGGCGCATCAATCTTTGAAAGAATCAAGTTATTTACCTTGTCCACTTGTTCGTTAGTTGGAGACAGAATCGCTCTTTCTTTAAACCAAGATAAAGTCTTACAACTTATGTTATCAATATCGGGATAGACATTGTCGACCAACTCTTGGATGTTGTCTTTCAAAACACAAAGGTTTTCAAGGTTAATCCTTCCATCACTTTGTGTTAACTCTCCATTGCCAACTTTTAGCAGCATCTCTGGAAAAAGCCTATTCTCACGTGAAGATAACAAAACCCTCATATTAGTTTTGAGCTCTAATTTATTGACGTGTGGCCAAAGTTTGGATCTCTTTAGGGAAGCATTTATTTCGTCCGCACGTGTTCCTCGAGTCACAACTGGTAGGATTTGACGAAAATCTCCTGAGAACAGAATTGTACATCCACCCATAGGTGAATTATTGCTGCGCAAATCGCGCATTGTCCTTTCCAGTGCTTCCACAGACGTCTTGTTCGACATAGTAGCTTCGTCCCAGACTATTAATGAACAGTCACGCATCAATTTTCCTGTATGGCTCTGTTTAGAAACACTACAGACGCTGTTATTATCATCGGTGGCGATTTTCAGCGGAAGCTTGAACGTAGAGTGTGCGGTTCGGCCTCCTTCCAAAAGCGTAGCGGCAATGCCAGATGACGCGACAGCTATTGCAATTTTTCCGGTAGATCTCACTTTTGCTAAAAGCAGATTGATTAAAAATGTCTTTCCTGTACCTCCTGGGGCATCAAGGAAAAACATTCTCCCTTCATTTTTATCAATTGATGATAGTAATGTAGTGAATACTTTTTTCTGATCGTTGTTTAGTCGTGGCTCATCTTGAGCTATTTTTTGTAAAAGTCTCGTTTGATCGTATGATATTTCTTTTGTGTATTCGGCACTATTCGTTGAGTCTGAGTTAATATTATTAGCTGGCATCGGTAGCCCATAATCCTTGATTGATTTACCCGAAAGTAATTGCACTACTTTGTTCAATTCAAATAATGCTTTGTCAAATATGTTTTGATCATATTGTACATCATCCCTGTTTAACTCTCGCCGTCGCTGAATCAGAATGTCACTGGCCATACTTTCTTGAAATTTATTCCATAGATTAACAGAATCAGTTACTTGACAAAATGCTACTATGATGGCAAATAAATATCTTAGTGATGTAGCTGAACTGCAAGTAGCTGCTTCTGATAATGTGTTTTCCCAGTGAGAATCGTCTTCCAAGAGCCCCAGAGCTTTGCATGCTGCTTGATAAGTATTGTAAACAACACCTTGCACAGTTCTTAGGTGTGCAAAGGATGTCGGGCCTTTTACAACATGGAGTAACATTCGCAGATAAAAGCATTCGCTGTTGTTGGGATGAATCACGTAGACTCTGCCAAGAGCATCCGTTTTTTTTACTCCGGGGAAACTATCGACCGCAGTACCTTGTTTTCGTCGTTGAAAGGTTTTAGAATTACTCTGGTTCCATGTATAGTAACTTGGAACTCTGTCATATGTTAGTGTTTTCCCGAAATCATCTTGAGCACATAACTTGAAGAATGCTGTCAATGTTGTGTCCCGCGGGTTATTAGCAACTTCTTGTATATTGTTCTCAGTGAAATATACTCTTTGTCCATTTTCTAAATGAACTGCAAGATGGACAATTGTGATAGCCCGGTCGTGCACTTCGAATGATAAAATCCTCCATACAGCTTCAGAGCTGCAGATGTAACGTCCAGACTGATATTTTTCCACTTCATTTGGTGATTGTATGCTGAAAGTGGCTTGATCGCTACCTTTAGTAATGTATTTAGTAACGTATTGGATTGACTTTATTGAACTGCACAACTCAACGTTGATATGGGCATCAAAAATTTTCAAAAGGAGCGGATTATATGGAACGATCCATCGGTTATCAATATAGTGGTTTCGGACGGTGGCACTTTGCCCACCCTGTTCTGGTGATCGTCGACGGTATTTGGGATATCCATCATCGCTGGTAGATGTTTGAGTTTGGAACGACTTCTGAAATTTTTTGCTGCATTTGGAATCTCGCATACATGCAGAATTTGGGTTTAAAGTCCCGCAAGGGCCGTGTGTGTGACATGTGTTTCTTTACAACTTCGAACAGTTCAGGATCTTCTTCTTTGTCCGGTAATTCAGCTGAAATAACGTTATCAATTTGATTTGGTCTAATTTTGTTCACTAACCACACCAGCAGATGCACATGTGGCAGACCACGTTTCTGCCATTCTATTGTGTACATATGGCAGCGCGGCGGACCGAATATATGAGACTTGTTAATTAAGTGCAGGAGTTTCTGTACTTTTAAGTGGAAGACTCTGTTAATTATATCGTATCTATCTTGTGGAGTTAAATTGGGGTTAATATTTTCTTTGATTTCCAGCCAATTTGGGTTACATGTTGCTGTTATAAATAAATCAGGTTTACCGTAATGTCTAACGTAAGTCATTGCGTCTTGCGATTTTTCATGTAAATATCGAGGTCCACCTGTGAATGATGAAGGTAGTATAACCAACTGTCCAATGCCGTTGCTGTGTTCATTCGCCTGTAAAGCGTTCTGAAGATGAACATAATTTTCAGCTCTCAATTTAGTTTGATTATTACGGATGTAGGCCAATCTCTCGGATTAAATTTTTGCATATTGGTCAACTAAGTATTGATTTGTTAACATTCCATATCTGAGCAAAGGATTGAAATTGTTACGCCTTGTCATTATCCGGTAGCAATAGTAGTTCATACATGACACTGTTTTACGCAGAGGTGCACCACCGATTGGATCAACTTGAGAAACATTAATGGCATAACCATCTTCGCCACGGCATAACATCAAAGGATATTGTAAGCTGTCATAAGATCTGTGTAACTCTGAAATTTTTTGTAAATTATCATCACGACTATGTAACACAATATCTCTTTTGTCAAATTGCTGTCCAGCTATCACCACTGCTACTTCACTCGTGGAAGGTGCATTATATCGTCCTATGTGTTCTCCAACAGGAACTTTATTTGCATGAATTACGACATTAAAGTCGGGAGTATCTGCTGGAACACTCTCAATCGCAGTTTTAAAAGACTGTATGTAGCGATTATGAGAATGTAACATATCTTGGAGAGATCTAACCAAATCTCTGTCAATTGACTGTGCGACACTTGAACACCGCATTGATACTTGTGTATCTGGATCTGCAATAAAATAAATTTGCAGAAATTTCTGATCATCAGGTCGAAGTGGTAGCAAGCTAAGTGATACACTTGCCCTTGAATTTTAAATGTAGGCATGAAACCACGCTCAACGACTTGCTTACTCTTGAAAGAGGTCATTTGAAATGCGTTATTATAACGGCGTATATTGCGCATGAATTGTTTGGATTTCGGATGGTCACCCGTAAGTAGAGATTGAAGTGGTTCAGGTGGAGGTAGAATTTCTTCTAATTTTACTTTTCCGTGTAAGCAACACATGCCTTTCGATTCGTCCTTGAATTTCAATGCCAAGCAATGTTCACACACTACTTACATTGTACCTATTGATACTATACGATCGTTCTTGTAAAAAATCGAAGGATCGTAATTCATGGCAGAATTTTCTTTATTTACCCATGAATTAGTAACTCGTGCTGATGATTCTCTGGCTCTCTGTATTCGATGTCTATCCCTATCTTGGCTGCGGCGAACCTCACGCTCTATTGAAGATTCTCTCTCTCTCTCAGCTCTATATCTATCCCGAAGCTGACTGAGTCGAGCCTCACGCTCTACTGACGATTCTCTGTCCCTCTAAACCGTATGCCTATCTCGATCCCGGCTGCGGCGAACTTCACGCTCTATTGAAGATTCTCTCTCTCTCTCAGCTCTATATCTATCCCGAAGCTGACTGAGTCGAGCCTCACGTTCCGTTGACGATTCTTCATCTCTTGCTGAACGTACTCTTCTGGCATTCACTGTACTACGACCTATGTTCGAACGATGACGTCTTCCAGACATGACTTTATGATTTGTGTACAAAATTTACTTAGTTCTATATATGTATGATTTGATTACCTATGCACAAATTGCCATCTAAATACTTACCATTTAGAAACAAAAGATAATTGACAGTTATTAAAAACAAAAGAGACCCTATTTTATTCAGTTCTTTTTTTAAACTGAAATAGCTCAACTTAAACAACGATTTTAATTAAATTAAAAATACTTAAAAAATATATAATCAACATCAACAACAAAAGATACCTATTCTAGTAAGTTTTTTTCTGAACTTACAACTTAAAATACCTCACCTTAATATTACGATTTTTTGAAAACAATTTCCCTAATATTAAAATGATTTTTATTTAATTCTAGTAAGTTTTTTTCTGAACTTACAACTTAAAATACCTCACCTTAATATTACGATTTTTGAAAACAATTTCCCTAATATTAAAATGATTTTTATTTAATCTAATCTTATCTAACTTTATGTACTTATAATTACAGATACGTTGTCGCGCTGAAAAGCACGTTTTTGTTAAGTATGTTATTTTCCTCGCTAGAGAGCTCCGATAATAAACGCGTCCGATCGCTGCAAAATTCAAAGTGCTATAGGGAAAATCGCGGCCTCCGAAATCGCGCTATTTATAGGCACGCTGCCGCCGCCGCTGCGCCGCGCCGCCTCGGCCGGCCTACGTTCCGCAATTTTAAATCTGTAATATCTTCGAAAATATTCATTAAAATCTGGTGCTGATATGAATCATATAGATCTATATTAAATCAACAATGTATTTAAGCTATTTAATTGGATAAGGATTAATGCTGTATTGGTTAAAATCGCTTCGAAAATTAGCCATTATTTGTCGTAAAAAGTAAATGACAAAAAAATGTTATTGTGTGATATCCATAAGAGATAGGCATATACCATCGCGGAGTTTTCTGTAGACCTTTTCAATGTGTACAAATAATTAGCACATTATTTTGATAAATCTCGTAGGGTTCAGCCTGCGTTTGCAATGTAAGCGGAAAAAAAATGAAAATTAACGACATCACATTAGAAACCTCAAAAATAACAGTACTTTTCCACTATTTAATGGATGTTTTTATACACATAAACCTTCCTCTTGAATTACTCTATCTATTAAAAAAAACCGCATCAAAATCCGTTGCGTAGTTTTAAAGATATAAGCATACATAGGGACATAGGGACAGAAAAAGCGACTTTGTTTTATACTATGTAGTGATTTAAGCCTCTTAATTTGGAACAGAAATATTTTTAATTTGCAGGGAATGCAATTTAACTAACATTTTCAAAATTCTGAACCTTAATACTATGAACTTAAAGTGTATGTAACCCATGTGAACGAATAGCTTGCTACATAACCGGGTAAATTATTATATATCAGGAATTTTGTAAAACTATTCCAAAATGAAATAGTTCATCAAGGGCTCTTAGTAAAGCTGTAGAAAAAACATAAGTAATTGAGAATTCATTCATTCCTTTATAAATCTGTAAAGATAGCAGTCGTTAACATATTATTTATTAAAAAATATTTACATAAAAAGCATAAAAATCTAGTGAATTTTCCTTAGATATCTTAAATTAGCGGATCATTGTTTTTTGACGTTATTTATTCTTGGACTCTAGTTAGTATGCTTATATGATGAGGCAGGACCTATTATTATTTATATAAAGCTCTTTGAGAAGACCGAATTAAATTAAAATGATTTATATTGAAACCACTGATGGAGTTAACTGTGAAATTATTTTTATAAGTATGTGGCAATATAAAATACTTCCAGCTTGTAAAATATGGCTTTCAGATTGTATATTATCAATTTTGTAATAATTGCGAAACTTAAATAATGACTCTACAAATTGTGAAGGGTACATAATGTTTTACCACATATAGTAAAGTAATAATAATAGTAATAAGTTGGGATAAAATCAAATAGTTGATCTTTAGTTTCGCGATGTTTGTTTGAAACTTCTCAAGGATTATATAATCTTCGAATGTCAACGGACAATATATGTACAATAGAAGTATTATGTCGGTAAAGAGGGATTTTAGACTTAATAAGGCTAATTGGTTGGTAGTACCTACACAAATATATACACATATACATATACATTACCTTTGGATTAATCAATAGGCATTCAAAATAAATGAAAGATCAAAATATCTATTTTTTTTTCGAATTAAACTTAAAACTCCTTGGATATATTTCGTCAAGCAAACGTATCTACGCATCTGAAGATATTGCTCCTGTTTATTCAAGCGTGTCATTTACAAGGTAAGGTGAGTGGGAACATTATCTCCTTGCATGCGATAGTTGAGTGAACATTAAACTCTATTATTGCTTCCTTGGTGTTTATTTTATAAATAAAATCATCTACCTATTTTTAAATTATATATTTGGTATTGGTTTGATTATTTATGTTTTAGGATTATATTATTCTATGTATAAGATTTGAAACTGCTAACATTTTTATAGTTATATTTACCAGCAGAGGTGCATCTGCTGTTGAGAGATGTATGGCGCTATTTGTTATCGTCTGATCCTCGCTGCCCCACTGCTGAGATAGTTGGATCACACCGGATCATTCTTTATAATTATTATTGTAATTTAAATGAAAACATATAAACACATTGAAATTTACAGCAATAAGTACTTCAGTTTCAAGATATACAAGAAGTATACAACAAGTAGACTTGTAACAAAGTCTTAAAGACAGTTTATATACCATAGCATCAAAATAGCATGCTTGAGGTTTGATTAGCTTTAATTTTTAATTAATATTTAGAAATATATAATGATAGCATCGTACAATAAAAATATATTGATATATATATCAGGCGAAGACTCACAGTATCACAAAGTATCTGAGTAATGAAAATACCCATAGGCTAGCTATTTAGTGATTCTAGGAGACTTCTATTCCTAATGATGAAGGATACATAGGCAATTGATTGAACCTTCTTCTTCCAATTAATTCAGACTGAGACTGTTTTCCATCATCGGTATTATCACAACTGCCCACCTTATGGCAATATTTCATAAAAACATTTTGTTGGTGATAATATTATTTGAGAATTTAAAATATTTTTATATATTAAACTTTTTTTATCCGGCACGTGTCATGTTTTGTGAAATATTCAAATTATCTCAAATCTCAAATATATAACAAGTCAGTAAAAATCGATTGTCTATACATTAAATATTTTTCCAAAGAACTGATTTTTTTTGGAATTTTTGTCTGCCTGGTACGTTACAAGTTATAACGTCGAAACTACTCAACGGTTTTGAACGCGGTTTTCACAGGTGGATTATATATAATCTGGAGCGTTGTCAAAAACTTGTTTTGTCAAAATCGGTTAAAGGAAAAAGAAATTAAAGTCTATTGAAAATTTACTTCAAGCACTGTTTCAAAACTTTTAAACAGAATTGAATGCGGTTTACATAAATGTCTTTAATTTAGATATAGCTAGAATTCCTACTTTGTTTTATCTGAATTATAATGAAGTAACAAATTGAATATGAGCATATGGCCATTTTAAATTTAGTCACATAAAATCTTAATAGATGGCGATGACTTTTTTTAGAACTCTCTATGCTTGTTTTCGCTTATGGTAATAGCAGTTTGAAATTCTAGAAATAAATTCTTTAATTGAATATTATTATTATTATTTAAAAGCGCGACTGTGCAGGGCTATGGGAACCCAGTATCACTGCGACCTAAAAGATCTATTGTGATCGCCACTGCCTACAGTTTACTATAAAGGTCTGCCACTCTGAGGTATTGCAGAATTTCCTTTGCAGTGAGGTGTCGGACATCCACTGGATCCAGGATGTGTTTCTCCAGGGTATCACTGCGTTTACGCATCAGCGGACCGCACTCGCATAGCAGATGGATCGGGGTTTCATCCGCCTCGTGGCAGTACCTGCATACTTTTTCATCCGCTAATTTGAGGGTCTCTAGGTGCTCTCTGTGTCTCTAGGTCTCTAGGTGCTTATTCATATAGCAGTGCCCTGTAAGCGTTCTAGGTATAATACGTAGATTATTCTTGCTCAGCCCAATGCGCTCCTTAGTTGCTTTTGCATTGAAGGGTTTGATGAGGGCTTTGGAATGTTTGAGGCCAGAGATCTCCTCCCATCGCCTTATAGCCTCACCACCTAGTGAGGTTATTAATTGAACATTACTCAAAATTATAATATTTGGTAAAAATAATTTCGTATTCACATGCTTTATTACGTATATCTGAATAATTTCCGGGCCATGTGTGTGTGATGTGTATGTATGTTTTTCAGTTTGATATCGTAACAATGCAATGCGTATATGTATAAAATTGCCACGGGAATAGGATACTATAGAATTAACTATAAGTCTATTATAGGTCTGAATATTATAGATCGCTGAAAGTGACCTACAAGCGGGCGGAGCCGCGGGCAACAGCTAGTCTAGAATAAGGTCGTTTTCAAAAAAGATAAGGTTACAAAATTGTTACAATACACTCTAAAAAACTACAGGACAACCATCCAATCAAGCGCTCCAGCGATAAGTTGTAATCTTACTCTGATTTGATATTGAAAATATATTTTAAGAAGTACGTTACGTACATTAACGTATTGTGGACTAAGAAGGGGTTTAAGTTAAATGTCTCATTTACTTAACGAAAACCGATATGGACAGGGGATGCGAACCACCAAACTCCAGGCGATACGGTAGGTCAATTGATAAAGCGACGGGAGGGTTTTCCAGAAGTCGCGGGTTTTCATAAAATATTTTTGATTTCGTCAACTTCTTTCCAAACACATTCTACTAACATGTTGTACACATCTTTTACAAAATCACTATCAAAGAATAGGTAGTCGTCTCAATCAATAGAAAATATACCAAAAAAATTATATATTTTATAGCATATTTGTTATGCTAATCTGGCAATGCACTTTCAATACTGATACTACGAACTTAGGGTAACGTGTATTATTTTCTAATCCGTTAAAGTGTTTTAAAATTAAGATAATCTATTACCTAATGTTTAGGATGTAAAATATACATATAATGTAAGAGCCAATATATTACTAGGAGGCGGTAGTTCCTTTTATGGAACATTTAAATAACTGGAGTATGAATTACAATATTGTATTATATCTGTTGGTCGAGTGGTTAACGCAGACGCCGAACGTGTCACGGCGCAATGGGGCTCGGGTTCATTCCCGGCAGAGACAGGCATTTATGTGATGAGCACAGATGTCTGTGTTTATGGGTTTGGTCGTTTATTAAATATATTCTCAGTATTTATATGTGTATTTCTATATATTTATATCGTTGTCTAACTCCCTTAACACAAGCAAACAATTTGCTTACTTAGGGGTTAGATCAATGTGTGTAATTGTCCTGATATTATTATTATTATTTTTATCATCTGTGTGTATTGAATTAGTATCTTGATAAAAATTGCTTTAAGTTCGGCCATATGTAACATAAGATAATACATAGATTTTTTTTATTCTATTTTCATTTGTTTGTTAATTTCTCATTAGAATTCTCTATTTATGGAAGTATGAGTATAGCTAACTATAATACAGCCAGCCACAATTCTATTGTGTTAGAGAAAACAATTTAAGAAGTTATTAGTTTTTAGCCAAATTTACACAAACTTGGCCATTTGCCAATTGATAACTCCAAGTTATAAAAAAGCACGTGTTATGAAAAACAAACATAAACGCATACAATGTAGATATAGTGTGGGAAACATGGGATTGTTTGACAATCTAAAAATTGTTGGTAAATAAAAAACTGAAATACAAAATATGATGAATGGATTCAGTTACAAATTATTGCACAATGGTTATATTTACTTCCGAAATATACTTATATGGATATTCTTAAATTCCACAAAAGCATAAATCTTAACATCATAAATTATTTGAAATATCTTTGATCTTACCTTTTTTATTTTGTAATCCTTTATAATTTGCGCAAAAAATACTCTCAAGGAGAATTTTTTTTAAATATAAGAATAAGAATAAGAATAATCTTTATTGGAACCAAAAATTATAAAAGCACATAAAAATATAGTGATCGAAAATGCTTGCATTAGTTATATAACTGTGTCGCAAACATTAACGCCCACCTCCAAACAGAAGAATGTTCCAAATAACAAAATAATCAAAAAAAATTAAAATGAAAGTTATAGTAACAGAAACAACAGCAAATATCAAACTTCAAAAACCAAAACTGTGTATGTGTCTGTGTGTGTGTGTTGTGTATGAAGGTATGTGTGTGTGTGTGTGTATGAAGGTATGTGTGTGTGTGTATGTGTGTGTGTGTATGTGTGTGTGCGTGTATGTGTGCGTATGTTGAGTGACATGCGGGGGTATTCATAAAGAAGTTATAATTTTTTCTGTATCTTCATAATTTAGGCGATTTAACCAATCCAAAACAAGTTTTTTACATTGTTTTAAACTGCAAGGATAAATGTTTAATATCTCATTTACTTTGTTGTATAACCTACAAGCCAAATAACAATATTGTCTTCTTGAGACTACTAGTCTACTGATGTTAATACTGCAAACTTTTTGCAACCTTCGTTTAACCGCATTAGACTTAAAGGGAACTTCTTGGTGTTTGCGTAGTATTGTGTTTAAAATAAATGACTGCCTTACCGAATGGATCTTTGCAAGCTTGTACAATTCAGAAGTGGGAAATCGAACTGGTTTAAAGAGCATAACTTTTAATAAGCCTCTTTGTGCTCTTTCTAGTACTATCAACTTACCTTTAGAAACAGATCCCCATACAGAAATGCAATAGCATATTATTGATTGAGCTAGAGCGGAATACACTATTTTAAGAGTAGGGAAATCTAGCGAGCTTCGAAGATTTCTAAATACATAAATTAATTTTCTGACTTTTGACACATTAACTGCAATATGCTCATTCCAAGAGAGACAGTTATCTATACAAACTCCTAGATATTTAATTTTAGTGGTACTATTAATTTTTATGCAACCGCAACCTATGTCTTTTTTACAATTATTTTCATGAGCAGAAATAGTGAAAGATGAGTTTGGCAGAGACATCGAGTTATGTGCGAAAGGCAATATTTTAGTTTTGTCCATATTAAGTGTCAGCAAATTAGATGATAGCCAATACATAATATATGACAGCGCTAGTTCTGCATGTTTCTTAGTTTCTAGCCAATTACAGCCTTGGACAAGTAAAACAGTATCATCGGCATAAGTTATGATTTTACAATTTGATAACTTAAGTTTGCAAAGGTCGTTTATGTAAATAAGAAATAGGGTAGGGCCAAGGACACTTCCTTGAGGTACCCCAAATTCAACAGTCAGATCATTACTCATAATATCTCCAATTTTGGTGCATAGTGTTCGGTTTGAGAGGTAACTTTGAAATATGTCAAGAACCATTCCTCTGATGCCAACATTTTCAAGTTTTTTAAGGAGAATAGGAATGGAGACGGTATCAAATGCTTTGGATAAATCTAAAAATATACCTATAGTTTTAAGCTTATAATTAAAATTTTGCGAGATTGTATTTGTGAGATCAATTACTGCATCTTCAGTGGACTTACGCTTCCTAAAGCCAAACTGGTTGTTTGCAATAATGTTATTTTTGTCAAGATGACTAATCAATCTATTATTAAGAAGTTTTTCTAAAATCTTGGATAATGTAGTCAATATGGTTATAGGTCGATAGTTGTGTACATCTTCCTTATTACCACTCTTGTATATAGGATGTAAAATACCTCCCTTAAAAACTTTAGGGAAAATACCTGTCGAAAGACAAAGATTACAGACATGCACTATTGGAGGTATGAGAGACAACTTTGCAGCCTTTATAACAGAAACAGGTATGCCGTCACAACCGGTGCTAGATGTATTTTTGAGTCCCAGAATAAGGGCTTCAATTTCTGTATTATCTGTTTTAAGCACAGACATTGAATTTATCAGAGTTGGTGAGGTTAATGACAGTTTTGGACCGTTTACTGGAGGAAGTATTTTTGATGCTAAATTTTTCCCAACTTTTGCAAAGTAACTATTTATAGAATTTATTGTAAAAAGAGGATCGGTTGATGCATTTATGAGATCAGTGTTACATGTAGTTTCTTTATTTAAGTTACCAATTTTTTTTATTAATTCCCATGTTCCTTTCCGATTGTTGCTTAATCGTAAAAACTCATTATGTTCGTAATCTTTTTTAATCTTTTTTAATAAGTTGTTACAAAAATTTCGATATCTCATGTAAGTCATTTTAATCGTCATATTTTCAGGATTTTGTTTACACTTTTTAAATAATTTGTCTCGGTGGCGTATACATCGCAAGAGGCCAGGAGTGATCCATAATTTTAATAAGATCTTTCTTTTCGAAATTGTTGAAATTAACGTATTTTTCTTTATAGTTTCAGTTATAATTTTTACTAAAAGATTGGCGGCGTCGTCAGCGTTTTGACTAGATAATAAGTGACTGTAATCGGTATTATTTAACTGCGTTACGCAAGCAGGTATATCTATACGATGCGATACTCGTATGCGTTTCTGATTTGCAGTTTTTATTTTGATGTCACAACTGAGAATTACAGGAGCATGATCAGTGATATGCGAATTTAAAATGAGCGTCGTTGCTTTGCTTTTAGTTTTTAAAATAACGTGATCGAGACAGTTGTTGTTGCGTGTTGGCAAAGTATATGCTGGCATTAATGCATGTGACATTAGAGTATTTAGGTAAGATTCGCAGTTGGAGTCCGAACTCGTCATAGTAATATTAATATTCATATCGCCAATGACAGCAACGTGTTGATAACAACTTAATAATTTTAGGGTATTATCTAAAGAGTTTATGAACTTATCAATATTTCTAAAAGAAGGAGATCTATATAGCGCAACTATTGCGAATGTTTTTTTAAACTTCAAAATTAAGCAATTTGCATCTTCGAAAGATGGAAAGTCGACCGTGAGATTAGTTTCTATTCTTATATAAATTACAATTCCATCATTTTGATTATTATAAGAAGATTTATAAGATAAAAAGCCGGGTAAAGAAGGAATGTATGGAGATTTGCTTAACCAGCACTCTGTTAGTATGATAACATCGATTTCAATCGGTATCCTGCGTAATAACAATAAAAAATTATCAAAATTGCAACTGATGCTTCTAATATTTACGTGAATTATATTTATGGAAGTGACAGTATCACGGATATACAAATTACATTGTTCTGGTGAACATTCAAAAAATTTTGACACTTCTATTTGTTCAAGTTCATTCTCAATTTCATTGCTATCCATTTGTCAAAGAGATATTTTGAAACGTAAGAAGCGATTTAAAATGTTTTAAATAAAAGTGTAGGGTATTACAAATCGATTGCATAAGTACAACACAGCAGTAAATTATGTAGCTTGTAGGTTTGAATTTATAGGCCTTCAAAGAGTTAAAATGTATATAGTATTTTTTTAATATAGTGGTTATGCAAAAACAAGTATTAGTTAAGTGGTATGAAAAGAATACATGGTTGTTTGATATATGTTTATGTTTGTATATATGATTTAGTGAAGTGGTGTGAAGAAGTGTATTTCTGTTATAAGAGTAATGGTTTTTATGATACAGTTTTTCTATGACATACATTATTATTAACAAATTATTATGAGCAATATAAAAAGTTTGAGTAAAAAATTGTCGTACAGAGTTATAATATACTAGTCAGATAGTCGACGTTTTTAGTTTTAAAAGATCCTCCTCCGAATTTATACGTATTTGCGGTGAGCCTTCTTGTTTTCGTACGTATATATGCCCACGTACAGTCCAGCAGAAAGAATACTGATTTGATTTTGCAAAATCACGCGCCATGTAAAAGATTCTTTTGCTATTACGGGTTAATAACTCAGATAAATATATTGGGATAGAAGGGCCGGTAATATTCATACAAGTGGTATTTAATCTCTGGCCGTTGTTAAGCCTTTTAAATTTTTTGTAACTTAATATGAAATTTTCTTTAATAAGAACACTTGCAAATTCCACAACAATCGGCTTACTAACCTCTGATTTTGAAAAGGGTCTATAATTGTCCTTAATATCTGAAGGTTGTAAATTCAAAGAAAGTTTAGAACACAAATTCAAAACAATATCCGTTAGGTCTTCCTTGGACTCGTTTGCTTTTGTTTTTGGAATATTTCGAAGCTCAACACACGAATTTAAAGATTTTCTTTCCAGGTCTTCAATTTTATTTCCTAGTTTACAAATATACGATAAATGTTCTTTACGCTCGGCTTCATATTTACTCAGCCTGTTTTTAATTTCATCGTATTCCTGAGATAAATATTCAATATTTTTAATTATTTCCGAATTTTGTGTTCTAATCTCCTTTATTACGTCTTCTAAACCCGATAACTTTCTATCTTGTTCAGTTGCGAAAGTCTGAAACATCATACGCATCTCTGATAGTATAGATTGCGGCACACTATTGTCCTCTTTACCGGCATAATTTCGCTTCGAGCGAGCGATAGTATTAACATTGCTGTCGGTAGATAAATATTTCGCTGTCTCGGCGTCGCTGTGTTGTTGCATTGTGCGGAGAGCGGGGGGAGTAGCGGTTGACGATGACTTCCCTCGGCTAAACATGTTTTTACAAAAGTACCAGGGCAACAGAACAGTGCGGAAATCGTAAATTAAGCAGACCTTAATGTGCACAGGAAAGTCACCTTTAACTTATTTGAATAGGTAGTTGTATGCTTTCCTAAGTAATTATTGCTTAGCAACTACAGCAATATTGATCCTTACTCACATTAAGTACGGTGTAGATTTGCTCAGTTTTCGTGCTTCCGATTTGTCACAGTACACTAATGGTTATAACTAAGTAGCAGCTGTCTATGCACTCCTAATATATTCAATATTTTCATGAAATTATTTTTTCAAATAATTACTTTAGCTTAACACTTTATCAACAAAATAAACGTCTACACTGGAACAAGGTTCAGAGGAGAGGGAGACTTTAGGTTGGTTGTTGTTCAAAAGCAAAAGACACGTATTGTAAATAAGGCGATAAATCTTCCCCTAGATTGCTTTTCGTATTTCAATACCCAATGTAAACTGACAAATGTAAACATTTACCTTTTGATGAAAATATTTTACATTTAAGTTCTAATATACAAGTAGAGATAAATATTTTTTTTATATATTGACTGGACAACTTAGACTTATAATGAACAATGCTCTTCTAGTCCCACCATACACACAGCATCAATTGTAAGTTAACCTGGGTTTTGTCAGTCTGTGCCTTTTTCGCACATTATTATTTATATTATTATTGTTATTGACTTTTCATCACCACTTACAATTCCGGTATTCCGGGACGGTTTCCCAGTAGTCGCGGGTTCGAATCCCTGCCTGTATCGGTTTATTTTTCATTCTTTATTTATATAAACTTACATTTCTGTTCAAAAACGGCTCGGTCTCTGTAACACGGTTCATTAGGGTCCTTTCTGTGTATTGTAACTTCTAATAATATCAACCTTTTTTTCTGTACCCAACTTTATTCACATAGGTCAAAATTATTTTGTTATAAATCTCCAGTTCTTCAGCTATATCGTAACTACTGATATGACGATATTAGACAACTTTTAAAAAAAATGCGTCTATTTTATGTGTAACAGGACAGCCAGACCGAGTTGCATCTTTGACATTAAAATTCCTAGATTGAAATTGCTGAAACCAACTTTATGCTAGTCTTATGGACCTGCTTGAGTTCCATAAACGTCACATTTTTTTTTTCGGTCTGCATCCTATTTTTTTGTAACAAAAACTTTAAAATGTATCGAATCTCTTCATTAGATTTAGTCATTTTGGCAATAAGAAAAATAAATCAAACATACGGGACACATCATTTTACTCAATTGTTTTCTTTTTAAAATGTAACTGTTTTAATCTCAATGTTATTAATACCAGCCATATACAAATAGTACAGCCAAACATATTTTTTTATTACAAGTTGATATATACTATATGCGAAAAGACTTTTACCCCGACACCTATTATTTTAATAACGGACACAAAGTGGCACCAGGAGTCTTTAAGAATTTTCCTTCTGTGATCATGGTAAAATCTCGTTTTGTCTCCAACGTGCACAAGTAAGTACCTACCTACGAATTCTTAATCCTTGAGAAATAGTTATACTTTCTTGTATTACCAATAATAATTTTATAATGGTTTTATTACTATTGTACTAATGTGTAATTCAAACAAAATCACTAGGTATATGATAAAGTTAGTGACTGTATATCAAATATTTTATTTTCGTAAAAATTACAATATAGTATTAAGTTGTTGATTTATAGACATTTCTATATAATCCTGTTTTTTATTATATACATAATCCATTTAATTATTTATATTTTTACTAAAACAAAGTTTAAATATTATAAGTAAGCAGGAGATTCCTCAAAATAAACAAAATATTTAGTATATTTGCCTACTTTTAATATTCTTTACAATTCGCACACAAAAAATCCTTTAGGTTGGTTGTTATTTTTTTTCAATACAAGAGAGACATTTTGTCAATAAACAGTCTTATCTTTCATTTGATATAACATTTCGTTAACTGGGGAATGTTCCAATATTGTTCCATTATCTAATATATGTATATGAATTATTGTTGAAAATGTTTCTAAGGACTGCTTTCACCAAACTTTCTGGTTTTAGAAATACAAAAATTAAAATCTTGCTAATTAATGTTGGGATTTCGTTCAGTCTGAATGAAAAAAGTGAACGAATGAAAGCCTAGTAATTTGAGGTATAGTAAGAGTTTTTTTTTAGGAAACCGTCCCTATTGCTATTGTACATATGTCTAAATCAAATTAAGAATCCAAAAAAAAAGAAAATGTTTACAATTTGGTTTAGTATATTTGTGTTTGAACTATTAAGAATGAAGAAGGCGCAACGTGAGGTAGTTTTTTCTTAGAATCGAATTTGTATCTACTTAATTCAAAAGATTTTCTAGATTTTAAGACTAAGTTAAAATGAACATGATTGCAAATAAACTCATGTATTTGCCGTAAGCCAGTGTCAATTAAATATAGCCTTTCTAAATCTACACGCGCGAAAATATCTATGTAAACGAAATAGAAATAATTTAGGTTCTAGGAATACGGACTTAATCAATTATTAGTACTTCAGAATTTGAACTTCAGATGTACTTAAGTTTCTCGTTGATTTGTACGTCACAAATGTTTTTTCAAAACTCATATGTAGCCAGAAGAAACCTTTTATAGAGATAAGCTCAACATATATCTATAATTATGTCCTAGTATTGTTCCGTAAAAACTCTGGTAAATAAGATAAATTAAAAAAAATACCTTCTCGAGATTATTTTTATTAAAACCAGCATATACATTTAAATTGGTCCCAATGCAAAAAATGTGTATAGTGTAATTGACATTTAATCGATTAATTGTATAACTTTCAATGAGTTGTATGTCCATAGATATGATGTTTGTTAGGAGTGATTTTTGATTATTTTTATTTTATATTATATTGAATTTAATTGGTATTTATTTTGAAGATTATTTGATAGTATGACTGTATATAATATAAAGCCAATCAAATATTATATTTCTTAAAATAGTTTTGAAATCAAAGTATAAAGCACAATATGGACGTGATATTTCAAGAAATTTCTTGACATTATTATTATACAATAAACATATATAGTTAGATAAATGTTGAATGAACATTTTAAACAGCGGAATTACGTGAGTGTACCTCGGGGAATATATTATTACGTATGAGTGCATTATTACGTATGCGAGCGACCTTATAAGAACTCTTTTCTATTATTGAACTATAATGCTCCGTGTATTTTCTGTTGTGTTCAGATATCAATAACGTTAGAGAGTTCTGTTTAAAATGCGTGAATAAGACTATATTAGTATTTTAGTATTTTATTGTTTATAATGCGTGAATATCAAAACAGAAACCAAAAAGCCTTTGTTATAACTTTGGCTAAAAGTTTATCACATTGAAGAAAGGTTAAGAATAATTATATATGTATATTCAATAATAATATGCCGATAGTTATAATTGAGGAGGAGCAAGTATAATTGTAAAAAGAATATCTAAGTACTATAGAAAATTATACTGTTATTTGGATATATCTTACAGTCACTACAGATTACAGGTACATGACCTGATGACAGGTAGGTGATGGCATTTTTCAAAGAATGTACAAACATTAAAAGTGAGACTGTTAGATAAAGTAAAGAATAAAAAAAAGGTTTATATCTTTAAATTATAAATATAGTATAATCTATTCTGATGTATAAATACTATTCGAACATGAAATTGTAAGCTTAATTGAAAGGTTTGTGCATAAATCTATTTTATGTTATGAGTAAAATTTAAATCCAATTAAGTATAATGACAGTTCTCTATAAAACTATGATTTATTTTAGAGGGCAGATAATGAATTTAAAAATATTAATAACAGACAGTAGCAGGTTTTAAATTAATATTGCTTACAAAATACAATGGAGTTAATTTGTTTCGTTAAATTTTAAATTGTCTCATTGAAACAACCGACTTCACTAAGCTTTGAATATATATTTAACATACGCATATACTTTTGAGGATTGACAATATTCTAAGTAGAGAGCCTGTCTATGAAGCCTTGAATAGTCTTATTTATTGTTAAAAGTAGAGCAAACGAGTGTGAGGATCTGAAGATGATCACTGATCATCACATGGCACATATGCCATACCATTCGTTAGTCCATAGGTTTAAATTAAGAATGTGCTCCTCCCTGATATGAAACCAACGATAACAAACGAGATAGAGCCGATCTGTCAGCGCTATGATGCCATGAATCATTACATAAACGTGCGGAACCAGCGCTGGTTCCGCTCATCGTCGATCCTATTTCAAATGTGCGTATTCTTATATCCGTACTATCACACGCTAATTATTGTTCTAGAAGATAGTATCTAATTGGAATTAAAAATAATATGAATGTTAAACATTATATCAATACTAGCGAACCCAGCCAGCTTCGCTGGGCTAACCCTTACTTTACCTGGTAGCGAGTTACATCAACGGGCATAGCATATTCGTTTTCTTTGAGGAAAAATACATGGTCATACCATTTTTTATGACAATCGGTTGAACAGGGCGGAAGTCGATATCTGATAGCGCCGCCTGGTGGCGAGTTACATCAATGGACATAGCATATTCGTTTTCTTCGAGGAAACATACATGGTCATACCAACTTTTATGACAATCGGTTGAACGGGGCGGAAGTCTATATTTGACAGCGCCGCCTGGTGGCGAGTTACATCAATGGGCATACCATGTAAACCTTCTCCGTGGAAAAATACATATACATACCAATTTTCATAATCATCGGTCCAATAGTTTCTGAGTTCATCGATTTCATATATACAAACATCCTTCTATATATATATAGATAGATATGTTTTATAAAAAAACCTTCAAAGTCTAGTTGTTCTACCAATAGAGCTACCGTAACGCTACTCGGCTCAGTGAAATAAGTATTATTATATATATGATCGTATTTATTGTGACGGTGGTAAGGTTCCAGCAAAAGATACTTTTAACTTTCAAGGGATACCATTATACTTGAAGGCCCATTTTATGTTGTATTATGCTTAATTTTAAGTGTTTGAAACATGTATATGAATAATAAATATTTTAAGTATCTAGACTTCCACGTTTTAAAATTATTCAAAAGTATGTAAGACAATAAAGGGCGCAAGTGAAGTTTGTTTACTTTTCACTGTTGTCAAAATATATTTTGTTGTTATAAAACTTTGTAATGGATGTGCCAATAAATTCCGCTGTAATTTAAAAAAAAATTAACAGTAGATGATATATTTATCCATATAGTTAATAAAACTGACCTGAAGATAAAGTTATATAGATGTACCAAAACCGTTGGAAACTATAGAATTATCCGCAAACATCTTAAATCGGCAGACTTTTGTTTTATGACGTCATTAAACTGCACACTTCAGTCGCTGAGCTTCAATGAAGAGGCAAGAGTGTTATTTATTTACACTATGAAAACAGAAAAAAATAAATATCGAAGAGTGATGTTAAGCATTTATTACATATTCTACATTTGTGTTTGTGACTCATAATATTTTTTTCTATTCATGTGAAAGCTACTATACTATTTAAATACCATACGTTTTTATAAACTAATGCAATAAATTATTTTGAACGAAATCAAATAGCCTAAATATAAAACCCAAGACATTATACTCACAGTTGTATCTTGAGTTAGTGCGTTTAATAGTGCTTAATAAATTTTCTTTCTCATTTTTTTATAAAAAAAAATAATAAAATGCATTCTTACAATCTGCATTTAAAAAGAAAGATATTTAGAAAAAAATAGAATTTATATTTTTCGACGTCTATATATAAAGCCCTAGAGGAAATATTATTTCGGGAATGGTCTTAACAAATGATATACGAATATTGAGTGTGCAATTCGAAAAAAGGATCACGAGGACCCTTAGGGAGTGGTTCTGATGAAATATTGCCTTTGAGAGCAAGTACAGCACATTCTCGAAAGCTGTGCAATAATTAAACTATGTATGCTCCGTGCATAGACAGCTCAGAACAAGTGTACGTAGCACCTCTGTGTCCGAACATAGACCTATCTATTATTATATAAAATTCTAGTCGTGACACTAGACTGACCGTGTTTGTCCGCGGTAGACTTCTAAACTACCTAAACGATTTTATTCAAATTTGCTCACTGTGTGCAGTTTGATCTAACTTGAAAAATAGGATAACTTGCATCTCAATTTTAAGTCGCAATTTTATTTTGTTGCAAATTATTTGTTTACAATTATCTATGAATCCAAACAAGTTTAACAGATGGCGTTGTATCCTTTGACTGGATTGAGTTAGTGTTCAACAGATGGCATAATGTTAAAAGTACAAACGTTTATATACAATATAAAATCATAACCTACACGCGATACTGAGATTAAAGTATAAGTAAATTTTTAGTTTTAGTATAGCCGGCCAGTTGTTTAGTGTTAGTATATACAGGGTTATTTGTAATTAGTTGACCACCTCTTCAGTAGGCAGCCTCTCTTTTTTTTTAACGTCTGGAATCCTCATGGATACATACCTCCATCCAGGGGAAGATGGAACAGTTATGTGAGACTCTTACTCACTAAACCAGACGGTCAACACCTCACCGTCATAATGGAGCGCCACGGGAACGCTTGTTCACACATCCGCGTTGCTCCGACCGTAGGCCGCGTGAGCGACCACCACTCCCATGGAGTGACGCGCCCGGTTGACTTGAGCGCGCTCCACTCCGATGATCGGCTTGTTAAATCGTGAAGGGCCCCCCGCCCTCCACCCAAGCCGACCGAGCCAAATCAAGACTCCCTCTCCACCGAGACGCCAGCAAGCTGACGCCTTGGCGAAGAAGGTGTCCCGATCCGACTCAACCTCCCGGGGCCCGCCCCGGTCCGAAAACGGTCCGAGTCCGAACCCGAAGCCGCCACCAGCAGCTAGTGTACGCCGCAGGTGACCCTCCGAAGAAGTCCACCCCGACGCACGGGGCCGGAAGAGGTACGCAAATCTGCGCCGCAATTTAAACTGCCGTCTGCAGAAGACGTAGAAGATGCGACCTCGACCGTCCCGCCACCCCGCCAACCAAGCCCTACCTAGGAAGAGCCCCGCTGCCATCTCGCCCGGATTAATCATCGTCAGGCGCTAATGTACCTGATGATGACCACTCTGGGCCACCACCCTATCAACGCAAACGGCCTCCATGCCAGCCATGGACCGGGCACAAACCCCCATGACCGACCCTCACCGTTTCTAATTGTATCTTCAATAAAGTTCAATAAGAAAAATACATCTTCAATATATTTAGTTGTATTTTTCTTGTATTGTTAGCTCCTTTGTTTTGCTATTGAAGTCTGTAAAGCTGTCTTTTAATGCGATTGTTACTTGTTCTGTCTGTTGGATTCCAAACTTTGGATTACCTTGGTCTTTTCTTGGTCTGGGCGTTTTTGGTTGCTTCTCTTTTAATTCTGCTCTTATTAGTCTATGATTGGTGTTGAAATTGAATTTATTAATGACTCTGAGGTTCGTGAAGTAATGGTCTTTATTAGTTAATATGAAATCGATTTCATTTTTTGTTTTGCCATCAGGCGAGGTCCATGTCCACATGTTTTTCTTATTTTTCTTGTACTTAGTGTTTAGGATTGCTAGGTTGTTTTCTAGTGCAAAGTTGATGATTTTATGTCCATTTCTACTTCTTGGTTTGTTGCTGTATATAAATTGCCCCATTATTGCATCTTCTCCTAAGCGTCTTTCCCCAATTTGCCCATTGTAGTCTCCCATTACTACTAGATATTTGTTTGTGTACTTTTTGATAGCTTTGTTCAGATCTGCGTAGAATGTGTCTATTGTTTCTAAACTGGACTGTTCTGTAGGAGAATACATTTGCACAATTGACCAACTTTCTTTATATCCTGGCAGTCTCAGATTCATTATCGCAATACGTTCTGTGTTAGTTCAGTGAGAGATTCTTGTTCTTTCAAAGTAAGAACATTTAAGGCAGCTATGAAATTTTTTGTTGCTTGGCTTTTTTCTGAATTTTCAACCTTTAAAGTTGGATGGTTATGGTTTCTTTCTATTTTTTTATTACAACCAATAAATTCTAAGTAGCTCAATTAAATAAGTAAAGATTTTAGTTATTTTATTGAAATTCTAGTGTAAATTTAACATACGTTTTGAGTCATTTTAGATTTAATGGGCTTAACTAGTTGGTAGTACGAATGTATATAAATTCTTTAAAATTTTCGCAATAATTTAAAATAATTTTAACATATTAATATGAAACACATGAGGATGTGATATATCGAGAATGCTCCTTATAAGTGATATACGAATGGTTCGAGCATACGATTACAAGAGTGTCCCTCAGGGAGCAGTTCTGGTGAAATATCGTTTATGCAGACAAGCTAGGCATCATTATTATACTAAAGAGCTCAGTGCAAATAACTTTGTTATCGGTTGTAATATAGATTGAAATGTGTTAAAAAATAGCAAACTATTGAAATTCGAATAGCGTTATTTCTGTCCCGCATTCCATTAGTAGTTCTTAAATATAAACTAATATTTCGAACTAACTCTAATTGTAACATTCTTCTATAGTCCACTAGAACGGCGTCTCGCTGAGCAACAAATTATTTGTTAAATGTGGTTATTACCTTATTGTTTGTCGATTTTTTAGAATATGAATGGATAATATTTAAATAATAATTTTCTAGAATATGAATGAATACTGTATAAATATTAGATTATGTACCTATATATGAAAAAATGACGAAAATGTTTACTTCTCTCTCTCGGAGTGTCTCGGATATCTAATTAAGAACTAAATATTATCACTATAATTTTAAATTAAGTTTTATAATAATTTGCTTTAAAATTGTTTAATTGGTTAATACAGAATGATTAATGAAAACAAAATATTTGTTTGTAAGAGTTGTTTTAACCTTTTTTTCTGTTTGGATTGGTTTAAAACTTTTACTCATAGATATCATCTCATCCTTCATTAGATCTCAATTATAAAATGTTTTATTGACACTTTTCCAGCTAATGTTAGTATTACCTAAGTTACTCAGTGTTACTTGAATTCAATTTGTTGAAGTGCCTGAGTCATTGGAGTTTGAGAACAAACTGTCTAAACTCATAAAACTATTTAACATTAAATAAGAGAATTTCTTTGAAGCATCGTTAGCGTTGAGTACAACATTTTCTAATTATTATCCTTATTTTTACTTTGTTTATAAAAAATAATAAAAAAAATATATCAAATTTAAAAAAATGCTCCGATACAAAAATACCTCTAAAAAGAATAAAAATAATATTATTATGTACTCATTGAAGTCGTCGTCGTCAACCTACGGACACACCAATTTTCAGTTGTTTAAGTATTTCTATCAATCTATTCTAATATTATAAAGATTAAAGATTTGCTTGTTTGTTTGAATGGCTCCAAAACTACTAGACCGATAGAAAAAAATATTTTACCTTTAGAATCCTACATTATCCCTCTGATGAACATATAGGCTATATTTAATACGAGAAAAAATAATGATCCGCGTGAAAAATTCGACAATGTAATAAATTATAATTGTATTAAGAAACATGATTCAAGACTTTTTCATATAGGTATATACGAATAGTAATAAATATATACGAATATTAATAAATATAAAAATTAGGGTTGAAATGATTTACAATCACTAATAACACTATGATGAAGGGATTTATATTATCACTAGCTGTTGCCCGTGACTCTTTATAACTATGATCATAAGCCTATTCACCAATAAAACGTCAATATTTTGGAGAGGACTGTTTCTATTTTAACCAAAAGTAGCTAAGAACCATCTTGACGACATAGCTTTCGTTTAAAAAAACCGCATTTAAATCCGTCCATGCGTTTGGCCGCTACATTGCTACAGACAAAGACTCAGATAAACAGATCGACAGGTCAAACATATAACACCACTTTTCTTTGTCAGGGATTAAAAATAAACGATAAGAAGATTTTAAATTGACTATTGCAAAATTTGTTTTAGCCATGTTTAGGTTATTTATTTTTTTTATTAATATATATTGAGATATTAATCAATACTACGAACCCTCTATCTATAAATCTCTAAATTTAGATAGAACAAAATATACGCAACGAAAAATGTTATCTTTGATTAGTCAGATTTTTTATTCGCCTTCTGTTCCTTATCCTGACTTTTTAGGACCGTGAACAATTCAAGAGCGCAAATTCTAATGTAGAAACTTTGGATTAGTAAGTACGGTTGGGATGACGAAGTTATTAAAGAAATCCAGAATTCTTTTTTTCACATTTTTTTTTATTCATTTCGCATTTCTACTGAAAACATTTAAATACATTTACGGTGTGTGCATTTACATTTTAGCTTCCTCAAAAAAATAAATGTTTGTTTATAACAAACATTTATTTTCTCATCATGTCACTTTTTAGGTTTATCAACTTTTAGTTTACTTTTAAGAAGACTGCGGTGTTACTATCCGGCAAAGTTCACAGCTCTTGTTTTCAGATGAATCGCGTTGTTTTGTTCCACCAATTGTAGAGTTTAATTATTAAATCATCTAAAGACTAATGTATTTCCTGGTTATCTGAGAACTGTTAAAGCGCAGTAAAACAACTGTTAGACGTTTACGACGTACTTAAATCACTTATATACGGAAACTTTAGCAATATTGTAAGTAGAACACTTAAGTTATCAATTTCTACATTAATATAGAAAACAGCATAAAATTTATCCATATAAAGAGCTTGTATGCACGAAGCTAACTCGTTTAATTATGGCACAGAGTTCAGTTAAGGAAGGTACTTATGTGGGTTTAATCATTTTACAAGGTCTTTATTAGTAAAATGAACTATAAAGTGGATTTATATGTCTTTTAAGTGTACAAAAATCTTTTCAATATGGCATTGTTGCGAAGTAGACACCATGTGTGGACGCAGCCTCAAAGAAGGGATCTTGTTTGTAGGAGTCGTTTCTTTGGTAATTGTAGTATGAACGTATAGAAAGGTGTACTAATGTATAGATAGTGTATTAACATACACTATCTCAACAACACACATCCGCTTTAGTCAGTGATTCTAGCTGTAGCACTGCTTTTCACTTTTCAGTACGTATATTGTAGTACAGTGTAGTATAGTGTACTACCACGCACACTGTGAACACGAGACAGTATATCTAACTACTGTTATAGTTATTACGCTAACACAAACAGTACGGTAGTGCACTGCACTGTAGAGTAAATAACTCTTTTTTAAGTAAAGTTGATGTTTCAACTTCAACCTCGTAGAGCTCTTCTACGGATGGCGACTTGACGTAGAATTTTAGTCTGAGATATTTAAATTGTTTTAGTCACTGACCTCAAGCTCTGAAATTCACGTCAAGTTATAAACATTATAAATCTTTGGTGAGTAAATTAAAATCTCACAAGTAACAGTACTGTTTTTGGGTACAGATATTTAAGCGTAAATCGTATTTTTGTTGTTAATATTTTTTTTGTCTGTGATTTTTTCTTATAGGTCTTTTCTATAGTAATGCTTCTTTCCACCTTTTGCTGTCTTATAACTATTTCAAGAGCCGAGCACTTATTTAACACCCAGCCGATGGTGGCAGTGAACTTCTTTTTCGCTCTCGTGGCGTCTTGTCTGTCATCTTACCAGATATTGATATCGATGTTACTGCTTTGGCAAGCGAGACAGGTAAAAGATATATTAATGTAATTCTATTACCCACCATGCTATGATTTTATTAGAACCGACTTATGTCGGCCGATTAATATTAATAATTCAGAATTTCTATTAGAACTTCTCTGATGGGTTTATAGTATGGCAATTAATTACAATTCTTAATTCAGCTGTTATGTCACGTCTATTATAATCATACTTCCGCTAGTCGGTCATTAATCTAGATAAGGAAATAAAGTAGAAAAACCCCATTTTAGACCACAACGTAAAAATAATTAGTTGGCTTATCTATTTGAACAACATCTTAACATTATAAACTTTATAGGAAAAGGGGAGTATATTTGTTTGCTCGCTGTGGTACGTCTCTCATATATCGTTGCTGTCGGGGTAGTTCTTGCTGTTCAGCGCCAAGTTCGTCGTCTGCTGTCTCAAGCAGCATCACTTTACTGCTTTACTCACTATTATTATTGCTATTAGTTATGAAGGTAAGTACTGCTGAATTTAAATTACACACATATTGTTTAAACATTAACATTATTAAACATTATTTTAATTGTAAACTTTTAGTTAATAATGTAGGTATAGTGTTATACACTGAGCAAAGTTATTTTAGCAACACATTTATATAAATATAGAATGAAAAATAAACCGATACGGATTCGAACCCGCGACTACTGGGAAACCGTCCTGTCGCTCTACCAACTGAGCTACCGTATCGCTGTCCACCTCGGTGAATTAAGCATTCTATATGTGATCGTCATAGTAAAATATTTTCAAATATTAACATAGCAATTAATTATTTTAGCAATAAACTATTTGGAAAAGAGGTTGATAGTCTTTATCCCGCCCTTATTTTGACCGATTTGATTTGATCAAAGTATTTAAAAATGGATCATAGAACTTTTGAGAATACTACGTATTGTACAAAAGCTTGCATCTCGAATCAAGTACATCGCGGCTTTCAGAATGCAACTTTTTACGGTTAAGGTATTTTTAACCTAATATGTATCTTCGATTTTGACTCAATTAGATAACATAAGAATGATGTTGTATAAATCATGGTCACTATCTATCGGGTCCTAGAATTTGCTGTCAATAATATTAAAAGATAAACCTATACATTTTAAAAGGAATTTAAATGTTCAGTAACTTAACGACATTTTAATATTTATATCTACTATTACTACTATATATCAGGAGAAGCGCTCATTTTTTTATATTTCTAATTAAAATTTTCTTAATATAATTTACTTGTCGGTAAAAGAAATGTGATTACGCGGTTTAAGGTTTTGTAAAATAATACATTGTTCAAACCTAAAACAACAATTTAATCAAATTTTAAATAATATTCTAGTTTGGTACACATTACTTTTGTACTTTCTGGATAGTTTTTCCTTTCTTTCTTATTCAAATATGCTGCATCCTAAAAGAGATCATTTCATCTCAAAGGTAGTGTTGAAACTTAAAACATTCTTGGGTTTTGCTTAGAGGCTGCTCTTCTGAATGTTTAATATCTACTAGTGTACTACCGGTACGCCACAGTTGGTATAACCTATTACCACCTTTAACGCACCTTTAACGAAAAAAAAATGTTTCGAGCTATAATACTATTAATATTCTCAATTCAATCAACAATGGAATACTATAATAAATTACTATAATACAATTCGACATGCAATTTATGTGTTAACTATGTATTATATATATGTATATTGAGTGTATAATAGATTTATATCTGTTAGTATTAAATGTATGTATAATTGTATACATTACTTGAAAACAATATGAATAACCCTAAAGACAAACATTAAAAAAAAGTCGTTGTAATCCAAGGTAAATAATACATAATGTTATCATAGTGATATATAATGTTCTAAGATATGTAAATAAGTAAGCAAATAAATGGATATCTGTAATATTCTTTGCATTAAAATTTCCCTTCGGGCAAGTTATATGTTTAATACAAACATTTCGTTGATAATAATGTGATCCGAGAATAATAAATCAAGCTCTATGCTGAATTATTCTTATATGTATATATAACATAAGATACATAATGTTTATATATATTTATACTATTTTTAAAGTAAAACTTTTATTACATCGTCTCAAACTTTTTCGTCTGTGTGTTGCATGTCGCGTGACGGTCGGCCGCGGAGTAGGGATAAAGTGAAAGGCGCTCGTATCGATGCGGTTTTTACTAGATCCATTGAAAAAATCGAATGTAAGTCACTGTTCACGTATTTTAGTTACCATAAAATATTGGTTACATTTATAAACTGTGAAATTCATGATGAAGATGGAATTGATAATAGAATGATTGAAAATAATTGAAAAACGGATCAAAATGACTCAACGATTATAAAATATTGTTTTCAGTGTTTTAATATGTGTATATCATCTAAATAATTGTTAAGTATTATGTATGTCGTACTCTAAGACACAGAGTTCAATAAAAATATTAGTTGGAGACCTAGTCTACTTTTATCATTTCCCATTATCATTCCCATTTTCTATGTATAAAATTAAGATTGATGAAGCAATTTTTATACCCTTAATGGAATATTATTCCGAAAATATTTAGTTATTGTTTTATAAAGTATTAAATATATATATATATATATATTTTTCAATATCTTTTAATTTATTATTATTTTCTTTTTTTTCTATATTGTTGCCTTCCAATATTCTATCACAATGTCATATTTTTTGGGTTGGCTGGAAGAAATCTCTGCACCTAGAGATAAGCTCACCTTTTGTGCATTTTACCTGTTTTTTTTCTGCTTTTAATGTTTTGTGTGCAATAAAGTATTAAATACATAAATAAATAAAATACATGCAAATGTTAACGTTATTATACAATAAGGAATATTATGCGTATATTTTATATAAACCTTAACAATATTTGTTATTTTCTAAGAATAGATACTCATCAAAAGATTTCCTCAAAATTTGTTCTCAAAATATTAAAAAAAGGAACTATTTACTATTTTTCAAATAACTCTGACATTAAGATTTGCTTTTACTTAAAATAAAAATAAATCATATTGGAATGCGTATTTACATTTTTAATATTAATTAATATTAAGTTATATATTATTTACTATTTTTCAAATAACTCTGACATTAAGATTTGCTTTTACTTAAAATAAAAATAAATCATATTGGAATGCGTTTTTACATTTTTAATATTAAGTTATATATTAGATACTATTTTTCAAATAACTCTGTAATTAAGATTTGCTTTTACTTAAAATAAAAATAAATGATATAGGAATGCTTATTTAAATTATTATTAAGTTATATATTAGATCTTTTAAACACAGTTGATAGAAGTTTAATGTTCTGAACTAATATTCATAGTTTGTTAATGATATGGTCACTTAGATTTTATTATAAAACAGTTTAAACTTATTAGTGTTTTGTCTATATCTATCTATACTAATATTATAAAGAGGAAAAGTTTGTTTATTTTTTTGTATGTTTGAATTGAATAGGCTCCGAAACTACTGGACCGATTTCAAAAATTCTTTCACCGTTGGCAAGCTACACTATTCCCGAGTGACATAGGCTGTTTCATTTTCAAAAAATTAGGGATGATTACTAAAAATTGAATATTCTAACGCAAGGTGTAAAAAAATAAACAAAAAACTGCGTGCGCTGCGAAAACGGTGAAAGTTACGCAAAAATGATGTTCTATGAAATTGTTCCCCTTTAAAAGTTCTAAAAAGAAGTACGCGACAACATATATCTAGCTTTTAAGGTTGACTCACTATAATATATGGTTATGAAATTAGTTCTAAAATAATATACACTTTCGAAGGTGTTTTAATAATAACGATATTATTCCTTATCCAAATAAATTATTTAAATATCACAGGCACTTAATTATGAACAACATTGCTCTTGAAAGCATTTGATTTTAACCAATAAGTAAGGAGTTAATTTAGTTTTAAAATAATACGTAATGGTAAATACCACACGTACTTTGATGTGCAGGGTGTGTGGCGCGTTGAAGCATAGCAAGCAAGCTGCGAGGTAGCATGCCGCGCGGCACAGGCGCGTGGTCGGCTCCTTACGGAACGGTTGTGGAGAGTGATAATATTTTTGAATGCGTTTGTTTGTGATGTGGATGTATGTTATTATTTTCAGTTTGATATCGTAGCAATGTAATGCCTATATATATAAAATTCCCACGGGAAAAGGATACTATAGAATTAACTATAAGTCTATTATAGGTCTGCATGATTGTAGTTTCCACAGATTACGCGAAAAGCGACCTAAACGCGGGCGGAGCCGCGGGCAACAGCTAGTTAGGTTATATTCCTGAATATAAAATTTTATTCAGTGCTAGTTACGAAAAAAAATGTGTTTTTGAATTATAAAAATTTAATAAAGTATAAAGGAAAACGTTTGTTTTTTTTTAATCCTCTAATATCTTACTAAAACAAATCATTTAACTAATTTTGTGGTATTTTTTTTTGTTAAAACGGTATTAACCACTAATTTCATTACTTTATTAGGAGACGCTTTATATCTTAGAAATATTAAAAAAAAATATCAAGTAATATTTTATGTTAAATAGAAAATGTTTATGGTAAAGGAGGTGGTAGCCGGGTGTCTGGAGTAGGAGTGGCTGTGTATCGTGAGAACGTCGTAGTCTTGCTACCGGCGTTCGAATGGGTTGTCTCAGCGCTACGTACTTATCATATTATATAGTATTCTGGTACCATAAACGTTTTCTATTTAACATAAAATATTACTTATTAATCATCCCTAATTTTTTGAAAATGAAACAGCCTATGTCACTCGGGAATAGTGTAGCTTGCCAACGGTGAAAGAATTTTTGAAATCGGTCCAGAAGTTTCGGAGCCTATTCAATTCAAACATACAAAAAAATAAACAAACCTTTCCTCTTTACAATATTAGTATAGATAGATATAGACAAAACACTAATAAGTTTAAACTGTTTTATAATAAAATCTAAGCGACCATATCATTAACAAACTATGAATATTAGTTCAGAACATTAAACTTCTATCAACTGTGTTTAAAAGATCTAATATATAACTTAATAATAATTTAAATAAGCATTCCTATATCATTTATTTTTATTTTAAGTAAAAGCAAATCTTAATTACAGAGTTATTTGAAAAATAGTATCTAATATATAACTTAATATTAAAAATGTAAAAACGCATTCCAATATGATTTATTTTTATTTTAAGTAAAAGCAAATCTTAATGTCAGAGTTATTTGAAAAATAGTAAATAATATATAACTTAATATTAATTAATATTAAAAATGTAAATACGCATTCCAATATGATTTATTTTTATTTTAAGTAAAAGCAAATCTTAATGTCAGAGTTATTTGAAAAATAGTAAATAGTTCCTTTTTTTAATATTTTGAGAACAAATTTTGAGGAAATCTTTTGATGAGTATCTATTCTTAGAAAATAACAAATATTGTTAAGGTTTATATAAAATATACGCATAATATCCCTTATTGTATAATAACGTTAACATTTGCATGTATTTTATTTATTTATGTATTTAATACTTTATTGCACACAAAACATTAAAAGCAGAAAAAAAACAGGTAAAATGCACAAAAGGTGAGCTTATCTCTAGGTGCAGAGATTTCTTCCAGCCAACCCAAAAAATATGACATTGTGATAGAATATTGGAAGGCAACAATATAGAAAAAAAAGAAAATAATAATAAATTAAAAGATATTGAAAAATATATATATATATTTAATACCTTATAAAACAAAAGTAGTATAAATATATATAAACATTATGTATCTTATGTTATATATACATATAAGAATAATTCAGCATAGAGCTTGATTTATTATTCTCGGATCACATTATTATCAACGAAATGTTTGTATTAAACATATAACTTGCCCGAAGGGAAATTTTAATGCAAAGAATATTACAGATATCCATTTATTTGCTTACTTATTGACATATCTTAAAATATTATATATCACTATGATAATATTATGTATTATTTACTTTGGATTACAACGACTTTTATTTAATGTTTGTCTTTAAGGTTATTCATATTGTTTTCAAGTAATGTATACAGTTATACATACATTCAATACTAATAGATATAAATCTATTACACACTCAATATACATATATATTATACATAGTTAACACATAAATTGCATGTCGTATTTTCGTAAATTGTATTATAGTAATTTATTATTGTATTCCATTGTTGATTGAATTGAGAATATTGATAGTCTTACAGCTCGAAACATTTTTTTTTTCGTTAAAGGTGCAAAGTGTGAAAAAATAGGTTATACCAACTGTGGCGTACCGGTAGTACACTAGTAGATATTAAACATTCAGAAGAGCAGCCTCTAAGCAAAACCCAAGAATGTTTTAAGTTTCAACACTACCTTTGAGATGAAATGATCTCTTTTAGGATGCAGCATATTTGAATAAGAAAGAAAGGAAAAACTATCCAGAAAGTAAAGTTTACCAAACTAGAATACTTATTATTTAAAATTTGATAAAATTATTTTTTTAGGTTTGAACAATGTATTATTTTACAAAACCTTAAACCGCGTAATCACATTTCGTTTACCGACAAGTAAAATAAAGTAAGAAAAATTTAATTAGAAATATAAAAAAAATGAGCGCTTCTCCTGATATACAGTAGTAGTAGTAGATATTTCGAGTGCGATTAAAAAGGCCTTTAATTTACTGAATACTTAAATTCGTTTTAAAATATATAGGTTTATCTTCTAATATTATTAACAGCAAATTCTGGGACCCGATAGATAGTGACCATGATTTATACAACATTATTCTTATGTTATCTAATTGAGTCAAAATCGTAGATATTAGGTTAAAAACACCGTAACCGTTGTTACAAAAAAATATAAATAAAAGTGGGTTTAAGTTTAAATTATTTATTTATTTAGTATACAAATACTCAAAAAAACATTAAACCTCAATATCCATACAATTATACAAATACAGGAATGTCTTAAATAATGACATAATAATGTCAAAATAAATGCCAGCTAGACTCAGCGGTGGGTTACTTGAGATAACACTTTTAATATTAAATTATATATAAAAATTACTGAAATATAAATCCTAGGCGCCACTGACAAATAATAAGCGAAGACATATGCATGATCCTCCTGCTTGTCAGTACTGGAGAATCACAGTCAAACACTTGTTCTTTATAAAACTTCCAAAAATGGAAGTGTTGATTGTTGGTATAAATAAATTTTGTACATCACCATAAATTCGGGATTACAATAAAGACGAGCTCCTTAAGCTCAGCTAGTCAGGAAGCAGGATACAGGACCAACAGGACGACGCTCCGAAGATTCACGTCTACCCCCGCGAACCAATTATAAATTAATAAAGAGGAAAAAGGCCTCGCCAGCACTAATATTAGCCTATGTCGACACCGAGGGTCGAATCAGGATAAATAGAAATATTGTTCCAACAAACTTTGAAACTGCCCGGGAAGTGCCGGCAATAGGAATTATAATTATTCCATATTAAATTATTAGCCCTGCAATTAAACACGCTAATGAATTTAAGAAACAACGCTTCACATGCGTTAATAAGATCACAAATAACTAAAACACTCACCGAAGGCTAATAAGATATTCAATTCGGAAGTGCTTCCGAAAGAAAAGACTCTAAAGGTCACGACATTGAATTTTATAGTCAAAATATGCATAATAAGCAAACAATGTGGCAATGCACACGCCGCGTTACACGAAATGTGGGTAAAATTGATGTCAATCGGAAGAAGACCAATATTTAAATAATTTAAGAACAATGCACTACTTATCTAAAGGAAGAAACGAATGTAATAAATTTATAACAAATTGTTATACTAATAAATATAACAATTAAACAACGTTGGCTGCTATTAAACTTCTGAAACAATATGACAGCTACTTTTAAATAAATATCTAGCGATGTGCTAACTTTAATAATGATTAATAAATGAAATTTAGAATAGTAATTATTAATAAAATGTTTATATTTTTAATAACATTTTGGGGACTATAAAGTTAGCTTAATCTGGCAACATTCAATATCTTAAACAAAAAGAAATGTCACAGACTCATTAGGAAATTGTAATTAGCTGTCAACAGATAAATAATTTACCTTGTCTACGAATTTGACAGATAATAAGAAATCGATAATATTAAAATTATAAATATTTAATTATCTACAGAAATGAAATTTCTATGTAACAGTACCTCCCTTCCCGGAAGAATTTTACGCGATATAAGAGGAAAATTCGAGCTGGCCCTCCAGCTCATAAGCTCTCATACCTAATTGTGAAAAATATATTAAATAAAACCTAAACAAAAGAAAGGTATAAACTTAGTTAATAAAAATAATCAATCTATTACTAAACAGTAGACACTCGATAACACAAATCGTTTTGCAGAAATAAAAAAAAAATCAAAAACTTATCAGAAATAAAAAAAAAATTCAAGAACTTATCATGAATGAATAGTGCTGCAAAACCAAAAACTCTCAAGACCAAAACCAAAAACTCTCAAGACTCTCTAACACCGAACCCACAACTCAACATATGTGTGCTGCTACCAAATGCAGATCACACACCCATAACACAACCTAATCATCAATGACATAATATGAAATTGATAAACCGAAACAAGGTCCTACCTTGTCTCAGGTACAAAATGATTCCATAAAAGGATCATAGCTATCATAGTAACCACCTTATACAACAAGAACAAATAAGTCCAAGTACATATAATAAATGTTCAACAGTAGCTCCCTACTGAAAACACATTGCTGCACCTACCTAAGATACAACAAATAATTCCTTAACTTTAATATTTAAAGTAAGACCTAACAAAATAATATGTCAGATATCTATAAATATCTAATAGATAGCTGGGAACATAATACATATTTAACTTAATAAAATATCCTAAAAACAACAACACTTAAATCTTAACTAAGACTAAACAAATATATAAGAAAACTAAGAACAAATAACACTTAACAACAGATATCTATTATTCTTAAATAGATAGCTGGAAATTAAGGTTTCTAACACAAAATCTTAACCCAAACCTAAACTAATATATAAGAAAACTAACAATAAATAACACTTAATAACAGATATCAAATATAATAAAAGTGATACTGGAATTTAAGGTATTCAATTTTAGTTACAGAATGACCTAATGACAATACAAACCATGTTTTAACCAACTGTCAGGACCGATGTTACTTTCAATACTACTCAGCTGTCCGGACGAATTATAAACTCGAGAGATTAAAAGAAATGAGCTACTGCCCTAAAGCAGTCAAAACCTTTAAAAGGTGGAGGAGTTGGTAAAGTATTCAAAACTTCAGCTCTGGAATCAACAATACTGATTTCAGAAGCCGACACAAAACTTACCTCCAAAATTCCATCTAAAGGAACAGATGAAGCAGAGTCCACAATCCGGACTCTCAACACCTCATCAGCACCCCTCAGCCTAGCATCCCTAACAACAAGATCATATATGAATTCATCCTCACAAAGAAAACCATATGCGATTGGACGCTCCATGATGCCTAATAAAAAAAATAAAATAACAAAACTAAACTATTTCTAATTAGAATTAAGTTCTCACTTGAATTCAAAAATATCTCCCGGCAATGCAAAATATTAATAAAAAAATCAAACAAAAGTAAACTTTAAGATACTATTATTCAATATCAAAGTCAAAGTTAATTGAAAATTAAAGAAACTTGAAAAACAAACTATTAAACAAACAATAAACTAGTTCAATAGTAGTATAAAATATTTATGAAAAATAAATATTCAAGAACTCTAAAAAAATAATATTTAAATATTCAGTTCTACTACCAAAAGTTAAATATTTAAACTTTATAAAAACTAATAAGTCGAGCTGGCTTCACAGTAAGGTAAGAATAAAATTAACTTAAATATAACATAATATTAACAGAAACAAAAGTGAAAAATATTACACATCAGCAAATATATTTCTTACCATAATATAACATAAAAGTTATATAAAGTACACTAAATAACCTAGTGTAAAACACAAATATTAATACCATAAAAAACAGTTTAAAATATATCAACACTACCTTATTTATAAAACAAAATATATATAAAAAGTGTATTGATTGATATAGCAATAAGATATATCAACTAGCTCAAGTAATGCCCCGACTGTTGTGCGCCACTGTTACAAAAAAATATAAATAAAAGTGGGTTTAGGTTTAAATTATTAATTTATTTAGTATACAAATACTCAAAAAAACATTAAACCTCAATATTCATACAATTATACAAATACAGGAATGTCTTAAATAATGACATAATAATGTCAAAATAAATGCCAGCTAGACTCAGCGGTGGGTTACTTGAGATAACACTTTTAATATTAAATTATATATAAAAATTACTGAAATATAAATCCTAGGCGCCACTGACAAATAATAAGCGAAGACATATGCATGATCCTCCTGCTTGTCAGTACTGGAGAATCACAGTCAAACACTTGTTCTTTATAAAACTTCCAAAAATGGAAGTGTTGATTGTTGGTATAAATAAATTTTGTACATCACCATAAATTCGGGATTACAATAAGGACGATCTCCTTAAGCTCAGCTAGTCAGGAAGCAGGATACAGGACCAACAGGACGACGCTCCGAAGATTCACGTCTACTCCCGCGAACCAATTATAAATTTACCCGTATCTTCTAGGGTACAAACTAAAAAACCTCCTTATGGAGGAAAAAGGCCTCGCCAGCACTAATATTAGCCTATGTCGACACCGAGGGTCAAATCAGGACAAATAGAAATATTGTTCCAACAAACTTTGAAACTGCCCGGGAAGTGCCGGCAATAGGAATTATAATTATTCCATATTAAATTATTAGCCCTGCAATTTAACACTCACCGAAGGCTAATAAGATATTCAATTCGGAAGTGCTTCCGAAAGAAAAGACTCTAAAGGTCACGACACTGAATTTTATAGTCAAAATATGCATAATAAGCAAACTATGTGGCAATGCACACGCCGCGTTACACAAAATGTGGGTAAAATTGATATCAATCGGAAGAAGACCAATATTTAAATAATTTAAGAACAATGCACTACTTATCTAAAGGAAGAAACGAATGTAATAAATTTATAACAAATTGTTATACTAATAAATATAACAATTAAACAACGTTGGCTGCTATTAAACTTCTGAAACAATATGACCGCTACTTTTAAATAAATATCTAGCGATGTGCTAATTTTAATAATGATTAATAAATGAAATTTAGAATAGTAATTATTAATAAAATGTTTATATTTTTAATAACATTTTGGGGACTATAAAGTTAGCTTAAGCTGGCAACATTCAATATCTTAAACAAAAAGAAATGTCACAGACTCATTAAGAATTTGTAATTAGCTGTCAACAGATAAATAATTTACCTTGTCTACGAATTTGACAGATACTAAGAAATCGATAATATTAAAATTATAAATATTTAATTATCTACAGAAATGAAATTTCTATGTAACACCGTAAAAAGATGTATACTGAAAGCATGACGAAGCGTTATCATGACAAAAGCCGCAATGTACTTGAGTCGAGATGCAAGCTTTTATATAAAACGTAGTATTCTCAAAAGTTCTATGATGATAAGATCGTTCCTTATTTTGGTATTGCGTGGAAGATATTGTCTCTAGAACCACATATTAGAAAATGTATTGACAGCCACGCATCCTGATGGTGGAGAAGGTTATGTGTGCATAGTGAGATTATATGCAAGTCTTCGGAATAGTAAATCTCTTCGGAATACTTTACGAAATACTTCGTGGAAGACGCAGAAGTATATTATATTCCTTGAAACATGAAAGAAGCCTTTCACAGAGCTGTTGTTCTCTGATTACTCGATCGGTTTGTCATTGTACGTCAATCGACCGATAGAAGCTAACGCTTGGGCAACCCGGATCAGAACTGATAACATTACCCTCTGTGTTGCTGAACCTGCACTTTATAGATAGTCTTTGGTTGGAGATGAAGTACTGCTTCACTGTCTTGATCTCTTCCAGATTCTACAAGGATAACCAGGCTATGCTTTTTAAACGATCACAAAACTGACAAATAAGATATCCGGGCCTAGTTCTCCCAGGCGAGACATTAAAGACAATATTCTCGTATATCGGTGATACGTCAAAGGTTTTGTAGTGTTAAATACTATCTGTGATATAACTAATTTACATAGTTCTTTTGTAAACAAGAAGCCTTAAACCATTTCGATTCTGCAATTAAATTACTATCTCACATAGTCACATAATCTGTTACATTAGTTTACCGTAAGACGATTATATCCGAATATCCCGCATTTTTTTTAGTAGCAAGCAATTTAAATCATTAATAATTGTCAAGAAATTTGACATCACATATATTTCTTACGTTTTTGGTTATTTTTTGTCAAGCCTTACCTTCATTTTCATTTGAATATTTTGAGATATTATTTAAATAAAAAACTCTTAAATCTCGTTGTTTAATTACTTTTTTACTATAAAAACTCTGAAAATGTTGGGTTCGATGTTAACGACGTCCCAAATACATTCGCTAATTCAATGTAAAAAAGTTTTTTTTTAGTTCAAACAGTTTGTTTTCAAACTCAAATGACTCGAAGACTTCAACAAATTGAATTCCACTTCGAGAACATCTTTTAACACCATTGAGTCGCTTGAGTAACGCAGTCCTTAAAACGAAAAAAAAACAAAAAAAAGGTTTTTTTTTTAGAGACTAATCCTTAAATAAACTTAAATTTTTATATAACATGTGTGTGTAATATTTACCACTTCAGCCTCATTTTGGAACAAATAGCTAAGACCTTACTCACGATATCCATCCCCCCTCTCCGCCCCCCACCATAACTTTAACCGATAAGTGATAAGTCCTTGATAAGTGAACAATTCGATATCTTAAAATATTTTTTACTTCCCTTGGATTTAAATCTCATCAGTTTTAAATTAAAATAATACACCCGACACCCGTTGGGCCAGTCCATACGAGGTACATTCGTGTAAATTTAGTATGGCCCTACTATTTACAAAAAAAATACTCTTCTCTTAATACTCTTCTTTTAATATGCATGGGATTTATAAAATACTATTATACTATTGCAGTTTATTAAATTACTCTTTAATCTATTACTGCAGTATTAATACTTTAAGCTAGACAATTTGCCTTTGTATGGTTCCAGCTCATTTTCTATATTAACTCGTAATGATATAGAACATTTTATAGATATTATTACTGATTTTATATAGATATATTATTTCAAATATTGTTCGTATGTTTGTTTTAAACTGTTATTTATTTCAGTGTAAAGAACTGTAGTATCTCTCTTATTAAGTTGTAACTTTTGGTTTGGGTAAATATGCAATGGAGTAAAAGTTTCTAAAAAATACACTATTACAAGCTGCATACTATTATTATTATTACTTGCTAAAACTGATCTCAAAGCCCCTTAATCTATATCACTAAATGTGTTAACATAAAATAAGCTTGTTAATCATCATTAAAGAGGCCGACCTCCTGGAGTAATGACGTCATAAAAGGCAACAACCTGGTTCACAGTAACATCATAAATTAATGATACTTCGATAATTACTACCTATATAACTATTTATCATAATAATATCATTAAAAAATATCTTTGAGAGTACAGTTTAAATGATATAAATCTGTGGTCGGTAACTAAGTAAGTACACAAATTGCTCTTAAACTTTCTGTTTTAGTTTTACTATGGCGCAGCTTCCGAGTTAGGACGGTACTTGCTCACAAAGACGGTATTTCAGTAGAAAGACACTCTTCTCCTCTGGTTGCAACGTTTACTCAATTATCGTATATCATTGTTAAGAATATATCCGAAATAACATTTAGTTATTTAGTGTTTTCTAAGGTTTTCACGAGTAGGTACTACACATTGAAATAAAACTATTTTTACGGATTTAACTCGCATATATTGACGAGATGGACACCTCCAGACACCTCCATCTCATCTTACCGTGAACACGATTGCTGCAAAGCATTCGAAACGTCGGGTTAGATTTAAAATGTAAATTTAAAATTTAATTCAATATACGCGAGTTAAATCCGTAAAAATAGTTTTATTTCAATATTTAGTTATTTTACTTCGATGCCGAAAATATGAATAGTTTTTTATTTCGTTTTATTTTAAAAAATATAGGCAACAAAAATGTAGAGACAATATTTAAACGTACATTACGAAAACAAATTAATACTATCTTGTAAGATTTATTCAATACCTGGATGAATTTACATCACAGAACAAGGGTTGGTTATTAATTTCGACTGTTAGAATTATTGTGTTCTTAAAAATCTCTGAAAAAATAAAAATATCCCATTATAATAGGAAATCGATAGACAAATTTAAATATCTATAAAGTACATTTTTAAAATTAGGGTGTATTTTATTTATAATATAAATTATATAATTGAATATAAGCTATTTTCGGTTAAATAATAAATAATTAAAAGCCGATAATGGAATTATTATATTATTAACATCATAATAATTCATCAATATGTGTATGCATCATACCCTAAGCAACATCGATATTAATATTCTATTCAAAATCTTAAGTAATATTGTGATGGGGAATAATCCGCCTTTAATGCTACTAAATTCTTAATACAATATAAACTATATATATATATATAAACGTATTCAAGTATGTTGTTATATTTATATAATATACCTTAATATTTTTTGATTTTTTATAAGACTGAATGATTGATTGATTGATATGAATTTTAGTATAAGACGAAGTTAATAAAAATCAGTTAACTTGTCATCTACACCGACGGTTATGTAAATTATAGGCATATAGTTCTAAATTGCTTTATCACAAAATCTTAAAAAAAACATTATTAATTTTCATTTTCTTTTATTTTATGGCATAGTATTTAAATGCTGGTTTACTTTCTACAGAATTAGTTCATACTTATAATTGATTATTGTTATAGTTTAATATACAAGAACCATATTATTATTACTATTTTCTAATATATTTAATGAATCTATGTTACTACCGAAATATATTTGCAAACTTGAAGAGACTACAGTAAATGGATATAAATAATATGGATATACCGTCTTACATTTAAATGATTCTTTAATTTTACTTTGATATAATATTTTACGATAATTAACGCGTGACAATTCGAATACAAAAATACGCATAATTAAAATTAATAGAAAGGACATCAGAGAGGGCGCGTCAAAGCTGATTATCCTCGTTTGTCGAGTGGTTCTCGGCGCCATAGCGCTGCCGGATATCGCGTCTGACTCATTTTTTATTGTTGGTGTTAGATAATGACCTTCCAAATTCAAAAATATTAGTAAAATTAGAAGACAAACCTAACCAGTATCTAAAGTAATCCTGGTTAGAGTCGAGCAAATAGAAAATGGCAAGAACAGCTTTTATAATGATCGCGGGAGGTTTAGTGAGAGTTTCTTTAATTTTTTTTCGCTATATTCTCATAACTACTATTGATTCAGTATTAAGTATATAATATAGTTAAAGACCAGTAAAAGTAAGTCCTATTTGTGATACATCATTACTCTATTTCACGTCTTAATACAATAGATACAGATAGCTTCATACAGAGGCTCTCTACTTAGAATATATTCAATCCTCAAGCTAGATACTGTTTGATAAACAAACAATGTTCGTTCGTTCCAACTAAAGAGCCAGTTACTCAAAGCTTTGCGGCGTCAGTTAATACAATGAGACTATTTGCCTTTTAATGTAACAAATTAACTCAAATGTAATTTAACAATACATCTAAGGCAATATTGATTTAATCTGATGCTGTTTGATCAGTTTTAAATAGTACACTAAAATTTACTAAACACTTATACATTTTTATTTTATAGTAACAATTAGGTAAGTAATATTTTTTTTTAAAGCAGATTGTCTGAAGTTGTATAACCTTAAGAATGAACTATAATATTTAAAAGTATTTTCTACTGACAACCTGACTAACAGCTCTAGGGTATAGTGAATTCATTAAAAAAACAAACTCTTCAGCTTTATTTAGAATGTATAACATTTACGAGTATAATATTACATTTTAAAATATATTCTATATTAGTCTAAAAGGTGTATAATTCTTAGGAATAGTAAAAAATCGGCGTTCATAATAAAATTTGTTTATAGATATGTTTACTGCATGTGACATTTCAAAGATTTGGTTTATTCACGCAATAAATATTGACATATAACGAACGAATATTCTTCAGATAGCAGTGAAATAAAAATTTATATTCAATATGTTGACAAAAAAAACACTTGAAGCACTAGACCGCAATAGGTCAGAGTATATTGATGATATTTCGAAAACATAGATAGTAAGAAACAAAAATGTTGTAATAAATTTTACCCAATATACCTATACAATAATTGTGTTGATGTACGATATACAACCAAGATACTCAAACAATTTTTGCACAATTATTCTCTGGTCTATTTGACCACAGTTATGGGAATTTTGTTTGAAAAATGTAAATATTAGTTTTATTAATTTTGTAAAATTATGTTTTTATTTAATTACTCTTAATTTCTCTAAATGATTTGAAAATTATTAAGTTACCTAAAACTTAAAAAGCAAAAAAAAACAAATAAGTTATCTCTCACATATCATATTTTACATAGAACACACTTGAACTTCTGTTATTTAAACAGAACAAAACAATAGTCCACCTGTGATACACCGTGATAACAAAGTTCTGTGCACAAACCTTTATGGTTTAATAATGGCATTGAGTTTGGATAAGGTGGCTTGCATACGCGATATTTCATCAGAATACTCCCTCATGGATACTCTCGTAATGCTATGGTTGAAACATTCGTATATCATTTGTTTAGAACGTTCTAAGAATATCTCATCCTCGAATACCTAATATTTAGATAAGTTTGGCCCCGCCAATTAAAAATTTGAGACGGTTTTAATAAAAAAAATATTTTTGACGAACATCGAAATACTTAAGGACTAACATCTAAAGTACTTAACAAAGTATTAAACAGTTATAATTAAAGTAAAGTAAAGTAAACAGTTAATTAAGTCTAAATATTTAAGATTTTAAGACATGGGAATTATTTTTATTATGTTAACATAAATGGTTTCTCGTTAGAGGAAGGATTTAAAGAACTACATTTTATTGAGTCTAGTTAGTTTTTAGTTAGTGTTAGAATTGAGAAACCCTTTTAAAATGTACTCGTATACAAAAATGCTTCTAAGTCAAAGCGACCTGATGTTATGAATGTTTGATTTTTTGTTGTGAATGTTGATGTTTGATTCTATATAGTAGTTTCAACATAATTATACTTCCGTAAGTAATATTTTTACTTATGTATATATTTTATTGGTGTTCTTGAGTGTGTTTGGAATATACCATTAAAAGATATATTCAAAACGTTGCTCTAGTTTTGACATTTTTTATTTAAATTTAATTAAAATGTTTAAATGAAACTATTTTTAACGGATCCAAGTAGCGTATAATTGTTTATTTATATTTGTCATTTTAATCTTTAAACTAAACACAACGATTCGAATGCTTTGTAGCCATCGTGTCCACGGTAAGACGAGATGAGACGAGATGAAGGTATTTGTCAGTAATACGGTTAATTAGTAATCTACCTCTAATGGTTCCAAAGTTTCCGAGCGTGTAATTCAGGATGCACACAAAATCAAGCATACCTTAGTTAACAATCACTTGCGCGTGCCTTGCCAGCGCAACAAAAGCCACATTAAGCCACCCGCAGTTGAGAGATAACCGGCCCTACTACCATAGGTTAAAGGAGTTACTATGGCAACATCTTAAAAAAAGTTTCTATAAAAACCTCATAGAAAAGTAAACCAATTATTGAAACCAATTAAGAGTAATATTCTTTTACAATGTGCCGGGGGATATAAACTTGACTGTGATAGTTGACTATCATACATCGGTCGAACAAAGAGGAGCATCGGCACAAGATATAAAGAACTCCTATCGGATATGAAATGTAGGTGCTGATGAAGTCAGCAGCTATGTGACCATACCATAAGCAACCCTAATCACTATATCAGATTTGATAAGCAAGAAATACTCGCTGTGAAATATCGTTACATTCTCGTTACTTAAATTAAAAAAACATCCTAATTTTAATAGAGAAGATGCTTGGAGACTTTCTGCCACCTGGGACCCACTCATGTACAATGTAAAATCTCATATCTGTACCCGCATTCTAGGACCGCATGATACTGTTCGTAAATTTTTGGGTGCATCCTGAACTACCCGCTCGGAAACTTAGGACCCGTTGGAGGACTTAGGATCTCGCCTTACCATGAACGCGATTGCTGCCAAGCATTTGAAACTCTAGGCTTAGTTTAAAATTTATAATTTAAAATATACGCGATTTAGATCCGTTAAAAATAGTTTTATTTAAATGACTACTCGTAAAAACTTAAGAGAATACAAATTTACATGTTATTTACCGCCTTTATTATGATATCTGCCAGTTTCTTTTTATTATTTTTTGAGTTTAATAGTCAAGAATAATACCGCAATTTTTTGTTTATTCTTTATTCTTGAACTTTGAATCTTTGAACGTTAACTGTAAAATTCATTCCTTTAGATAAGATAATATTGAGCTGTATGTACTTATATAAGATACGAATATATTTTGTAAAGTTACGAGTATATCGAGATATAAATATGAAACAGGGACCTATTTCTATAATAATGTACAAGCGACGTCGTTTGTTTAGAAAAATTTTGTATACATGATTTAAAATATAACATACGGTAGCATAATTGTGTTTAAACTATTTTAAAGTCCTAAATATACGGGAGCCAGTTTTTAGTTTAGGAGCATTTTCGTATCTCAATATATTTATAAAGCATTTCTGAAATCTAACACTAAATAAAAACCTACGTACATGCAAAAAAACTCATGTGTTGGTAGTAAAACCATTTTAGTAAGAGGTAGTATTGTAAAATTTTCTCACGAGAGACAATTTTCTGTTTTGACCACCAGATTACGAGAGTGTCCCTCAGGGAGTAGTTTTGGTGAACTATCGCGTTTGCGAGCGACCTTATGCGAACTCTACGCCATTTTTAAAGTAAAAACTCCGTTCGTTAAAACTTTCTTATTTGAATAGATTTATATTGAACATTATTTTATTAAATTATTATTAAAAGTAATTTGATTTAAAAAATAATTTTCCTCAATGTATCAGATGAGGTTGCAAAGCTTTGCTCCTTAGTTTGCAAAGTACAAGCCTTCTGGGCTTACCAATCACTGTTATTATTATTATTTTAAATAATCTCAATATGCTAAACATGACAATCTCTAAAACATAAAAATGTAGTAGAGATATCATTAACGCAAGCATATGTTATCATTAATCTATTTGTTTTAGAGATTCTCTCTGTTTTATATATGCAAGCATAAACAACATGTTTAGACAATAGTTTCTATTGGATTATATACCGATTCCAAGGATCTGACACCTAAAAAATAGACAAGAGAGATGATTAAGAGAAAGAAATTTAATTTAATTAATACGATGCGGTATATATGCTGAATATAATGTTTTTTGAAAATTATGTTTTTTTTTACCTGTACAATTACTTTGAGAAAATATTCTAAGTCGTATTGAGTAGGCTGTCTCAAAGTTTTTCAAGTTCAAGTCAAAGTTCAAGTCAAAGTTTTTCCCCACAGAAGGTGCTTATTTTGAAGTGACTGACATTAGTTTATAGCAAAACAATATTAGCACATACAACAAATACGCCTTTTAGCATACCTGATATTTTTCAAAGAGTTTTGGCAGTTTCCGAAATTTTTCGAAGGTTTGTGATATGTTGTTTGATACAAAAATTCTAATTATTATTCACAAAAAAAATTTTTTTTTGAATTTATGTCAATCTTTTAAAATATGAAATAGATATTAAATAGTTATTAAATTGAAACAATTATTAAAAGTTATTTATTTATATTATTTATACTATACTGCCTATCGCTTATTCAAATAGTTACTTAAATACACCAATAATTTTTAATTCTCTTGTCTTCCTTATACTCTCATTCAAATTACTCGAATACCCACTTGGGTCCTGTGGGTGGTTTAATAAAATACTGCAGCGATAATATTTTCCGAGAATAATAAACCGATTTCTGTGTTAAAAATGTTTTTTCTGAGAATGTATAGCTTCCAAAGTAAAAATAAATTTACGTAATTTATTTTAACTTATTACTGTATTTTTATTTTTAACGGTTTTGATTAATTTTAAACATAACATTTACATAAAAAATATATTTCTTACAATTTAAATATTTTATTATTGCCCTTTTTTATAATTAAAATGATTTAAATATGTCAATATAAATGGCTATCATCAAATAATATTAAAACTAATTTCGATTATTTATTTATACATGTTGGTATGTTCAAATACTGATATATTAAAGATTTAAATTCTTCCAAAAATATGTTTAAATTACAGATTAAAAAGATATTATAATTAAAGGAGGAAATGGCTTGGGAATGAATTGCACTTCTGTGATTTACTATGTAGTAACCTAAGTTATCTGTTATTCTTGTTTGCCTGCATCCATACAACATATATAAGTCATTACTTTCGGTAGCGTTGGGGGCCGTGTTCCCAGAAATATGGTGAAGAAAGTATTGGTTGGTGCGATATGCATGGATGCTGAAAGCGGTTATGATTTTTTTGTAATTTTCATTGCCAATAATCATTTAGATAGATTACTATTTTGGATTGTATAAGAAAAAAGACAAAATAAGAAATTTAGAGTTCGAAATAAATAAATATTTGTAAAACAGATACATATTTTGAAAATGTATGTGTTTGTTTAAAAAATATATTCCTTATAAAATTTTAATACGTGTAGATTTTTAAAAATACCTATATTACTTTTTTTGTTCAAATGAATTATAAAATGAATCCCAAAATTCATTGTGGCCTTACAAAGAATTTTTACAACTTCTATTTACGTATATTTTCAGCTACGATTGGAACCAGGGCAAGATTACAACTCGTCGATGGTGCCGTCATGGTTTGATGACGTCATAAAAAAGGCTTTCATCTAGTTTCCAGTGCATTTTATGCAAATTTTATAACCTTATTTTCATTTGAAGTTTATTTAGATAGTTATTCAGTCGTAACAAATTCTTCTTTGACTATTTTGCACAAAAACTTTAAGGAAGTCCCTTATAAATAAGCTCAAAATATAAAGAAAAGTTAAAGATAATATTGTATAAATATATTTATAAAATTGGTTCCTTTGTATGTAAACGGCTCTTAACATACCTACACCTTTTTAGTTTCACCCTAACCTCGTGCTCTTAATTTAGTGCTTACATTGATTATAAAGCTCATTTGGGTGAAAGTAAGCTTGGCATTATCTTATAAGTGCATCGGTAATTCAAGCTGTAATAGTTACTTACTTAATAAATCGTTCTAGCTTAAAGTACTGCTCTCGTCTTAGGATGAACAATATTAATATACCAGCATTGTTATCGCTTAGCAGACGAGGCAAGAGGCTTGTAGGTGATTCCTTAGGCAAAGCTCTAGTTGTACAGTTTGGGTCATTTTCGTTTCGTCATTGAAACGAAAGTGACGAAACGAAACGTTCGATTCGTCACTTGAGAACGGCACTATGAGGACGGCAAAATTTTTGGACAATACTATCGGGTCGGGATTTTTTGAGAATAACAATGTAGGGGTCTTTAAATCTAGAGAAAGAAATATATCTTCTAGACGAAACGAGAAGGTTTATTTTCTTTCTCGAAAAGTAAAGTAAAGAAATAAAATATAAATAAATAGTATAAAAATGCCTTTACGAGAAGGTTTCTCAATTTTATGCTTTTAGAATTGAACTTCAAAGTTATTAATCATCATTAAAGGTACATGACGTCATAAGAGGCTAATTTGCGGCATCACCCACAAATAACAAGTTATAGTTTGAAAATGATTAGCTGCTTAGTATTAATATTAAATAAACTTAATGATTGAAAATATTTATTTACGGATATAAAAATTAAACGGATTTAAATATTAAACTTCCAATGCGGGTAGGGATTCCAACCCAAGACGTCTGGGAAACCGTCCCGTCGCTCCACCTATTACTATCTGTCTCGATGAACTAAGCATACTATATATGATCTTCTTTATCTATAATGCAACATTAGAAATATTGGTTAGGATTTTCGAAAGAAACTTAATGGATGTCACGTCCGTCCGTGCCAATAAAAAAGTACTTTGTGACTTTGATTTTTTTTTAATTTGATTAAAAGGAGGGTGAGGAGACGAGCCCGCCAATCACCTAATGGTAAATGATTACCGCCGCCAACTGTCTCTTATAATATCAGATGAAGTTGTAAAGAGTTAAAATGTGAAATAAACGTTACGAAGTATTAAAATGAATAAATCAATTTTAACTAAGTGGGGGAAGTTATCTACAAAGTTTTAAAAAAATCTGTCCGGTGAATATTCTGAATTAATTCATTGTATATAACTATATAATATGGTTTTATTTATATCAACTATGATATATAAAATCATATCTATGTTTATATAAAAAAAAATATGCGTACACGCGTATACGCATACGTGACGAATGTGTTTACCATGAAAAGTAAAGTAATAATTATACTTCCCTTTCCTCGGCCACAGTTGTAGGTATGCATTTTATCAATAAATGTAAATAACCCAATATGACAATTATTATTATAAAACTTATTGTTAGAAAATGTTTTCTCTCAGTAAAATCCAGTAAAACTGTTAATATTTAAGAATAACAGTACCATTTTTAACCTATATAATATTTGGTTTGGTTTATGGTTATGGATAACAAAGTTCTATGCACAGAGCTTTATAATTTGATAATGTTGCAGTGTTCGTATAAAGTCGCTCTCAAATGCAATATTTCACCTGCACTACTCCCTGAAGGATTCTTTGGTAATCCCGTGATAATAATATCAATCTACATGCACTTTATATTTAGATGTCAACAATTTTTAAAAACAAGACATATTGTATACATTCGTTTTACAAACAAGTTATGAACATTAAGTCAAAAGTTACTTAACTTAACAGCTAAATACGTACAAACTTAATATATATTGAAGACTGTTCCAAAAATCAAAAGAATTTCTATAAAACAATAATAATCTTTACATATTTTAATTATCCTATTTCAATCTTTTTTTCGTGTCTGTTTTAGATCGGATAGTAGATTCCTGAATATTATTACAGTATAAGTAATATATAAAATATTTTTAGAACGTACGTCATGGCACGTCATTGTTCAAAATAGATTTATATTTTTTACAAAAGCTTCCAAATGTTAAAGGAAAATTGAAATGTATCTGACTTGACTTTCTCAGATTGATTTTTAGTATATATATATATATATATATATATATATATATATATATATATATATATATATTATGATTTTATTAATATATATATTAATATACAAACGAAGTATATTAAACAAAGTAAGTAAGTATATACATATACAAACTAAGTTAATGCTTGATTACATTCACAATCTTCTCCATACCTCTTCGTTTGTGATGCGGATTTCAGGCATCGAAATACCGAAGTGAGAAGGATGTGATGGAGAAACATTGCCAGTGATTGGATGCGCGTTATCAGCTAACAGAGAAGCAAATACGTTTGCTTTTCCTGTTGCTTTATGGGCCAGGGATCCGTCCGGCTTCAGCAGAATGAGGCAGTGAGGGTTGGCAGAAGTTCGACTCGATCGCTTTGGCAAGAGACCAGAAAGCTCGACTGCCACTTGGTCTGACAGAGAGCTTTTCGCCATTCTTAGCGATTTGATCGAGACGAGCCTTCTGCAATGCCTTCATGTAGGACTTGGCAGCTTGAATAAAGGCTCTCTTCTTTAAACTTATATCCGGAGTTTTGCGGCTTCGACCTTCAACCCAAATGAGGTAAGCCGAATGTTTTCGGTCTTCAGCACGACCACATTCGGCATTAAACCATAGGCGAGCTTTGCCACCGATGGGTACGTCAGCAAAAGGAATAAAATACTCCATTGCCTGATGCACCACATCGGTTATAGCATCCGCGCAACTCGACGGATCCGAAGAAGAGAAGCAGACCTGCCGCCAAGGATAAGACGCAAAAAAGTGTCGCATCTCATCCCAATCTGCTGACTTGTATTTCCATACTCGCCTAACACCATGAGGTTCGAAAGCTGGTGGGGAATATGTAAACACAGATTTCACCAGACAGTGATCGGAGGTTCCCAAGGGGGAGGTGACTTCTACACGATACCTGTCCGGATCATTTGTCAGCAGAAGGTCCAGGCAATTGGCTGTATGGCCTACCACATCTGGTACCCTTGTCGCTTGCTTCACCAGCTGAAAGAGGTCCAAGGACAACGCAAATTTCCGCGCTTCTCTTCCAGCATGGTCGGTCTTCTGGTACGGGAACAGCCAGTCCTGATGACAGGCATTAAAGTCCCCAGAAAGACTAGCTGCGCCGAAGGGTAATGATGTAGAGCCATATCAGCAGCATCACTGAGATACTCAAATAATCGAGTTGTCTCCTAGTCACCACTGTGCGAACGGTAGACACAGGAATACAGGATTTTTTGTTTCCTGTGTCCACTAAAACTCATAGGGCAGAAAAAGTGGGGTCTTCAAGGTGACGGAGACGCTGGATACAGAGGTCGTTCCGCGCGTACACACAGACTCCGGCCCATGAGCGAAAGTTGTTCTCTAACGAGAAACCGGTATAATCTTAGTGCACAGCGCTCAAGGGACATTGTATCTGGTTCTCCGTTAAAAAGAGTGAGTGCGGGTGCTCTTTCTCAAGATGGTGGTGGACAAGTAGGATATTGGAGTGCAACCCCCTGATATTAGAGAGGTGCGTACGTACTTGCTCTTTTTATTGCCCTTATTCATTAAAAAAATATAAAACTGAATAGGATGGGAAATGGAAGTTGAACGAGGCGGTACGTATCGAACCCGACGTCGAAATTGAATTGCACGATGGAGCCACCCTGGAATTTAATACAGCTGGCGGGACAGCTTTTCGTGAGTGGTCAGCGGAAAGCCATCGCTTCGGATCTCGCTACCCTCCTCGACTAGACACTCGACAGAACAAACACCAACTCGATGCCAAACCGGTTCCCCAACGCAACGTAGTTGTTCAGACCCACTTCCCATATACGGTTTCCTCGAGCAACGTGCCGGAGCACGACTAGGTCGCTTTTTGAAGATGAAAATTTACATATTATATATAGTATAAAAAAACATGAATATTAAATTAATCAAAAATGTTTATCGTATATCTAAACTAATATTATAAAGAGGTAATATTTTATTGTTTGTTTGTTTATTTGTAATGAATAGGCTCAATAACTACTGGGCCGATTTTAAAAATTCTTTCACCATTATGAATGTACATCTTTCCAAAGTAACATAGGCTATATTTTATTTTGAAAAAAATAGGGATCCTTGCAAAAACTTCAATAACATAAACCACCGTCGATAAAAATCACTATTGAAATACCTTAAATCGCGTGCGCTGCAATAACTATTGATGATGGAGCAAAATAATGTATCGCGATTTTGTAGACCACATTATTATCTACAGAAAAGTCCGCGGCAGGGTATATCTAAGTATTATAGTTGCGCCAATATAAAAACTTTTATAGTTTAACAAACTATTTAAATCAGCAACGAAAATAAGATGCTATATAAATACATATTTTTGCATTTGGTTTTGTCTGTGATATAACCTAGGTTGTCGCGAGATTACGTAATTGCCACGGGAGCTCTTGATCAGTCTGCAGTTTTATTTATACACTTCATAAACACTACATAAACACACTTCATAAAAGATGCCGCAGGTATATAAGACATTTAATGTTATTTTTACAGTACACGTGGACGGAGTCGCGGGCAACAGCTAGTTTTAAATATTTTTCTTAAATGATAACGATTCGATGAAAAATAGTTTTTTGAATCCAGAACAATTATTCAAGGAACGCATTAACAATGCTTAAAATATTTATATTTATATACGTATAATTAAGTGCTTTGGATGTGTATTACTTTAAATTATAACTTTGATCGACTTTGATTCGGTCTTGATACGATTTTTTAAATAAATACTTGTCATGCTTTATTTATTACAATTGTATGATAGATGATTCTAACTAAATCTAATATAAATAATATATTTTAATACAGTACAAGTCCATAAAAAGCTTTAAATAAATAATAAAACCTCCCGCCTCATTCATTTAAGCTCAGCGACCGGAGTCCGCGGTGTCATAAAGTTATAAAACAAAAATTGCTGATTTAAGGTGTTTGGGGAAAATTCTCGCTTTTTATATAGATCATATAACGTTCACCAAAGTTCTTACTTTTATCTCTTTATAAGAAAGTTTATTTATTTATGACCGCTATTTTTTTTCCAGTTTTTGGTATTGATAAGAAAATCTCTAAATAAGTATTAAAGTAATATAAGATATTCTCCAAACTTTAGTTAAGAACATCGTCCTAAACTCCGTTATATATATATATAGAGAGTTATAAAAAACATAGTCCTAAACCCCGTTGTAAAGTCCTGATACGTAACATATTTAACTTGGTCATGAAACAAGCTATTTAGTACACTCATATACGTAAAATACATTTTTAAGTAATCATAATATAACATCAAATCAAAGTTTAAGACTTTGTAAATTTAAGTATGATTGTATGTCTTGCAATTTAAAAATACCCTTTGCGTCTACTCAAATAAGATTTATTAAAATGTGTTGATCTTAGTAACGAGGGAATAAATTAAGCAACTTCAAGATCTTCCATGGTACCAATCACCAATGTAATTAGTTTATTTAATAACGTAATACGAGTAAGTTTATAATTACAATTATATATTTTTTTAAAAGTCTTCAGTCGATAGCAAGCTTAATGCTGAAAGAACGGAAGTACTAAGAAAAAAAAAAGTATCGAGTCCAACTCTATCCCGAGTTTCTTAACAACGTACATAATTTATTTCTATTCCATGAAGTAAGCATTCATTATAATTTACTTAATATTATATGTAAAATCTTAAGTAATACTGTGATGGGAGATAAGCCGGGTTTAATGCTACTAAATTCTTAGTACGATATAAACTTTTCTGACTCTGTTCGGTGAACCAGTTATATCGATATTAATATCTATTATGAAGACAGACAAGAGGCTTCAAGATGAAAAATAAAGATCACAGTTATCTCCGGCTACATCATATTGTTTTAGACTATGTTAATGTTAATAAGTAAATAAGTTGCGAAGTAAGTAATTAAATAAGTTGCTAAGTAAGTAAGTTAAGTTGCCAGCACTTGCAGTAAATAATGCACTGTCTTTTGCCTTATATAAAATAACAACATGTAAGCAATTTATAAATGAGTGATATATATTATTATAAAACACGCAGAAACCATTAAAACAACATAAATATGTTTGTGAACAGAATAAATGTAATCAAGTATGATATACTAAATATCTTTTAAATATTCTTTCTTATAATATTTGAGTTGCTAAGTTTTGTCAACTGATAAGGAAATTATTTTTGCATTGATAATTTTTACTTATTTTTTAAATCTCGAAGCAGTTTTTGGGTTGTGAATGTCGGAATTAGACAATAGAGTTACCAGGCCGGCTAAACAATTTTGAGCATAAGCGTATTAAAATTACTGATAGAAATGTTTTAAAAAAATATTTTTCAATATAATCTTCTTCTATTTTATAACATGAAACTTAACTTATATACTTCCTAAGATACCCGCACTTAGTAGTGTGTTGCGCGTCATTAGTAATACTTAAAGTCACTTAAGGTCAAAACTTTTCAGCCGCCCCTCGTATATGTGTATATTTCAAGTAACTTTGCTGAAATACAAAAATAATTGTTTAAATCAGACTCCGCAATATTATTCTCTTGAACATTATCTGTCTATTCCTTGATACTTATTTAATACATATAGTGAAATATAACATATTTCACTATAATATTATAACGAAGTCTTGGCTACAGAAGATATAAAACAAAGCTTAGAGAAGCTTAACCCAATTTATACGAAATAAAAGAATTTAGGCCACCCCTTATAAGTGAAGATAATGCCCAATAATACCTTAATCGTTGACACCAATATTGTATCTTTTATCTTTTACTTTTACACAATATTCTATTACGTCATACTAAGGGTTTTTAGATCTTAAGCACCTGTGGTAATCGAAAGTATGAATTTCAGTATATATTAAATAATATACATATATCTTTTTAATGATATCATTTATTAATATTATGTCTGAGCAAAATATCAACGAACAATTTTTTTTCTCATTAAACAAGACCTTTTATACATTATTTTTAGTGTATATTATTTCTAAAATAAAATGTTCTCAATAAAACTAATAAATAAAACAAATATTTTTAGATTCTAAATATCTCATCAAATATCATGTTTACTCAAATAACATCTTTATTGTATGTGTCTTTTTTTATTTAGAATATTATATAGACGACAGAGAAGGTTCTTAGCATTCCATGGATTCAACGTGCGGGTGCCGGGGCCAATCGCGTTGCAAGGAGAGGAGTGCAAGCAGCGCCTGGGACTTGCGACCCAGGAGTAGGTTTAAGGGGCCCCTTTATTATGCGCAAAAACGCTCGCCTTCACCCTCCACACTCCTCTCTCTACCTAACCAAATTTGGAAAGAACCTACTAATGCCGCCTTTGAAATACGTTCCAGAAATGAACCGGTGCTTGTTCTAGAAAAGCCAAGTTCTTTAAGTATGGGCTGATAGAGAGATTTTGTTGATATACCTCTTGCTCCCACTTCTACCGCGTAAAAACTAACTATACATTTATTCCTGATCAGTTCGTTGATCAGATTGTAATACTTATTGAGCTTGAATGTGTGATCCCTGGGGATGTTTGTCTCCCAAGGAACAGTAAACTCCACAAGTATCACGCGCCTCAGATGTTTAGAATACAGGAATAAGTCCGGTCTGAATGACGACACACCAACATCCCCAGGGATTTTGTAATGCTTTTCTTACGTGTCCATCATGAGAGTCCAATCAGGAGCCGCGCCTAAAATTGAATAAGGCTTCGCTTTTGATTTTTTGGAGGAGCCTTCTATTACCTTATCGTGGCGACGCGAGGACCTTTATCTAGAAGTACCCTACACCCTAATAATAAGTGTTTTGCGGTTCCTACTGCCTCCCCACAGATGTTGCAAGACTTTTCGGTGGTTTTGCCCCATCTTACTAAATTACTTTGATCTGGGAGAGTCATTTGGAATGCATTAAAATAGAATTTTAATAATGCTGGGTACCAATCATAAATTAAGGTGCGCCACTTCAAACCTAGTGGAATACAATAATCTCCTATGGTCACCCATTCGTTTTGAATTGCTAGGCTCATCGCGTGGAGTCGGTAGTTATCGTTTTCGTCTGGTCGAATAAAAGATTTTGTTATGTCTAAGTCTTGAACTTTCCTACTTGATCCTAGCCCTACTTTATTCGTTTGAGCACCTATCATAATTATTTTATGAAAGGAATTACAGTATCGTCTTTAGATTTTCCGATGATATGTCTTTTGGTAACTCTTAGATGTTTGTAGAGCTCCGATGGTTTCTTTAATTTTAATCCAAAATTGTTTCGGTCTCTAAGTAAGGTTGAAGAGTCCGCTGAGTGCGCTAACCCGAGCCATAACTTCAATGTCTTTATGACGCTTGCATTTAACTTTGACAAAAGGGTTTTATTAATATCATAAACGAGGAAAAGCCAAATTAGACGTGATTTTAAAAAATATCTTAAATCCAAGCTTTTTTGACGTTACTTATTGGTTGGTCGTCTACCTTTTTGAGATCATTTAAAAAGCTATCGACTATTACATCCAACGATGGAGTACGGCCTTGGTAATCGATTTTTTTACCTAAATTTTAAACGGAGCTGCTTCCGTAACCATACTAACGCACTGACCGCCTATTATAAGACCCGGATCGTAACAGGTATATTTGGTATTCCGTCTACCCAGACACAGACTAAAGCATTTACTTGGTTTTGTCCTCAATCCGTCCGTCCACATATAGAAATACTCAACTACATTTAAAAGTACCTGACATTCAAAATTAAAAAAAAAAATTAAAATTCAAAATATCTTTATTCAAGTAGGCATTTACACGCACTTTTGAATCGTCAATTACATTAAATTGGTCAGTATAGTCAGTCTGTGAGTAAGCTACCACCAGCTCGGAATGCTGTTCTGCTTAGAAGAGCTGGCCAGAAATTCAACAGTTGCTCTTTTTAAATAAAATTTAACAATGTTTGATTTATAAATTAAATATATTATATTATAACATCAACCCTGCAAATGAGTCAATGACCCAAGTTACACACATTTCGATCAACCAAAAACTCTTGAATGTTATAGTAAGATTTATTTAATAATATACCTTTAATTTTAGATTTGAAACCAAGAAAAGGAAGATCTAAGATATCTTGTGGAACCTTATTATATATGCGTATACTCAAGCCCATGAAGGATTTCTTAACTTTTTGTAGTCTAAATTTAGGCGTTACGAGCCTTTTTTATTTCTTGTATTGATAGAATGTCTGTCGCTGTTTTTTTATAGTCATTTAAATTTTGGCGTATATATAGTAAGTTATTAAAAATGTATTGAGAAGCGACTGTAAGAATACCGATTTCTTTAAAAACTTCTCTTAGGGAGTCTCTAGCTTTTAAGTTACAAATAGCCCGTATAGCTCGTTTTTGTAAAATAAATATAGAATTAATTTCGGCAGCGCTGCCCCATAGTAAGATACCGTAAGACAATATACTGTGAAAATAACTAAAATAAACGAGTCGAGCCGTATTAGCGTCTGTTAATTGTCTTACTTTTTTAATTGCAAAGACGGCTGAGCTAAGTTTGCTTGCGAGTGTCGAGAGATGGGGGTTCCACTGGAGCTTTTTATCTAAAGTTATACCTAAGAAAGTTGTCGAGTCAGTCAGTTCTAACACTTCATTGTTAAGGAATAAACTACAATCTTGACTTTTTACATTAGGTAGTGTAAATTCCATGCATTTAGTTTTCTTAGTATTTAATACCAAATTATTAATTTCAAACCAATGAAGAACACGTGACAGAGCACAGTTAACTTTGTCAAAATTAGGTTTATTACGATCAACTTTAAAAATAAGTGAGGTATCATCAGCAAAAAGTACAATGTCACATAGTCCTTTTACGTAAAAGGGCAAATCATTAATATAGAGTAAAAATAAGAAAGGGCCTAGAATAGATCCTTGTTGAACACCCATTTTTAAATGAGATCCAACCGATTTACAATTATTTACATCAACCGTCTGAACTCTTTGATTCAAGTAAGAGGCAATAAGATCAAGCGCAGCACTACGCACACCATAGTGATTAAGTTTGCAATGTAAAGTTTGATGGTCCACGCAATCAAAGGCTTAAGATAAATCACAAAACACTCCGATTGCATTCTGTGACTTTTCCCATGCATCGTAAATGTGCTTAAGAAGCGCGGCACCCGCATCAATTGTTGATTTGCCTTTGGTGAAACCATATTGTTCACTATGCATGATTTCATTGCTATAAATAAATTCTGACATTTGGTTTAGTTTAATTTTTTCGAAGATTTTACTTAAAGTAGGTAAAATAGAGATAGGTCTATAATTTCCGGGTATTAGTCTATCGCCACTTTTGAACAAACGAACTACTTTACTATTTTTCATTAAGTCTGGGAAAGTACCGGTTAAAATTCATTTGTTAAAAATTAAGGATAATTGTGGGGCAATATCATTTATAATACTTATTAGTAATTTTACTGACATACCCCAAAGATCACCGGTTTTTTTCATATTTAGATTTCTAAAAGTTTTAACAATTTCATATGATGATTCATTCCGGGCAGAAACCCTTTCTGGTGAGTAGGGATGAAATATCTATTATTTATCATGAATTATTTAAACGAAACGAATTAATCATTTATTAACGAAAATAAAAATCGACTTTTTAGAATAAGTGTTTTTCGTTTAAACTTTCTTCATTTGAAATTTTCGATATACAGCTATATTTGTTTTTCACATTTTTTTCTTTTCATAAGAGATATTTTTAATTTAATATGCAAGATGTTAATACCTAGTGATTATTCACGACACCCACTTGTTATGTTTTACGTTTTGTTAAGGTTTATGTTTTATTATAGTTTATTATAAAAAATAATAATAATAATAATATTAGGACAAATTACACACATTGATCTAACCCCTAAGTAAGCAAATTATTTGCTTGTGTTAAGGGTGTTAGACAACTATACAAATACATAGAAATACAAATATAAATATTAAAAATATATTTAATAAACGACCAAACCCAGAAACACAGACATCTATGCTCATCACATAAATACCTGTCTCCGCCGGGAATCGAACCCGAGCACCATTGCGCCGTGACATGTTAGGCGTCTGCCCTAACCACTCGACCAACGGGGCGGTTTTAATAGTTTTTTATATATTTTATTATTATCATTATAACATATTTGGTTTTTATATTGGTACAAGGACAAAATAACACAAAGAATACTCAAAATAGAATCTTAAGTTAGTTATGACCAAGCTTAACCTGGTTGATTGTTCAACAGACAACAGAACTAGATCTCATAAGTGGAAAGTACTCCCAATACTATATCAATATACTGATTTAAAACATACAGATAAAACAGAACATTGTAGTTACTATATATTTATTTGTAACTTACCCATATGCATAACTTACAACTGGTTAATAAATAATAATTTGAAGTGCGATTATTACTTTTTTCTTCATTGTCAAACTCACATTCATCACATAAATATTTTTTTTAATTCCAATAGTTATTCGATTTTCTTAAACATTCTCAGTAATTAATTAAAACGAATCTGTTTTTGTATTTTAAAAGATATTTAATTTAATTTTACTACATTACCTAAAGCATATTATTTGGATCCAAACATTTCTTTAGTTTATATTGCTTAATTTTAATGACGATACTTGAACAAAATAAAAATAAAACAAAGTTAAACTAACACTGAGTTTCAGACGATACTCATATTTAAAAAAAAAATGTGCCTTGAAACTAACTGTAAGGTCATTTTACATACAAGTAAATAGAGTCCAACTGATAAATTATTTAAATCTGTCTCTTTATATATTTCTTTTTACAGATTATTGGAACGTGGTTCCTTATCGCGCGTTGTGAAAATTCTTACCAAAAGTTGGCAGGACATGTTTTGTTATCTCTCTCTCTCTTATAGAAAGCAAGCGAGATATTTTCGTTTCTATCATTATTATTTTTTGTATTATATTAAATTGCTTAGTAGTTCTTTATTATTTATTTGATATTGGAGTTTGTTCTTTTAGAAATAATTTGCAAATAAGACAGTTTGAATGAAAATAATAATGCAAATTTGTGATCAAATATACTCGAAATGTTTTGTAACAACGCCATCTATTTATACCTTAGGGACACAAAGCTACATCTGTTATATAAACATATCTGTACAAAATGCATGCAGGCAAAGAAACCGCTAGGTGGCGGGACAATAATTCATGGGATTATTGATTAACACTTTTTAATTTTGTTATTCATTTTATTTACATTTATTATAAATTATCGGCGAAATATCATACAAAAATAGTATACAAATATTATTCATTAGCATAATATTAATAATTTATTTTTTTTTTATTACAATAGGTAATATTCATGTTTTTTTAACGTACATTTACCTCTCTATATCGTAGAAAAAAATATAAATAGACTTGAAAAGATTCTAGTTTTTTTTCAAAATGAAAATTAAGTAAATTTGAGCCGTTCAAACGCCGTCATTTTGAGCGCGTCTTGCGGGACGTCAAAACTCAAATGACACTCTTCCAATCAATGTTTACTATGAATTTTTTATTTACTTCATACATATTTTAAGTTGTAAGTGCTTAACAAGTCATGGAAGAAGATAAAAACCATCTTACAAGTATTGTATAGTACCGGAGTGCAAAAATAGTATTAGAAAAACACCCGACAAAGTGTTTTTTATATTCCAAGAGATGCGAAAATACAAAAACAATGGTCTATGGTAATTAAAAGGGATAGTATATGTCTTAAATTGTGTTTATATTGTTGTGAAGATCAATTTAACGTAAGTATACTTTATTTATAATAAGTTTAATTTAATAGTTTAAATTTATAGTAAGTTGCATTAGCTATTGAACATTAGAAAATTTAAGTTTAAAATTAACCTAACCTAGTTTACAAAAGTTCAGTATAACTTTCTATTAAAACCGTATTCTTTTTTTGGTTTTACGAATTTTTTATGGTGGTCGATATATTTCAGGTTACGGAAGATACGGCTAAAAATATTGAATATAATATGTATAAAGAAACAACAAGGAGAAAAATGTAATCTAAATTTGAAGAAAGGAGTTGTTCCTCATATATTTTTGTGGCAAAAACACCAGCTGACAGAATGAGAATGTGCGTAGTCAAAAGGCAAAAATTGTCATCGGTTAATGAAGCCTTTTCAGAGTTAGCTATCAATAGTAGTGTTTAAAAAAATTGGTGACCTTTACAAAGAAGTGATAGGTAACTCTTTCCATTTGTGTCATTGGAGTAGAAGGGAGAGGAGGAGGGGGAGAAAAGGGGGGTCGAAGCCCTGTCCCCTGACACCATTTTTATTGTGAGAAAATGTTTAGTTTTGGAGATATTCCGATTTAAAGTTTCGTAAAAACTAACCTAAAATTAAGTAATTAAGACTTTTGTGACGTCTCCGGCGCTTCTGGATGTCCAACCCCTTCACCCTTGCGTAACACTGAACTGAAACCCAAGTGAACTGAAACACAGTGTTACGGCGGGTGGGGGCTGTCCTCCTTCCGCGCCTCCGGATTTACAAAAACACTCTAGGGGTAGGGCAGACCAGACTACGTGGAGTCGGGGTTGATAGAGTCGGTTTTGACAAAAAAAGTAATAAATATACATATATATTAATTATTATTTATTTCAAAAACATTCAAATCACAAACGTCATATGACAAGTTGCCGCCATTTGACATTCGGGAATCTATAACAACAAAGTTGTTACGAATTGTGTTTTTCTAGTTAAATTAAAATGAAATACTGATATATTATATACATAATTGATATTGTATAGATGTGAAATGTTATTTAAACATTGTGTTTTTGTGCTAATATTGGTGAAAATACGGTAAGTTCCTTTCACACAAAAAAAAATATATTAAAAAAAAACTAAGCGTTTTCTGGGGCTAGTAATATTAAAAGTATTAAAAGAAAGGGGAAACCAACACCTTTCAAATGAGACCATTTTCAAACCAAAACTCCAACGACGCAAATGGAAACGCTAGCCAAGTGATATACTAAGTAATTTCTAGTACTGCCCATACAAATGTCTGTGGTATTAATCAGCCAAGACAATATTAAATGTGATCACAAAGCAGAGCCTGGCTTTTCGCATATTAAAGATAAATTACCAAGTGACTAAGCTGTGCAAGTTAAAATTAAACCGAAGCACAAAAGTAAAGTCGCGGGTTCGAATCCCTGCCCGTATCGGTTTATTTTTCAGTCTATATTTATATAAATTTAAATAAGCTTACCATGGCTATACATGTTTAAAGATATTTTCAAACATTAATTTCGGTAGTGGCATCTTTTCAATGTTTATCTATACTGCAAAGTTAGAAACATTGGTTAGGATTTTCGAAAGAAACCTGATAGATGTCACCACCGTCCCGATAAAGACGATCACATATAGAATGTTTAATTCATTGAGGCGAACAGCGATACGGTAGCTCAGTTGGTAGAGCGACGGGACGGTTTCCCAGTAGTCGCGGGTTCGAATCCCTGCCCGTATCGGTTTATTTTTCCTTCTAAATTTATATAAATTTAAATAAGTTTAACATGGCTATACATGTTTAAAGATATTTTCAAACAAAAGTAAACGTGTCAATGAAAATATACCTGCTGAAAAACAAAATGTAGCATTGTTACCATTTCCTCATTCAACACACAATACTTTTACTTTACCAGTGAATCTAACTATTTTACATACTTTTACTTTACCAGTAAAACTATGTTTTAAAAAGAAAATTATTTACTGAAAACAGAGTTGATAATATTTCTACAGCATCTTATATATCTTCTATATCTGCTGATTATCAACAAAGTTATTTATCTGAGTCAAGTGAAGTGGAAAATGATTACTTAAACAATCATATCATTTAATAAAACTTTATTCACGAAAATATAGGTATAAATTATTTATTTTTCTCAGTAACACTGATACCACAGTATGAACTTCGACGCCGATAATTTGAATGGCGTGTCAAATGACGTCACATTTCTTTTCGACCAATGCTGGCGCGTTTTGGAAGTTTGAATTTCGCTCCCTTAATTTACATTGTTCACAAATTATTTTATGGCCTTAAATGATTAGTAAATAAAAAAAAATGTTTTTATTATAATAAGATGATAATAAGTATCCGAAAATAAAGTATTTGAGACCATTTTAAATTTTATGCATATTCCCTATTCCTTCATTATTAATCGAAAGGAACTTCGTTCCATCCGGGTGTCCCTTGACACCTCTTAGTTTTTTTATATGTATACTTATTCTATATTAGTCTTATTTGATATTAATCAAACCATATACATAGGATGAAAACAAACATTTATAAAAAAATATTCTTTTCTAAAGTTATATTCTCTTAATCTATAATGATCCTTTGCTTTTCTTATATAAAGTGTACTTACGTACGTATTAATGTTAGCTTGCGCCTCATCATTGAAGCTTAGTATAGCTGAGCTGATAAAACCACAGTCCGCCAATTTAATATGTTTGTGGAAAATTCACTAGTTTATAACGCTTTTTAGATAGATCATAAAACTTATCTTTAGTTTTATATTCTTGAAAGATTTACGAGCGCTACCTTTTTATAAGCTTATAAGGGAATTGATGAAAAAAACTTTAAACTATACATATAATAAAACTGTCACTGATATAGATATATATAGATGGCATATATATAATATAGACGGCAAATTGCAAATAATTAAAGTGACTTTGTCTGCCTGTTTGTCTTTTAATTCAAATAATAGGATTTAATAAAATGTGCTGATCTTATTAATGAGGCAATCAATTAAGCAACTTCGGGATCTTCCATGAAATACTTGTAAAATTAATTATTTTCTAACGTTGTACGAAATTATATACAGTTATAATTATAAAACAAAAATATATATATAGTTATTTTAAAATTTTTCATACTGTTAACAGTCATTTCCTCATTATTGTTATTATAATACTAATATAGACAAATTCAGTTTAAGTTTATCTTTAGTGTAATAATGAATTAAAAGCCATATTTCTGTACTCAATCTCTAAATAATCAAATTAAACAAGGTATTATGGTATGTTGAACTTCACTAACTTTATCTAAAACGTTATGCTATAACGTAAATACCTTAAAAAGTAAAAAACTGTACTTAGTCTTATTTTCTTATTCAAATTACTTGAATTCTCGGACAATGCGGAGGATTCGTTTAATAAAACATTCTCGCGATAATACGTTTCGAGAGCAATGATGAATAAATAATTCGATTTCTATGTTATAAAATGTTTACTGGGAACGTGTATCTTCTAAAGTTGGGTCTGTTAATTATTTTTAAATAAATTATTGTCATATAGTTCCACACTTTATATACATTACTTTATAAACACTTTATAAATTATTTTATAAGTAACATTTGCACAAACATCTTTTATTAAAGAGATTTTTATGAAGACTACGAGTTTTTTGTTTACTTCTTCTGTTTAGTCGTAATTAATTAAAATATACAAGGATTCTGAATAACATTTCTGTCTGAATCTGAAGAAGATGTCTTTTTGATGTCATATGATAAATGTTCATTTATAACTTTTACTTTATTACTATTAATTAATAAAAAAAATAACAATAACCGAATGATAACATTATGCAGATGGTACTTTTTCATGCTTGTTGGGGGGTTTTAGTGCACATAATAAATGATCATAATGATAAAATATGAATTGAAATAATTTAGAATTGATTTAAGTACATATTAAATTTCATAATAAGAAATTCAGTTGTTTGCTCAAATTTTCTATTTATTTACACTATTAAAAATATTCTAACATAAGATTCATTTGAAATATCGATCTATTGTTGTTGGACACTTGTTTTCATTCATAATCATTTGAATATAATTCTCAAAATCGTATAATTTTTCGAAGTTTGTTGCTCGGTGTTGAACACCACGTCGTATCGAATCGTCGTATCGTCATCGTCGTCGAACAAAAATAGTATTTTCTAATCTTTAAACTTGAGAATTTAAAATTGTACCCTTCTAAATCGATAACAATAAGCGGCTTTTTTCAAATGTATTTCTAAGGAGAAATTTAGGACCGACCATTTTCGATAACAATAGCCGGCTGATAACATTAACCGTGATCACAATAAGCGGCGTCCTGTATTATAACTTAACAAATAAATTCAGTCACAAGTCACAACGTAAACCAGTCTGTAGGTCACAGGTAGTGCAGTTTAACAAAGGCCTTTTTCCAATTTTATCACCAGGATAAATAAAACAATATACTTGAATACCTTTGTTTTGTTGACGAAAATGTCTAAACATTTTTTTAATTAAGAACTTTTAGTTTTATATAAGAAGTCTATTTAACAAACGCAAGGGTTGGCAATTTCATCTGATTACTAATATGCTTAATAGATAGAAAAACTATTATTATGATATAACCGAAGATAGTTGTGATATTGTATTTTCATACTGTTTCTTAACATCGGTGTTGCTGTTTGGTTGTCTCAAGGCGGTAGAATATTTCTACCATGAACTTCGTAGTATTTATGCCGGCTTATTTCCTAATACAGTATTACTTCAGATTCTTCAAGAATATTCGGTATTATATTTGACTATGTACCTTATTAAATTAAAAAGTAATAGGTAGAGATAGATATTAAAAAATACTATTGTTGGGTGTTTTATTGAACAAAACTTTTATCCAATGTTGATAATATTCCAACATGCGGACCGGCTTTAACATTTTTGTTTTCAAAGTAACTCCTTCTGTCTGTCGGCTGAAGGAGTAAAATAATTAATAATATAATTATAACTGTATATAATTTCGTACAACGTTAGAAAATAATTAATTTTACAAGTATCACCTCCATGGAAGATCCCGAAGTTACTTAATTGATTGCCTCATTAATAAGATCAGCACATTTTATTTAATCCTATTATTTGAATTAAAAGACAAACAGGCAGATAAACCCACTTTTAACCGTCAAAGAATACAGATATAATTGAATAAAGAAATTTATTTTGTTTGTAACATTAAGATTTGCCGACTGATCAAGCTTAATACGAGCATATTTTAGACATCATTGAACTAAACGTTTTTTTTCAATATATTGAGAAAAAAAAAGTAGCATCCTCAGGAAAGATATGAGCGTATTTGAAAATACTTAAGGAGATAAATGCTTAAAAGTGAAACTGTTTTGACAACATACAATAAGACATACAATAATGTTGTTGACCTATGATGTGCAACGAACCAAAAAAACAAACAAACCTATAAATGTTAAACACATGTTTATAAAATTATTCTTCTTATTTTAAACCTGTAAACGGGACTGACGTACTATTTTAATCGAAGCATTTACCTCGTCTCTCGATGTTTCGCCCGTAATACAACGGCTGAGGTCACGAGTAGACTGCTAAAATTGTTCTTCTTTCTCTGTCACAGTTATATTTATATTATTTAGAAAAAAACCTATATCTTTATGATATCTGGATAACAATTGCAGTTCTATTGTAGATGCTTTATACTTTAATAATGACGTAGAGTTCTAAAGGGTCGCTCGCATACGATATTTCCCCATAACTACTCCCCAAGGGAAACTCTCGTTATCCTGTGGTCGAAACATTCATACATTCATTCATAGCATTCTCAGGATATTACTTACTCAAGTGCTTCTTATGTAGACGTCATAAGTATTCTAATGACTTTGAACTTTTTAAAAGATTTATAAACAATTTTGAATTTTTTCTTGGTGGTAGACCATAACATCCGGTCGCCGGCAAAGTTACCACCCATCGGGCAGGGTCGTGCCGCAAAGCGACCTAGTCGTGTTCCGGCACGTTGCTCGATGAAGCCGTTTATGGGAAATGGGTCTGAACAGTTGCGGTGCGTTGGCGAACCGGTTTGACGTCGGGTTGGTGTTTGTTTTGTCGGGTGTCTAGTCGAGGAGGGTAGCGGGATCCGAAGCGACGGCTTTCCGCTGGCCGCCCGCAGATAGTTGGGGGCCCAATTAGTGGGTTAACCACCCACGAAAGGCTGCCCCGCCAGCTGCGAAAAATCCCAGGGTAGCTCCATCGTGCTGGTTGGCGACCAGTCGAGGAGGCCCGATGGCGATCCCTGGGGGGGTTCGGGCGTCCCCGCAGTCTCCAGACTAGCCTCCCAGTGGCAAGACATCACCAATTTCGACGTCGGGTTCGATACGTACCGTCTCGTTCAACTGCCATTTCCCATCCCTATTCACTTTTATATATTTTTTTTTATGAAAAAGTTAACAAAAAGGAACAAGGATACACAGCGGTTGCACTCCTCCTCATATAAAGTGCACCTCACTAATATCAGGGGTTTGCACTCAAATCTTTTAGCTGTCCACCACCACCTGGAGACAGAGCAGCCGCACTTGCTCTTTTTGACGGAGACGCAGATACAATGTCCTTTGAGCGCTGCATACTTGGATTATCCCGGTTACTCGTTAGAGCACAACTTTCGCTCACGGGCCGGAGTCAGTGTGTACGCGCGGAACGACCTCTGTGTTCAGCGTCTCCGTCACCTTGAAGACCCCACTTTTTCTTCTATATGGGTTTTAGTAGACACAGGAAACAAAAAAATCCTGTATTCCTGTGTCTACCGTTCGCACAGCGGTGACCAGGAGACAACTAGATTAATAATAATAATAATAAGGAGAACATTGTGTCGTTTAGATGTGAATAAAGCCAGTGGTCCTGTTGGTATACCAGCCATTCTGCTCAAGACATGTGCAGCTGAGTTGTCTCCTGTACTGACACGTCTGTATCGCCTCTCTTTCAAGACTGGAATAGTGCCGAAATCCTGGAAGCTTGCCAACGTGCAACCCGTGCCCAAAAAAGGCAGCCGTGCTGATCGTGCAAGATTATGGAGCGTGTATTGAACTCGCGCCTTCTAGCATACCTAGAAGGTAACGATCTCCTCAGTGACCGACAGTACGGGTTTCGCCGTAATAGGTCTACTGGGGACCTCCTAGTGTATGCTACACACATTCTAGGCGAGGCCATCGAGAAGAACGGAGAAGCGGTCGCCGTCTCTCTGGACGTCTCGAGGGCATTTGACAGGGTCTGGCATGCGAGCCTTATAAGCAAGCTTTCAGCGTACGGTATATCTCCTGGTCTGATCGGCTGGGTAACGGACTTTCTGAGCCAGAGATCTCTCCGAGTAGTTGTCGATGGGTGTTCCTCGGAATCCTTGACATTAAATGCCGGAGTGCCTCAGGGGTCCGTTCTTTCTGCAACTCTTTTTCTGCTGCACATTAACGATCTGTTGAAGCCCGGTATCTATGGGTACGCAGACGACAGCACAGTTGTAGAAAGTTATCTGCCGAGTAATCGGGCTAGTCGAGATCAAATACAGTCTGAAAGAGAAGCCATGGTGCAACGTTTGAATGACAAACTTCAGGCAGTCTCCGCATGGAGCAATGCCAATCTTGTCAAGTTCAACGCCACCAAAACGCAGACGTGTCTGTTCACCGCCAAAAAGAGCCCTTTCACCTTGGCTCCTACTTTCCAGAATGTATCCTTGGAATACAGTGACCGGCTTCAGTTGTTAGGTTTAGAGATTTCGTCGAACCTCAACTTTGGTCGGTTCATTGAGTCCAGAGCAAGAGCAGCAGCAGCAAAGCTTGCCGTTCTTGCGAAGGTTCGGCAGTACTTTACACCGGGACAGCTTCTTGTTCTATACAAAGCACAGATCCGGTCGTGTGTAGAGTACTGTGGTCACATATTTGCTGGTGCCGCAAAGTCTCATCTTGCGGTTCTGGACTCAATTGAGAGGCGAGCAAAGAGGCTTATCGGCGATCCCGAATTGGTCGAAGCCGACCTACAAAGCCTTGAACACAGGCGTAAAGTTGCTAGCCTCTCAGTATTCTATAGGATACATTTTGGTGAGTGTGCGCAGGAACTACACGACTTAGTTCCCCCGTCCCCCTTCCATCACCGGACGTCCCGACGCACGGCAGGTATCCATCCTTTTGTTGTGGACATTCCACCTGTCCGAACGAAGCGCTTTGCTTCCTCATTTTTAGTGCGTACAGCGAAGGACTGGAACAATTTGCCTGCGTCGGTATTTCCGGCCAAATATAATGTGGGTGTCTTCAAGAGAAGAGTGAATAGGTTGCTAGGGCAATGCGCCTTACCATCTAAGACTACATTCCACTTACCATCAGGTGGAATGTAGTCAAGCATTGCCCTAGATCGTATAAAAAAAAAAAAAAAAAAAAACATTCCTACTACCAACTAATTAGGCCCATCAAGCTTTAAATTGCTCTTAGGAAATAAGTTTGAATAAAAACTTCTCTGAACAGTTTTGAAGTAACCAATAAAATTTCAATAGAACAATATAAATCATTAGTTATTTTCTTGAATGAATTGTAATTTAGTCATGGTTTTAAGAAAACATTATTGAAACCTGGAGAAGTTCTATGCAAACATCTAAAAACTTTAGTCCTATCATATGATTAAATCCAAATTTGTTGAATCGAGATTTGTTAACAAATTGGTTAGTTTAATTAGTCTAGTTTACGGCAAATGCTCCAATATATTTGTTTACTTGTATTTTTTGCAAATGTAAGAGATAATTTTTCAAAATGTACTTAGATACTAATATTTATTTATTTTTTATTTAATTCTTTATTGCACAAAAACAAAATAATGTACAAAAGGTGGGCTTAATGCCACTTAGACATTTTCTACCAGCCAATCTTAAAATGTATAGGAGAGGGTGCAAAAACTTAAAATAATAATAATAATAATAAAAACAACAAAAAAGCACAACAAAATTCTAAAGAAAAAAAATAATAAAGATATATAAATTTTAATATTAAAATATATAATTATTATGTAAGTACAAATACAAATAAATATAGATACATATATTAACATGTAAAGATAATCAATTCAATACAATTTTTGTAACCATAATGAGTTATATAATGTATACAGTATATGATATATAATACTACTGATATATATTATATAAATTATTTGAGGTAAAGTTCTTTCACTCGGCGTTTGAATATGTTATATGAGAATGGATAAGCAGATAATGTGTATGTAAGGGAAAGTTTAAAAGAAGCTCCTTTGATAAAAAATGTAAGAAGAAATGTTTTGTTGGTTTATGGTAATGTAGGTGGATTTTTTTATTAAATATAAAAGTATCATGTGTTATTATTATCACAAAACATCTTTAATTTTTTTTATATTGGAAGACATAAATCTAAAGACGATATAGAAGCACAGATAAAATTAATAATCTGTCAAAGTCACGTGAAACCTCAACTATCCCTTTTATCTATGATGATCCTACTAAACTCGTACTACTCGACTGTCAACCTCCAATACGGTCGCACAAAGGACCTTTGACGCTCCTTTTACCGCAAGATGAAAGTGGGAGTTAGCATATTAAATATTCTTTCGTACTTGATCGTGTTGTACTATATTAATATTCCTCAAAAAATGGAAAAGTGATATCATTATTGCTAATATTTTCAAATGTTTATTTATGCTTACGTCCTTAACATACAACGGATTTAAAAAAATAATATTGCGTAAAATGCTATTATTTGTTTTTGTCTATTTTACAAACTCAATTCCATAGATTTACTTGAGAATTAGTTTAGTTATCATCATTCTTATTTAATATTTCAATGGCTAAATTTGCATTGTTTTAATTATCATATTTAATAAATATAAAAAATTTAATAAACGAAACAAAATTAAAGCAAAATATTTTACTACATCTGAGATTGTGTAAAAATGATATTTTATTAAAATCTTGCAGGCATTTTTAATTAAAAGTAGTCAATACCATATACTAAAACTGATAAACGATTTTAGTTTGTTTTACTTGAACTTACTTACTTAAACAAATCATATTACAAAGAATCGAACAACCCTACGTAAAAATCTAGTCGTCTAAAGTCACAAACACTTAATCTTCGTGATGCTTAGCTTAAAAACCTTTTTTTCTCTTCCGACGAACGACGGGATTTTATAAAGTGTAATGCCATAATAATTTAAGCTTGCTAACACGACCTCATCAATGAAGCTCAATGACAGGACTGGCTTAATGACCTCATAAAACAGTAGTCTGCCGATTAAAGATGTTGACTAAAATTCACTAGTTTCAAGCCCGTTTTATTTCATATCTTATAACTATATCTCCATTTATATGTCATGAACTAGGTAGTATATTTACCAATACTATTTAAACAAGTATATTTTTAAGGTAACAAACTTTTCTGGCTTTTGACCATGCCTTCACTTACTTCAAGCGAGCAAACATAGTCAAACTTTTATCCTCCAAATTTAATATAACCTTCAATTTTAGGGTTAATAATTTTAGGTTTTAGGTTAACTTTTAGGTTATAATTATTTATTTGTCTCCAATTTAGTTGGATTATCTTTACAACTTAATTACTTGACTATCAAAAACCGTGTAGGTATGACTTTATTTTATGAACTTATTATTTTACAGGAATTGACGTATATCATGAAGTAAAAAAAGTATAGATTTTATTGCTGGATGGTTTTGTTATATAACTCAAAATAATTCATAAATAATTTAATAACAAACTTTAAACATATTAATTTATATACTTATTATATATATACTTCTGCACCTTTAATATTTAAACTGTTCTGGATAGTATGTTACAAATAAGAGAATTTACTAAAACTAGAAAAATGGTTAAAAGGTTACTATGAATTAAGTCTTATAAAGACTAAACGGTTATGTATTACAATTAATATAAATGATCCAGTGTGATCCAACTATCTTAGTATTGGGCCAGAGAGGCTCAGACGATAACAAATAGCTCCACACATCTCTCTACGTAGCAGGTGCGCCACTGCTGATATATATCACTAAATAAAAACATTTACGGTTTTATCTTAGTACCTATAAAGAATAAACAAATATGTCATTAATCTATTTATTGAGTATAATAAATTTCAAACAATGAATTTATTTGTAAAATAAACACCAAAGAAGCAAAAATAAAGTTTAATTTCTACTCAACTAGTGCATGCAAGCAAATAGTGTTCGCACTCGCTTTCTAAAGAATACGCTTGAATAAATCCGAGCATTATATTTTTAACGAGTTATTAAACGACTATAAAGTTATTTTATAAGTTGGGATCGATAGAGGGAACTGATTGGTTGGTAATGTTGCATTAGGACATGACTAGTGAATCAAAATATATAGATATTTGTTTATATATATACAAGATCTATTACATAAATTATATAACACTGAAAGGCCATCACTGTTTACTCTAAGTAACCACTAAAGATGTTTTGACATAATATAAGCATACTAATCATCATCAAATAGACCGCCTTGCAGGACTAATGACGTCATAATATTGTATAGTACCCGGCAATAAATATTGCACATCGACCTTTGGAAAGAGACAATCGGCTAATTTCGGCTTCATAGAGCGTTATCAGTGTCGCAAGAAATACAATCATTCCTGTATCTATTAGGAGCTGTTAAAACAAGTATAATTTTCTTATTTTCTAATTATATTTATTTTATGTATAAAAACATTTTTTTTCTATAAGTGGTTATTTTAATTGGGGAGTAATATAATGTAAGAAACATGCTTTTTATTATTTAAAAATTTTATTATTTAGGAAAATTATAACTGCACATAACAAAAACCATTATACCCATTCTTAAAATGAGACGTTGTAATACAGTAGCCGGCAATAAATATTACACATCGTCCTTTTGAAAGAGACAATCGGCTGATTTCGACTTTGTAGAGCATTATCTACCACACTACCTATTTCTCAAAATAAAGCTTAGAAGGAGCTTCATATGTTTAAGGCGTACACTGCCGTAGACAACATTTTTTTTTCTAGTGATGTAACATTGTGTAAACTTATCCGCGATATCAATAGTGATCCTTATCTCTATGGTAGTACCTACTATTTTTAAAAGGCTGTTTAAGTGCTTTCCATCACTTGCTAGAACGAGATACATCAAAAAGTACTATCACCTACAGAATTTTGCCGTGTGCGATAACGTTCAGCTATATTCCGTTCTAGAAAATAACTAAGGTAGCATTTAAAAATAATCAATACGACAAATAAACTAGAAAAACAAAATCAAAAACATTTATTGAAAGTAAATTAAAAAAAAAATGGTCAGGTTAACACATATTTTTATTAAAGTGAAACTTTAATTACATCGTCTCAAACTTTTTCGTCTGTGTGTTGCATGTCGCGTGACGGTCGGCCGCGGAGTAGGGATAAAGTGAAAGGCGCTCGTCAGAGCAGCCGAGTCCAATATGGCGGCGCCTATAGTTCGCATCAGCTGACCGTGTAGTGTATAGACTATTACTCATTTGTGCCAGTGCTCCACGCTATTTTGTTTGTTTTTGTCAGTGTTTAATGTAAATGTTGTTATTTATTCATTATTATGATTAAGATATAATTAATTTTAATTAAATTCATGATGAAGATGGAATTGATAATAGAATGATTGAAAATAATTGAAAAACGGTTCAAAATGACTCAACGATTATAAAATATTGTTTTCAGTGTTTTAATGTGTGTATATCATCTAAATAATTGTTAAGTATTATGTATGTCGTACTCTAAGACACAGAGTTCAATAAAAATATTAGTTGGAGACCTAGTCTACTTTTATCATTTCCCATTATCATTCCCATTTTCTAAGTATAAAATTAAGATTGATGAAGCAATTTTTATACCCTTAATGGAATATTATTCCGAAAATTTTTAGTTAAATGTCTATAATGTGAAAAAAAGTTTCACTTTTACGGTGGTTTCATAAAACCACACAACAATTTTTTTTTTATTCGCCACTTTGAGAACGTCTTATAAGAGAAACGACAAATAAATTACAATAAAACTACAGATATTTTTCTAAACTATTAAATATTAGTTATTAAAATATTGCGGACTAAAATGGTTCCATTCCCAATTTTTCTGTGCAATCGTGTCGATCCATATCTGTCGTCAGTTAACGTCCACAGGAAATCTAGAATAATAATCCCTAGATAAAGCACATAGATGTTGCAGAATTCATTAGAATTATCGATAACTGTGCTTTTTACAACACTGTAGCAAAAAAATATAGAATACTTTAATATACTCAAATATCATAATAAATATTGCATATAGCAGTCCTATAATTTGGTCATAGGATGATTTTCTCTTTATAATTTGTAAACCATTTAAAAAACAAAAATAGTTTATTGTAATGAAGAAAAACGTAAAAAAATATCATGTTGGATTACTTACCGACGCGATGGAAGGTTACGTTTTGAACTTAATTTTCTTTCTGGAAAGAATGGGATTTACAGTCCTTTATAATGTAGGACATTGTTCTAGCTATTAGGTCATATTTTCTTTCAACAAAACGGAGAAAATATGTAAATAACTATATGAATTCGTAAATAAAACAAAACAAGAATATACCACTGACAGACGACATCAAACATCGGCGCTGAAGAATGGAAAAAGGTTTGCGATCATACAATCAAATGTGAAAATGAATATAGAAGCATTCAACACAGTTTAGACAATTACACTGATGGACTAGTGATAAATACAGCTGATAGTGACAGTGATATTGACCTCTTTGAGAGCACAGATGGTGTAAAGGAAGTAGCTGAGAATTAGAATTATTATTATTACAATATCTCATTTCAAGAATAGCTATAATGGTCTTTATTATTTACAGTTATAATTTTCCTAAATAATAAATTACGTGAACATAATGTAAGCATGTTAAGCTATTGCATGGCTTCTATCGCGGGCCTTGAGCGTGGAGACCGAATCCAGAAATTCCGTAACGAAAATAACCTAACACACCAGTATTGTGTACCTACCATTTAACAATAGCGTAAGCGCCAAGTTGATAATATGTGTTATGAACTTTATTGTCTACAGCTTAAGGTTTAGTTTAAAATGAATGTTTTACTTGTACAAATGTATTTTTTTCAACAAGGATTTTCATTTCAATGACTTTCTATTATGGTGTTACAAAATACCCTGAGTACAAGAATTTAACAATCATAATTGAACTTTATTCCTGAGATTTAAGGTTAAAAACGTTTTAGCGGTTAATATTATTAACCTTTTTATGATATTACATAGCACTGATAATTTCTCATTTAAATTCCTATTTAAATTGAGAAATTATACTATTCTTATTTAAAATTTTATCCTATATAGCCTAGGAAAACCCTATAAATGAGTAATTTAATCACTAAAAGAATTTTTTTTTTTTTTTATAGATCACCACGCACACGCAAGTTACACAACTTGAATTAACATCAAAGAAAAAAAACAACTACATAAATGAATAAATAACTATAATTGCATAAGTTGATAAAAATGCTATGCAAATAGCTTTACCGCGGCAGTCTCACAGTGCCACACGTCTTTTTTTTTTAAATTTTATTTTACCCCAGCTTAAAGCCACCACTTATAGAAAAATTTGTGGATTTTATACAAAGAATAAAAATAATTATCAATAGAACAAATTATACTTGTTTTAACAGCCTTGTTCTTTATAGTTACCATACTGTTTCAATTTCGTGTGACAGAGATAATGCTCTACGAAGCTGAAGCCGATTGTCTCTTTCCAAAGGTCGATGTGCAATATTTATTATGCACTATACAATCTAGTGCGCAGTTTCACGCACTAATAATACGGTTTCAAGAACATTATGGAAATATATGTCCTCATGAGCTTTGTTCTCAGATGTCAAAAAATATTAATATTTTGGCATTTTAAATAACTTTCTAACACTAAAGTATCCTATGTAGTGCTTTTCTTAGACAAAATATTAGGAACTTATAAAGGTACAAAGCCTGATTATATTCCTATCCAAATCTTAATGTTATTTAACTGAGAGGGAACAATCCTTATAAGTATAGTAAAAACAAAAACATTGTATACTGTCATTTTTAATTTTATACTAAGTTAAATATAATGAATGCTATAATTTAATGATGTTGTGTATGCGTATTACTTAAATTAGAACAACTTTATACCAACTCAGTAACTACATAATATACTTGTATCCGAGGTCCGTGTCTCAATCTGAGACGCCCTCGGGACGTCGTTCCCCATGGGGGCCCATCTGGCCCCCCCTTTTTAAGGGTGGGTCTCCTGACCCACCCATTCCCCCGGTGACGCTGTAATAGCCAACAGGGCTAACAGCATAGACAGACAAAAAAAAAAAAAAAAAAAAAAATATACTTGTATACAGGGTTATTTTTAATTTATTTATTTATTTATTTTTATTTTTATCAGGACAAATTACACACATTGATCTAACCCCTAAGTAAGCAAATTATATGCTTGTGTTAAGGGTGTTAGACAACGATACAAATACATAGAAATACATATATAAATACTGAGAATATATTTAATAAATGACCAAACCCAGAAACACAGACATCTATCCTCATCACATAAATGCCTGTCTCTGCCGGGAATCGAACCCGAGTCCCATTAACACGTGACACGTTAGGCGTCTGCACTAACCACTCGACCAACGGGGAGGTTATAATTAGTTGACCATCTCTCTGCATCAATCCCAACAACATTTGTTCTACGACTTTTTAAAAATCTTGATAAACAACACACAAAACATGGAACAACAAAATTTTGCTCCCTCTTTTACTTATTATTCTGTATTTTGTAAGAAGTACTTAAAAGGTGAATGCCCGGGCGCCACACCTACGCTCAGAGTTAATGTCAGGTCAGAGGCAACAACAAAATTTTGTATGGGTATGGTAAATTTTAAAAAGTATTAATTTTAAAAAGTCGTAGAACAAATGTTGTTAGGATTGATGTAGAGAAGCTGCCTACAAGAGGTGGTCCACTAATTAAAAATAGCTCTGTATATCTTTATATCTTTATATATATATTTCTTGTATGCGTATGTATGTCACTGAACTCCTCCTAAACGCCTGGACCGATTTTTATGAAATTCTTTGTGTGTGTTCAAGGGGACTTGAGAATTGTTTAGATTCACAATTTGGTCCAGTGGAAAATGGTTTTTTGATTAATTTTTAATGTGTAAGTAGGTGGTAATTTTGGAATGTTTCACATTGGTACCGACGGACTGCGTTACCATGACAATGTCAAATATTAAATAATATTATATTTTAGTTATAGTCTGCCCTGACAGTTGGCGTTGCGATAGAAATAAGAAAAATATTTTAGTACGATACGTGCTTCGCTACGTAAAAAGTGAAATATAAAAAAAAATATTGGAACAAATTCATTTATTCAAACAAAAAATCTTTAATTACATATTCATACGGTACGGATTGGTCGAATTATGATAAATAGTAATGACATGTACATGTACATATATACATATATAATCTGTTACATTATCATTTCTAAGCAATCATTATCCTAAGTGTCATAAATAAGTACATATCTTTGTTGATCCTGTTTTATGTTTTTTTTTTTCTATATATATGAAGAACTATACTAAACTCGTTTGATCCTTAAATCAAAAAATTCAAACCAACAGTTTGATACTTGATGTATAGTAAAATATCTTATACTCAATTTTACTACGAATACACATGTCTTATAATTTAAAAATATACACTCTTGAAGATATATCTAACATGGCAGTTAATGGTAATAAATGGTTTTAAGAATATTAAAATCCCAAAAATCAGATTAATGCAAAATAAATTAAAACCCTTGCACCCGGTGAATTAAACTAAATTGGAATATCTATTCCAATTTAGATTTAGGTATATTATAATTTTAATATTATGATTATTATATAATCTATTATAGTTTCATTTGTAGCCCACGATTGTAAAAGATACATTTTAATATAAAACAATATTTTCTTGTTATTATATTTAACTGAAAATATCTTAAAAACTTATTTAAAATTCCGCATCTAATATAGGTATTGCAGTAATTTACTAAAAAAAAGACTTGCGTTTTAGGTTTTTAAGTTTAATATTAAAACTAAAAAAAAACAAGTAAATTCTGCAATTTCAAATATTACCAAAAAAACGTTATAAAATAGTAATGTATACGCATTTCATAAATCCTTGTGTATTACATATTAAAAACTCCAACAACAGTAGATTAATTCAATATTGCTTTAGTCGTATTAATAATTACAATCGAGTTAATATATTACATTAAAAGGCAAATAGTCTCATTGTATTAACTGACGCCGCAAAGCTTTTAGTAACTGGCTGTAGTTTGCAACGAACAAGCCTTGTTTGTTTATCAAATATTTAGTTTTAGTATTGGCAACATTCTACAATATTCCCAACAACAGAATTTCTGTTTTATTTATTTATAGGTTGACATCGAACTTGAAATGAAAGACTCAATTTGAATCAGATATATTTAATTACTAGCTGTGCCTGCGACTTCATAGATTTCGATTTCCAAAAAACATACCCTTTGTACATACCAAAGTAAGTAAAAACTATAAACCTTTAAAGTTTCATCGAACTCAATTAAGTAGTTTTTGCATACCTATAAGAGTATTTCTAGTTTATTTATGTTTAATCGCTGGTAAGTAGAGTGGTACGAAAAGAAAAGATAATTAACTTCTTTATTTGTTACCAGATTGTTAAAAATACAGAATGTTAAGTAAAGCATTTCTGAGATTAGCGTGCCCAAACATACATACAGACATATTCAGACATACAGACGAACAGACAAAATGAAAAACAATTGTTTTGGATTCTCTTGATTATATAAAGTCCTCCCCTCCCCCCATTATGAATTTTTAAAAATATTTTCTATGTACAGATAGCTATAAGTTACAGTTTTTTGTATTGTATATACATCAAGATGCATTTCTTGAACACTTTAAATACAAATATCTTTTGATAGAGTGAAAAGTGTGCAATGAAAGTGAAAAATAAATGTTATTCAGATTTATGCTCAATTTTTACGTATAAAAGTTATTTAAATTGGCTATATATTTTTTAGGTGTTGCGTGCACAACTAAAAGTCAAACACATGAACAGATTTCTTTTTAAATGTCTAACATTTGTTGTCCATTGTCAACAATGGATTCTGTTAGTTATCCCTTCACATCCTGGCTATTTATTTTGTAATATTTTCTATGTATAGAGACTTTTTTTATTATTTTTGTTTGTCTATACTGTTAGCCCTGTTGGCTATTACAGAGTCACCGGGGGAGCGGGTGGGTCTGGAGACCCACCCTTAACAAGGGGGGGCCAGATGGGCCCCCATGGGGAACGACGTCCCGAGGGCGTCTCAGATTGAGACACGGACCTCGGCTCGGGGCGTCGTTAGTCAGGAGTGAAGCTAAGGAAATTTGGACTCTAGCGTCCTCCGACAGCAGAACGCTGGAGCAACGGAGCACTTACTCAGTTGGGACCTCGTCTATACCGGTATAGACGGTGTGTGTCTGTATGTTGTGTGGTGTCAATTATGCCTACGCGTACACGTTATTACCTACTGTGAACGCGTCGTCGGGGTCAACGAGTACCGACTTGGGTCTTCTTTTTCTGACTAAAGTAGTCTTACGTGGTCTATACTCTGCGGCGTCAGCCACCAGTGGGTTCGGGTTCCGCTGAGCACGTTCAAAGTACTTTTGGGAAAGCCCCTTGAAGTACTGAGCGATGGTCGGAAGGTCTAAATCTCTATGGAGATCGATGTTGCGTACGTTTTTAACATTAAGATGGAAAGTGCTTTTTCAGAAGGGCTTATTACGATAAATCTAGTATCGTAATAGGCCCTCCTGACATTTCCATGTTGACGTACACAAGTGATCACTGATTATGATTCTAAGTGGAAAAGATATAAATAAAATAAATAAATAAAATAGAACCACGGCGCCCCGGTTGCAATCCGTGTAAACCTGTTCTGAATCACCTGAAGGGGTTTCAGATTAGCGTGCGCAAAAGCGGGACTCGCATAGGACATGACGGAACGTATGCAAGCTCTGTAAAGTGTCACCTTATTGCGAAGGGACATTTTACTCCGCTTGCCTAACAGCGGATATAAACGACCTAATATGTAGGCCGCTCTGCTACGAACGGTCCTAATATGCGCAGTGAAAACTAACTTTCTATCTAACGTTACTCCTAGGTATTTTGCCTCGTCTTTCCAAGGTATCGGTTTATCAAAGAGTTTGATTCGCGGGAGGATCCTTGGGGGGCCCCGTTCGAAGAGCACCGAAACGCTCTTCTCAGGGTTTACCTCGATCCGCCATTTCCGCAGCCAACTCTCGAGGGAGTCGACTGCGGATTGGAGACGTTGGTATATCTCCCAGTGATCCTTAGAGGACGTGTAAAGCGCGGTATCGTCCGCGTACATGGCAAGGTGCACTTTAGATCGCGGCCTAGGAATATCGCTAGCGTAGATGGAGTAGAGGATGGGCGAGAGAACTGAACCCTGGGGGACACCCGCCCTGATGGGGCGGGGGGTTGACAAAACGCCTTCCACTCTGTAGCGAAAGGAGCGATTCGACTGGTAGTCCCGTATGATGAGTACGAGTCTGTCCGACACCTTGAACTGGTATAGCTTGTACACAAGTCCATTGTGCCAGACCCTGTCGAACGCCTTAGCTACATCGAGGAAGAGCGCTCCTGTCCTATGCTTCTTGGCCCTCACAGTGGCCCCTATCAGTATGTGCTCCGTGAGGCGTTGCACCTGATGGGAACATGAATGGTTGGCTCTAAAGCCGAACTGCTCATTTGGGATGATTTTGAGTCTCTCGACTTCCGATCTAAGTCTACAGAGGATGATTCTCTCATATACTTTCCCTAAGGAACTAAGAAGGCTAATGGGACGGTAACTACTAGGCAGATGCCGGGGTTTGACCATCTTATGGAACCCTATCACTATGGCCTCTTTCCACTGGGCCGGAAACGAGCAACCGGCCAGTAGAGCGTTAAAAATGGTAACCAATAGGTAAATTAAAGGAGGCGGAAGAAGCTTTATCACTTTGTTAGTGATCCTATCGGGACCTGGCGATTTCTTGACGTGAAGCGCCCTAACTATGGACGTCACCTCGTCTAGGTTCGTTTCCTTGATTGGCGGACGGGCCGGTGGCTGAGAACACATTATATTGACCGATTTGTCGACTATTTCGACATGATCGCGATCAACCGATTGAGCAGACAGACGGCACTGGCTCTCTAGACTGTCGGCTAAGCACTCAGCTTTGTCAGGGTCGTCAAACGCGATGGCGGAGTTAGGTCCAACCAAGGGAGGCATATCTGAGACAGTGTCCGCCTTCAACGCTCTCTGCAACCGCCAGAATGCCTGGTGTGTTGGAGAGAGCGTCGCAAGCGTCCTACCCCAGCCGCTATCTCTGAAGTCGTCGAGAGCTTGTCTCGACTCCCTCTGGAGACGGCGCAGCCTCCGTCGGTTGTCATCTGTCGGGTATCGGTCATGGGCTCTAATCGCGGCGTTTTTACGGGTGATGAGAAGTCTAATGTCCGGAGGGAGTGCTCGGTAACCCTCGAAGTTCACTCGGACCTCCCTCGAGGACTTTCCTATGCTGTCTACCAAATGTTCTGTGAAGTTAGTCGCGGCTGAGACAGCGTCCTCGACCGATGTAAGCTGGTCAGGAATTTTGTCGAGGTGCGCTGGTACGGGGGAATGGAGTTGCTCTCGAAGCTTCGTCCAGTTAATAATTGTTTTGGTCGCGGGTTCCCTAAGGGGAGGAAGTCCTAGCTGAAATAGGACCGGTCGATGGTCAGAGTCTAGCTCGGATAGCGTCTCGATAGAACGTAACTAGAGTGTCACGCCCTTCAAGAGTACTATGTCGAGCACGTCGGGTCTGTCATGTCGGAAGTCTATGTCGCAGTATCGCGTGGGACTCAAAGGCGCGGTGATCTCGAAGTCGAGACCAGCCTTGTAGCTTAGCCTATCAAGGAGATTTCCTCTACTGTTTGCGACAGTGGAGTTCCAGCGGGGGTGTTTGCAATTTAGGTCGCCGGCCAGAATGGTTGCGTTACCTAATTGGAGTAAGGACTTAAGGTCCCTCTCAACTAAGGCTTTATTGGGAGAAAGATAGACGGATGCTAGTACGATCGACTGACGGCCGGTCATACCCACCTGACATAATGACGCTTCTACGTTGACTAGTTGGGGCGGATCGAGCGGAGTACAATGAAGAGACCTTCTGTAGTAGATGATGGTTCCCCCCTTCGCGGTTGCCCTATCGTTCCTAACGAGACGGTAATTCGCGATGCGCGGATCACGATTACACGGCTTCAGAAAGATCTCTTGTACTAACAGGACGTCTATCTGGTGCGTGACCACGAAGTCGCGCACTAGATCTATCTGCTTAAGTAGCCCGTTCGCGTTGAATGTAGCGACAGTCAGAGAGCGAGGTTTGACCCTTCCACGCGATGTCATCATGTTGACATCGTGTGTTCGTATATCGATTTGATTAGGACGGCGTGCTTGAGGAGCACTTCCATCCTCGCGGGAGGGTTCCGCGCGGAATCCCTCATTTCATTCGAAAAGACTAGGAGCTCTTCGATGTCTATTACACCGAAGAGGCTCGTGACGCACGCGAGCGAACTCGCAACTCCGTCGGTGGAGTTACGAACCGGCGGCGGCGGCAACGACTGGGGGACGGGCTGTGGGATAATCCTCGGAGGCTTCACCCAAGCGTTCGCGATCGCGTTCGCGGATGCCTGAGGGGCCTGGGATGCCTGAGGGGCCGCGGGCCTCCTAGGGGCTAGAGGAGCCCATGGAGGCTGAGCGAATCGAGGAGGATGCCTTCCAGTCGGCTGCCAGTCGGCTGTTGCGTGGTCGTCCAGGCACTTGACGCACCTTGGACGCGCGTGACAAAAACGTTGGGAATGCCCATAGAGCTGGCAGCGATGACACTGACCAGGAAAACCGCGACCGCGTGGAGGTTCGACCCTAAGGCCGGAGAGTTGGCAGACTGCCTTGACGTTAAAAATTTGCTTTCTTTCCGGGGAAAGCTCGAGACGGACGAGAACGAAATCGAACGGGACCCTAGTGGTCGCTCGGTACATGCGGTGCACCGAGATGACAGGGAACGATTGGGACTTAAGGTCCTCGAAAATCCGCTCAGTAGTGAGCTCCACGGGGAGCCCTCGGATGACCACCGTTAAGCGGCGTTCATCTTCTAGCGCGTAGGTGTGGTATCCGTAACCACGTTCGCGGAGGAGACGGCTCAGACCACGGTGGTCCGACGAAGACGCGGTTTGAACGCGAATACCGTCGGCGGTATTTCGGGCGGACGTGAAATGGAGCTTGTGCTCCGTCATAAGTGCGGACAGAGTGTCCCACTTAGACTTGTCCCTTATATAAAGCGGCGGCGGCGCGGGGGACTTCCGTGGCGCTGAAGGCGGATATTTATTTCGGCTTTATTTCCATATCACAATATAACTTCACATTTTCAATAGAAAATTATATACATATATATATAGAATATAGAAATATAGAAAATTATATATATATATATATATATATATATATATATATATATATATATATATTATAGATCTAATTTTCTATTTTAGTATTTCATACAATTTTAGTTTATAAAACATCCAACGCTGTATAGTTTTACCTAATTATGTACTTTTTTTTTTGGTGAATGATTGACATCTATATATTTATATATACTATATAGCGTTGGATGTTTTATAAACTAAAATTGTTATCATAGAAAATCAAATTAAAAAAAAAGTTTTATTTAATTGCATTCTTCTATCAAGATGTAAATTCGCCGTCTGCCTGAATAAGCCTTATTTTAATGCTGTATTCACTTGTCCAAAAGACTACAATTGCTTTAATATAAATGTGAAGTAGCTAAAATCAGATCTACTTTATAAAAATGCGTGGGATGTCTGCTGTCCGATGTCTGTGGCCTTAAAACTTTTAATGAATGTGCCGTCTTTTTCTATTTAATGGTGTTGTATGTATGACTAAGTTTCAGTAGCAATTACTTGAGCACTTCATTGATATTTATTTACTTTATTGCACCAGGATAAGCATTTTAATTAAATGCAGTAATAATTTGTATAAAGTTCCGTATTATATACAAAATTTCACAAGTACTAGCCGCCTTCATTAAAGATCTTGAAGTTGCTTAATTGATCGTCTCGTTATAAAGATCGGGAGGAACCGCTAAATGAAGGAAGAATCAAAAGTTACCAAGGTAAATAACCATATCAAATTGCATAGCCTAAGTACTTATTCGTTAGCTTCGAAAACTTTGTTAAATAGACACCATCGTCAACATATGTACGAAGGTAGCAACGATTTTAATAAGTACATAATACTGCTATTTTTATTCTTTTTAGAGATCTTTTTGTATGTATATTTATAGATATATATCAGGTATATCTTGATACTTGATACATATTTTTTTTTTTTTTTTTTTTTTTTTTTTTTTTTTATTTTTATTATTTTTTTTTTTTTATACAAAACTAGGTTAATGCTTGACTACATTCCACCTGATGGAAAGTGAAATGTAGTCTTAGGTGGTAAAGCGCATTAACCTAGCAGCCTATTCACTCTCTTCTTGAAGACACCCACATTATATTTTGCCGGAAATACCGACGCAGGCAGATTGTTCCAGTCCTTCGCTGTACGCACTAAAAAAGATGAAGCATAGCGCTTCGTTCGGACAGGTGGAGTGTCCACAACGTAGGGATGGATACCCGCCGTGCGTCGGGACGTCCGGCAAAGGAACGGGGATGGGGGAATTAGGTCGTGCAATTCCTGCGCACACTCGCCAAAATGTATCCTATAGAATACAGAGAGGCTAGCAATTCTACGCCTGTGTTCAAGGCTGTGGAGTTTGGCGTCAACCAATTTAGGGTCGCCAATAAGCTTCTTTGCTCGCCTCTCAATTGAGTCCAGAACCGCAAGATGAGTCTTTGCGGCACCAGCAAATATGTGGCCACAGTACTCTACACACGACCGGATCTTTGCTTTGTATAATACAAGAAGCTGTCCCGGTGTAAAGTACTGTCGCACCTTCGCAAGTACGGCAAGCTTTCCTGCAGCTGCTCTTGCTCTGGACTCAATGTACCGACCAAAGTTGAGGTTCGAGGAGATCTCTAAGCCTAACAACTGAAGCCAGTCACTGTATTCCAAGGATACATTCTGAAAAGTAGGAGCCAAGGTGAAGGAGCTCCTTTTGGCGGTGAACAAACACATCTGCGTTTTGGTGGCGTTGAATTTGACAAGATTGGCATTGCCCCATGCGGAGACTGCCTGAAGTTTGTCATTCAAACGTTGCACCATGGCTTCTCTTTCAGATTGTACTTCATCCCTACTAGCCCGAGAACTTGGCAGATATCTTTCTACAACTGTGCTGTCGTCTGCATACCCATAGATACCGGGCTTCAGCAGATCGTTAATGTGCAGCAGAAAAAGAGTTGCAGAAAGAACGGACCCCTGAGGTACTCCCGCGTTTATTGTCAAGGGTTCCGAAGAACACCCGTCGACAACAACGCGGAGAGATCTCTGGCTCAAAAAGTCCGTTATCCAGCCAATCAGACCAGGAGATATACCGCACGCTGAAAGCTTGCTTAAAAGGCTCACATGCCAGACCCTGTCAAAAGCCTTCGAGACGTCCAGAGAGACGGCGACCGCTTCTCCGTTCCTCTCGATGGCTTCGCCTAAAATGTGTGTTGCGTATGCTAGAAGGTCCCCAGTGGACCTATTTCGGCGAAATCCGTACTGTCGGTCACTGAGGAGATCGTTACCTTCTACGTAGGCTAGAAGCCGCGAGTTTAATACACGCTCCATAATCTTGCAGAGTATGGAGGTGATTGAAATGGGCCTATAATTGGTAGGATCGGCACGGCTGCCTTTTTTGGGCACGGGTTGCACGTTGGCAAGCTTCCAGGATTCCGGCACTTTTCCAGTCTTGAAAGAGAGGCGATACAGACGTGTCAATACAGGAGACAACTCACCTGCGCATGTCTTGAGCAGAATGGCTGGTACCACTAGCTTTATTCCAGCCTAAACGACACAATGTTCTCCATACCTCTTTGTTCGTGATGCGGATTTCAGGCATCGAAATACCGCAGTGAGGAAGATGTTCTGGAGAAGCATTGCCAGTGTCTAGATGCGAATTCTCAGCAAACAGAGAAGCAAATACATTCGCTTTCTCTGTTGCTGTGTGGGCCAGGGATCCATCCGGCTTCAGCAGAGCAGGCAGTGAGGGTTGGCAGAAGTTCGACTCGATCGCTTTGGCAAGAGACCAGAAAGCTCGACTGCCAGTTGGTCTGACAGAGAGCTTTTCGCCATTCTTAACGATCCGATCAAGACGAGCCTTCCGCAATGCCTTTTTATAAGACTTGGCAGCTTGGTTAAAGGCTCTCTTCTTTGTACTTACATCCGGAGTTTTGCGGCTTCGAGCATCAGCCCAAATGAGGTATGCCGAATGTTTTCGGTCATGTGCATGACGACATTCGGCATTAAACCATGGGCGAGCTTTGCCACCGATAGGTACGTCAGCTAAAGGAATAAAATACTCCATTGCCTGATGCACCACATCGGTTATAGCATCCGCGCAACTCGACGGATCCAAAGAAGAGAAGCAGACCTGCCGCCAAGGATAAGACGCAAAAAAGTGCCGCATCTCATCCCAATCTGCTGACTTGTATTTCCATACTCGCCTAACACCATGTGTTTCGAAAGCTGGTGGGGAATATGTAAATACAGATTTCACCAGACAGTGATCGGAGGTTCCCAAGGGGGACGTGACCTCTACACGATACCTGTCCGGATCAGTTGTCAGCAGAAGGTCCAGGCAATTGGCTGTATGGCCTACCACATCTGGTACCCTTGTCGCTTGCCTCACCAGCTGAAAGAGGTCCAAGGACAACGCAAAGTTCCGCGCTTCTCTTCCAGCATGGTCGGTCTTCTGGTACGGGAACAGCCAGTCCTGATGACAGGCATTAAAGTCCCCCAGAAAGACGAGCTGCGCCGAAGGGTACTGATGCAGAGCCATATCTGCAGCCTCACTGAGATACTCAAATAAACGAGTTGTCTCCTGGTCACCGCTGTGCGAACGGTAGACACAGGAATACAGGATTTTTTCGTTTCCTGTGTCCACTAAAACCCATAGGGTAGAAAAAGTGGGGTCTTCAAGGTGACGGAGACGCTGAATACAGAGGTCGTTCCGCGCGTACATACTGACTCCGGCCCGTGAGCGAAAGTTGTGCTCCAACGAGTAACCGGGATAATCCAAGTATGTAGTGCTCAAAGGACATTGTATCTGCGTCTCCGTCAAAAAGAGCAAGTGCGGCTGCTCTGTCTCCAGGTGGTGGTGGACAGCTAAAAGATTTGAGTGCAAACCCCTGATATTAGTGAGGTGCACTTTATATGAGGAGGAGTGCAACCGCTGTGTATCCTTGTTCCTTTTTGTTAACTTTTTCATAAAAAAAAATATATAAAAGTGAATAGGGATGGGAAATGGCAGTTGAACGAGACGGTACGTATCGAACCCGACGTCGAAATTGGTGATGTCTTGCCACTGGGAGGCTAGTCTGGAGACTGCGGGGACGCCCGAACCCCCCCAGGGATCGCCATCGGGCCTCCTCGTCTGGTCGCCAACCAGCACGATGGAGCCACCCTGGGATTTTTCACAGCTGGCGGGGCAGCCTTTCGTGGTTGGCTATCCCACTAATTGGGCCCCCAACTATCTGCGGGCGGCCAGCGGAAAGCCGTCGCTTCGGATCCCGCTACCCTCCTCGACTAGACACCCGACAAAACAAACACCAACCCGACGTCAGACCGGTTCGCCAACGCACCGCAACTGTTCAGACCCATTTCCCATAAACGGCTTCATCGAGCAACGTGCCGGAACACGACTAGGTCGCTTTGCGGCACGACTCTGCCCGATGGGTGGTAACTTTGCCGGCGACCGGATGTTATGGTCTACCACCAAGAAAATAATACATGTTCATAAAAAAAAAAGTTTATTGTTCTCAAAAGGTGCATGATGATGTATTAAGACATGAAACGTAAAAGCATATCCTCATACAAAAGCTAGAAAACAATTTTTATTACATTATTATTAATTAAGTTCCTAAATACCTTTGTAAAAGAACGAAAACATAATGATGGGAAATAAACTACCTAGACAATAATAGTCAAGTGAAGATAAAGTTACATGTTCTATTTAAAATGCGTTGGAAACTTGTGAATTTGCCACAAATATCTTAAAACGGGCGACTGTTATTTTATGAAGTCATTAAACCGTGGAGTACTGATTTCTTGACTGAGCTTCAATTATTAGAAGTAAGCTTATATTTATAGGTCCTTACACTTTATAAAGGTTGTCCAGAGATTAAAAAGATTCTTTAAGCTAAGCATCACGTAGATTAATTGATTGGACTTGAAATATGCAGATAGTAAGATAGTAAGAATACCCTCGTTATAAAAAAACTTGTGTGGTTTTATGAAACCACCGTAAAAGTGAAACTTTTTTTCACATTATAGACATTTAACTAAAAATTTTCGGAATAATATTCCATTAAGGGTATAAAAATTGCTTCATCAATCTTAATTTTATACTTAGAAAATGGGAATGATAATGGGAAATGATAAAAGTAGACTAGGTCTCCAACTAATATTTTTATTGAACTCTGTGTCTTAGAGTACGACATACATAATACTTAACAATTATTTAGATGATATACACATATTAAAACACTGAAAACAATATTTTATAATCGTTGAGTCATTTTGATCCGTTTTTCAATTATTTTCAATCATTCTATTATCAATTCCATCTTCATCATAAATTTCACAGTTTATAAATGTAACCAATATTTTATGGTAACTAAAATACGTGAACAGTGACTTACATTCGATTTTTTCAATGTATCTAGTAAAAACCGCATCGATACGAGCGCCTTTCACTTTATCCCTACTCCGCGGCCGACCGTCACGCGACATGCAACACACAGACGAAAAAGTTTGAGACGATGTAATAAAAGTTTCACTTTAATTATAATTTCTGTAATTAAATAAGAGAAAAAAAATGGTTGAATAAATGTGTAAGAATACTGACTATCTAACCTTAACTTGTTATGAGTTTACTCCTAATGCTTAACTTACATTTACACAAAATGTCAGATTATAAAAGTATTATTTTTAGATTTTGCAATATAATAATAATAAATATTGTTGAAATACGTTGAAAGTATGTCCTTTATAATATTTTCTATCTTTTATTAGAGTAAAACTTTTATTACATCGTCTCATTTTTTTCGTCTGTGTGTTGCATGTCGCGTGACGGTCGGCCGCGGAGTAGGATAAAGTGAAAGGCGCTTAATAGAATAAAAGTAAAATTGATATGTAAATATAAGAATTATATGTCTAAAATGTGTATAAATTATGTTTAATATAATAAGCCTTAAATTATAATAAGTATTTAATGTAATATTTAATAAATCAGTCATTTGACTTAACTTTCATGTGTCACAAGACAATTGAAGATTATACTTTGTTTTGGTAATAGAATAAAAGTAAAATTGATATATAAATATAAGAATTATATGTCTAAAATGTGTATAAATTATGTTTAATATAATAAGCCTTAAATTATAATAAGTATTTAATGTAATATTTAATAAATCAGTCATTTGACTTAACTTTCATGTGTCACAAGACAATTGAAGATTATACTTTGTTTTGTATAAAAGCATAGAAATATTGAGATTTCAGTTGAGTTGGGAATCAAACAGTGAAGTAGAAGGAACAAATAAGTGCCAGTGTTATTGTACGAGTTACATAAAAGTGCTAAGCAAATATATTGTTAAAAACAGTGTGGAGATTCTGTTGCCTTTAATAGTAACAGTTAAGGTACGATGCAAGTCTGTTTCTATGATATAAATATTTACAATAGTGTTTGTGATTAAAGATATATAATAATACTATCATATTTAAGGAATGTGTTGAGAGTAATCTACCCACTAAATATAAAAGATGTCATAATTTATTTCGTTGCTTTATTTATTTCTTTTAGTTTTAAACTTCACGAATATATATTTAACATATATATATATATATATATATATATATAATCTATCATCAGAAGTGGGATTACTTATACCCAAATCACTAAGACATACATTTAAAAGTTCCAGGATGGATCCTGCCACTGTAGAAGGTCTCCTGAAAGCTATTCGAGATGCTGTCTCCAGTCGTCACCGTTCTGATGACGATGTGGCTCTTCCGAGCTTCGATCCGGCAACTAGTGACAACGGAGCGGACAGCTGGTGTCACAATATTGAAAAGCTGAGTCGAGAATTCGGTTGGAGCAGCGTCGCAATGGTGGCAAAAGCTGGTAAGGCCCTTAAGGGCTCTGCTTTAATATGGCTAGAATCTTGGGAACCAACTGGAGGTCGAACTTGGGAAAATTTTCGTAACGACCTCTCTGACCTGTATCCTGAAAAACGAAATCTTACCGAAAAATTGACCAAAGCTTTGTTGTACAATTCTGATACTGCGGAATCTTATTGTGAATACGCAAGAGAGAAAGTTAGATTGCTACGCAATACAAAAATATCATTTACGGATTCTCAATTAATAGAACTAATTTGTGGTAGCATTACTGACATTAATGTGAAAATGGCCTCATTTAATAGTAACGTAAAGAGTACTTCTGAAATAATATCTTTGTTCTCTAGTTATGTTAAACCTAAAAAACGACTATTAGAGCAAAACGATCCTGAACCTATGCCAGTATCTAGTAAAAATAAACGAATTAAGTTGGAATTCCAAAATTTTAATGAGAGTAAAAAATGTTATTCGTGTGGTAAATCTGGTCATATGCGTTTTCAGTGTAAAAAAAAATCCCCGTCTGAATTAGAAACCCCAAATCTAAAAGACAATAAGCTAAACTATAAGGTTTGCACCTTTTGTAAAAAAATCGGTCATTTTGAATCGGTATGTTGGTATAAAGCCCGTACTAACGCAGAAACAACACAAACTGGTAATGAAACTAATTTTTTAGACAAACGGAATTAAAACTTACAGTTATAACTATTTACAATATCCAAATAAAATCGCTTATCGACGCCGGTGCTAACTGTAGTTTAATAAAACGCTGCATTGCCATACAATTACGCTGTAATATAATACCATGTTTTTTGTATCTTAAAGGGATAGGAAACGGTCAACTGTTGGTCACAGGAAAAATTACAGTCCCTGTAAGGTTCGACAATGTCCATATTGAACTTGATTTCTTTGTTATTAATGATAAACATTTTAACTATAATGTCGTTATTGGTAGAAACGCTGTTGAACATCCGGATGTTGAAATTATAACAGATATTAACGGGAGTAAAATAAGAAGAAAGCCATTAGATTCTAACAACACGTTTTACATAAATTCAGTAAACGAAAACGATTATTATAATACTCAAATGACTGAATTAAAATCAAAACTAGATCATTTGAATACACCCTTGCAGAAACAAATTATAGATATTTTTAACAGACATATTACTATATTAAATAAAATAGGTTCAGTCACAACAGGAGAACTAAAACTTACACTAAAAAGTGACAAAATTATAAATTATCGTCCCTATCGTTTAGCTCCATGTGAAAGGGAAAAAGTAAAATTGATAATACAAGATTTATTAGACAGTAACGTAATACGGCAAAATGAATCACCGTTTTCAAGTCCAGTTATATTAGTAAAAAAAAAGACGGTACCGATAGACTTTGTATTGATTATAGATCTTTGAATAAAATCATTGAAAAAGACTCTTATCCTTTACCGATTATCGAGGATCAAATAGACAAATTAGGCCGTGCTAAGTTTTATATTTCAATTGATATGAAAAATGGCTTCTATGAGATACCGGTTTCGGAAAATTCTTCTAAATATACAGCATTTTCAACTCCAGATGGACATTATGAATTTATTAAAATGCCTTTTGGCATTTGTAATGGCCCCTCTATATTTCAAAGAGCTATATCTAAGGCAGTAAAACATTTAGATTTCCTCCTTGTTTATATTGATGACATTCTTATTCCATTTTCAACTATAGACGAAGGTCTAAATTACTTGGAACAAACTATTTTAGCTCTTAGTGATTCAGGATTTAAAATTAACCCAAAGAAATGTCAATTCTTTGTTGATTGTATTGAATATTTGGGTAGACAAATATCAAAAGACGGCGTCAGACCAAGTAATTCTAAAGTTTCTGCTTTATTAAATTCACCTATTCCACAAAATATTAAACAAGTACGACAGTTTATGGGTCTGGCTTCATATTTTCGAAAATTTATTCCAAGTTTATCTATACGCACAGCTTGTATAACCAAATTAACACAAAAGAACCAAAAATGGGAATGGGGTCCCGAACAGGATATTGCTAGGGATTATGTACTTAGACACTTAGCATCAAGGCCACTACTCGCCATTTTTGATCCTAATTTACAAACCGAATTGTACACCGATGCTAGTGCTACAGGATACGGTGCTATTTTAATTCAGAAATTCGATAATGAATCAAAAGTTATTGGTTATTATAGTAAAAAAACTACACCTCCAGAATCTAGATATACTTCTTATGATTTAGAAACTTTAGCCATTTATAATGCGTTAAAACATTTTAGAGTTTATTTACTAGGAATTAAATTCAAAATTATTACTGATTGTAACGCTATAAAATCAACTATGAATAAAAAAGATTTATCTCCCCGAGTAGCTCGATGGTGGACATATATGCAGGATTTTCAATTTGAAATAACATATAAAAAGGGTCAATACATCAGTCATGTCGATTTTCTTAGTCGTAATCCTATTGTGACAACAGAGGCCGGTTCTAATATTGTAAATATAATAAATGACCCTCAGTCATGGCTGGAACATGCCCAGCAAACTGACCCCCAGACCTTAGCTATTATAGACACAGTTAGATCCGGGGAATTAGATTCAAATCAATATGTAGTACGTAATAATTTATTATATTATATAACTGGACTAAATAGTGAATTAAAACTTTATATCCCAAAAGGCTACAGATTAAGTATTTTGCGCCTGTTTCATGACGAAAACTGTCATGTTGGCTATGAAAAAACAATTGCTAAAATACGTGAACACTTTTGGTTTCCCTCTATGTCAGCCTTTACTCGAAAATATTTGTCCCATTGTTTAGTTTGCATGAAAAGAAAGAGTCACCACGGTCCTAAACAAGGATTTTTGCATACTATTAATAAAACTCCATTGCCATTTCATACAATACACTTGGATTGTACAGGGCCTTTTACCCTGTCCAATGATGGATACAAACATATTTTAGTGATAGTAGACGGGTTTACAAAGTTTTGTCTACTAAAGCCGCTTAAAACCCTTTTTGGACAAGAATTAATACCTTTGTTACGAGATACAATCACTTTATTTGGAACTCCCTCCCTTGTAATTACCGATAGAGGAACCAATTTTAGTAATTATCAAATTAAGTCGCTTTTTGAGGAATTAAACATTGTACATCATTTAATATCAACTGGTACTCCAAGAAGTAATGGACAAGTAGAACGTTACATATATACTGTAACTGATATGCTTAATACTATGTGTAATGATCAGTCAGACTGGCCGAACGTTCTATGGAAGGTCCAACAATCAATTAACACAACCGTGCAAAAATCCACAGGATTCTCCCCTTTGCGCTTACTCATTGGTGTTGAAGCAAACATACCATGTGTTCAAGCTAGATTAGATGACGTACTAGATAATAATAATCAGAATTTAATTAACATAGACACTGACCGACAAATAGCTAGACAACGTCTTTTAGAAATAGCGGATAAATTTCAAAAACGCTTTGATGCTACGCGTCGTAATAATTTAAATTTAAAGCAAGGTGACGTCGTATATGTTTCACAAAACCATAGACGTAATGACAAGTTGGCTCCTAAATTTAAAGGTCCTTACGAAATAACATCTATTCTCCCTAATGATCGTTTTGCTCTGAAAGGAATAGGCAATTTACGTAAAATTGTAATAGCGAAAGAAAAATTAAGATTATGGCCAGGTGAATTATTAGATGAAAATATAACTGTAAAAAATAATTTAATTGATTAGATAAGAATTATTATTAAGATATATGGTTATGTTATATTCTTGGATTTTGCTATAATAAAAGAAAATTGTATACAAAAAATGAATAGATAAATAAAAAATAAAAATATACTAATAAGACAAATGTTCATTTTTGAATATCATTACATTTATATATACTATCATAATTATTGTATTATGTATATGTAGACATGTAGATATGTGTATATGTATATATATATATATATATATATATATATATATATATATATATATGTATATCGTTTACTTTTATTTATATATATAGTGTATTATTATTATTATTATTTTTTATTCAATGGGAAAAAAATTGGTTGATTTGTAACTCTGTGTTGAAGCAGGTTTAAGTTACAAGATTAATTAGTATGTTTCCGGTGGTTTCTTGCTTTTGCTTGGTGCAAATCTAGTTCACTGGCATTGGTGGGTGAAGAGATTTGAGACGTCTAGGCAAATGAGAAAATAAAAATATAATTAAATAAATAATAATAAAAAGATAAAGTTTCCGCTGGTCGGTCTTTTGCTTGGTGCAAATCTAGCTCACTAGCAGCGGGTGAAGGGGATTTGACACGTCGAGGCAACTGACAAAACTTAAAATAGAGGATAATGTTTCCGCTGGTCGGTCTTTTGCTTGGTGCAAATCTAGCTCACTAGCAGCGGGTGAAGGGGATTTGACACGTCGAGGCAACTGACAAAACATTAAAAAAAAAAAAAAAAAAAGAGGGGTAATGTTTCCGCTGGTCGGTCTTTTGCTTAGTGCAAATCTAGCTCACTAGCAGCGGGTGAAGGGGATTTGACACGTCGAGGCAACTGACAAAACATTAAAAAAAAGGTATAAAGGGATTCACGTCTAGAAACATGACGAAATATGTGTGTGTGTGAATTTGTATAGATACTTCGAGAGCGAAGTATTTGTCAGTATGGCCGTAATAGAATAAAAGTAAAATTGATATATAAATATAAGAATTATATGTCTAAAATGTGTATAAATTATGTTTAATATAATAAGCCTTAAATTATAATAAGTATTTAATGTAATATTTAATAAATCAGTCATTTGACTTAACTTTCATGTGTCACAAGACAATTGAAGATTATACTTTGTTTTGGTAATAGAATAAAAGTAAAATTGATATATAAATATAAGAATTATATGTCTAAAATGTGTATAAATTATGTTTAATATAATAAGCCTTAAATTATAATAAGTATTTAATGTAATATTTAATAAATCAGTCATTTGACTTAACTTTCATGTGTCACAAGACAATTGAAGATTATACTTTGTTTTGTATAAAAGATAGAAATATTGAGATTTCAGTTGAGTTGGGAATCAAACAGTGAAGTAGAAGGAACAAATAAGTGCCAGTGTTATTGTACGAGTTACATAAAAGTGCTAAGCAAATATATTGTGAAAAACAATGTGGAGGTTCTGTTGCCTTTAATAGTAACAGTTAAGGTACGATGCAAGTCTGTTTCTATGATATAAATATTTACAATAGTGTTTGTGATTAAAGATATATAATAATACTATCATATTTAAGGAATGTGCTGAGAGTAATCTACCCACTAAATATAAAAGATGTCATAATTTATTTCGTTGCTTTATTTATTTCTTTTAGTTTTAAACTTCACGAATATATATTTAACATATATATATATATATAAAATCTATCACGCTCGTATCGATGCGGTTTTTACTAGATACATTGAAAAAATCGAATGTAAGTCACTGTTCACGTATTTTAGTTACCATAAAATATTGGTTACATTTATAAACTGTGAAATTCATGAAGATGGAATTGATAATAGAATGATTGAAAATAATTGAAAAACGGATTAAAATGACTCAACGATTATAAAATATTGTTTATCAGTGTTTTAATATGTGTATATCATCTAAATAATTGTTAAGTATTATGTATGTCGTACTCTAAGACAAAGAGTTCAATAAAAATATTAGTTGGAGACCTAGTCTACTTTTATCATTTCCCATTATCATTCCCATTTTCTAAGTATAAAATTAAGATTGATGAAGCAATTTTTATACCCTTAATGGAATATTATTCCGAAAATTTTTAGTTAAATGTCTATAATGTGAAAAAAAGTTTCACTTTTACGGTGGTTTCATAAAACCACACAAGTTTTTTATCTTTATAAAGCAGAGCTTTTTTTTTTATATACACCTAGTTTAATGCTTGCCTGCATCCCAGTTGATGGAGAGTGGAAATGTAGTCATAGGTGGTAGCGCGCATTAACGTAGCAACCTATTCACTCTACTCTTGAAAACACTCGCATTATATTCGGACGCGAATACCGACGCAGGTTAAAGAGTGAGTTAAAAATAAATATATATAAACAATAACAAAATAAATCGCGATGTTTTGTCGCTAATGTACTCAAACAATACCTGATCTTGATGATCAAAAGAAAATGTTCCATTACCATTTTAAAAATCTATTAAAAATATAAAACGTTCCTGTACCGATATTGTTTTCAATAGAGATTATTAGATTTGTCGATATGCTTAGTCCTTAGCTTTTGAAAAATAGAAAAGCCAGAACTACTAAACTAGTACAAACTAAATAAGAGAACCTATTTTAATAATGTTTTAACGTCTGACTGACTTAAACGTATCACACAAAAATAAATATCTTACCGTCTTTATGAAAGTAAATATAATTAATATCAATACATATAACATATGCTCTACTCAGTTACATTGATGGAACAAATTATTAATTCACAATCATTTATGTTTGATTTAAAATTAATTAACGAGTATTAATATGATGTGGGAAGTCCTGCTAAACTAGTACAAACTAAATTAGAGAACCTATTTTAATAATGTTTTAACTTCTGACTGACTTAAACGTATAACAAAGATATATTTCTTACCGTCTTTATGAAATTAAATATAATTAATATCAATGCAAATAACATATGCTCTACTAAGTTACATTGATGGAACAAATTATTAATTCACAATCATTTATGTTTGATTTTAAATTAATTAACGAGTATTAATATGATGTGGGAAGTCACCATAATAATAAGAGAATTTAGTGGCTCTGTTATGATATTGTTATGACTAACTGAAATGTGTATAGTAATTTTTAAAGATATAAATTGTGTTAGTCATATTTATTTAAAATAATTTAAATGGTAAATACATTGGAATTTACATGTTTTAGTTCATAAGTTTCAACAGTAGCGCCACCTACATAATTAATTATGGAATATTATTTAATATTTACTGTTAAATGTTTTAAGAATTAGAAGCATAGAATATTTTAACATAATGTTTAATCTTTTATTAATTATTAGAACTTATTATAAGGTATAAATAATATCATCTGTAAGTTGGTTATGAAATTGTAAATTACCCTCGCCTAAATATTATAGTGTTAAAATATTATAAAACGAGTTGTAAGGGCTGCTCTCGCCCATTCTATTACAAATGGTTGGATATTAAACATTGAAGTGCAAGTACTGTGTATTACTAAAACAAGTCTTAACAAGTCAGAAGTGTTCGACCGCTGTAGTATTACGCGCTACGTGTCGATATACACCGTTCGCAAGATATCCTGTCCAAGAATGCTGATGAAGATGGAGTGCTGCCACTGCCGTTGAAAAGCCACGAAAATAAGAGACGACGTTAAAGTTACGTCTAAGAATGCTGATGAAGATGGAGTGCTGCCACTGCCTTTGAAAAGCCACGAAAATAAGAGACGACGTTAAAGTTACTATTTGGGCCTTCTCCGAGTGCTGCTGTAGTGTCCGCAAGCGACAACGAGTCGTAGATTTAAAATGATATTGCAAGTGCGTAAGTTTTTTTTTTCTTAATACCCACGTTTTGCCATCTGCTTAGCAGGCTAATTATCTAGCTGGTTATTCGGCAGCATGCTCAATATAGAATATTAATAACTTTGTAGCTTGAAGTTAATAGCACTACTATTAAATTCTATATATCATATTCACTATTAACCATATCCTGTTAAAGTTCAATCATATGCGAAATACAATAAGAGCCTGAATATTTACCAAAACTTTACAGTGTTATTAATACAATATCTCTCCATACATGTTTACATCGCTTGGAGTCTTTGGTGAAGAAGTACGTCGGAGATGGAAAACTCTATACTACTACTCTACTAATCCGGAAGGGAATTCGTTGCTATGTTATGAAAATCGACAACATATCAACATCTACTGGAAGAAGCGGTCAACCAAGTACTTTCTTCCTGATCGCGGGATGGCAGTGCAAACAAGCAGCACTATACAACGATGGACCTGAATACAACGACAAGGTGACAGACAAAACTTTATTATAAGAAACTAGCCCTAGAAAAGTTTTGCATAATTAAGTGACCATGTGATTTATAATATTATTGTTACTACGTATACCAACTTTCAAAGCTTTTAAGACCCAGTTGTAGGTTAGAGACGCGATTTTTTTTTTCTTTGCTTTTATTAAGTTACTAGCTGTAGGCCGCGGCTCCGCCCGCGTGTAGGTCGCTTTTCGCGTAATCTGTGGAAACTACAATTATCCAGACCTATAATAGACTTATAGTTAATTCTATAGTATCCTATTCAAGTGGAAATTTTATCTATATAGGCATTACTTTGCTACGATATCAAACTGAAAATAATAACATACATCTACATCACACACACACGACCAGGAGATTATTCAGATATACGTATTAAGCATGTGGATTCGAAATATTATGTTTTTGACAATATAAGTATAGATATAGATATAGAAAATCAAATGCTGTTTAGAGCAAGGTTGTTCATAATTGAATGTCTGTGACATTTAAATAATTTATTTGGATAAGGAATAATATCGTAATTATTAAAACACCTTCGAAAGTGTATATTATTTTAGAACTAATTTCATAACCATAGAAAACGTTATAGTGAGTCAACCTTAAAAGCTAGATATATCTTGTCGCGGACTTCTTTTTTTAAAACATTTAAAGAGAAACAATTTCATAGAACATCATTTTTGCGTAACTTTCACCGTTTTCGCAGCGCACGCAGTTTTTTGTTTATTTTTTTACACCTTGCGTTAGAATATTCAAGTTTTAGTAATCATCCCTAATTTTTTTTGAAAATGAAACATAGCCTATGTCACTCGGGAATAGTGTAGCTTGCCAACGGTGAAAGAATTACTAAAATCGGTCCAGTAGTTTCGGAGCCTATTCATTTCAAACATACAAAAAAATAATATTTCCTCTTTTTAATATTAGTATAGATATAACTGACGCAGTAGTTGAGACTTTGAGACTTGCAATATAAAAGTAATGTTAGTATTTTAGATTACGATTTAGGCTTTAATATCTTTATATATGACATAGAAGTGAACACTCTCAATGAAGGGGTAATATTCGGTTTACAAAATGTATGTAGGTTATTTAAAGAACGATATCTTAAAAAAAAAGAGTATATTCAGTTGTAAATGATTAAAATATAAAACCCAATATTAAACAAAAAGAAAAGGAATAACGTTAGATATTTATATATATATATATTTTTTAAAGTAGCACTTAACATCATAAAACTATTTTCAAATCGTAATGATCCTTTTGTTTAAGATAGTAAATAGTAAGTAGTTCCTTATAGTATATGGATATATATTTACACAATATGAATAGATGAAGTATAATTTTAATTTATACAGATTAAAATGTAGACTTGTCTCCTTTCAGAGAAATTAAAATTCTAGAATATCTTATAGATAGACTTAAATAAATATGACTCGGTAAATATTACACTCCATAAATTTGGTAGGGTCAGATCTAAATGGCCTTGAGGACCGTATGGAAATATTTTGCCAATGCTTTGACGCTATAAGGGGTAGATTTAGATATGTTTACATTTATTAAATAGGTAAAGATTTGAATTCACGATATTATTTTATTACTTCTGCAACTATATTTTATTTTGTTTTGCTAAAACTACTCCATAGATCTTAAAATATTTATATTTAATTTTGAATTTGTAAGTTTAGCATCAGGTTTCGATAGACGTTCGTTTTTAAAACCAAGTTGGATACTTGGTTATCCACGAGGATAGGGTTATGCCATATCAAGTGGAGAAATTAAATTTTATGGAACCCAATAATATCTGCTTTGAGAAGTTTCATTGGTTACTTTCATAAATCAAATTTGCTTTAAATTTTTTAGGTGGGTAAAAATAAAGTTTAAAAACGTTTAAAATCTGAACCGGTACTGTCTAAATATAATCCCGAACTAAACAGACTAATACAATAATAACGCGTATGAATATGAAGCAATGATACTGGTATTTATTACTAAAACATATTTCTATTATCTTTTATTTGACCGTTCAAATTATTTACTGAGTGTTAAGTTCTCAGTAGTAGGTATCTGTACGAATTTATGATCTTAAATTTTGAATCGATTATTGAAAAGGTAAAACTCAATAGGTATTCCGAAATAAATTCGTTAGAACCGATAAATTATTTCAGAATGATGATAATATAGGTTTAACATTTAGATCGATTTTAAACTACACCAATAAACGCGTACATTCCGTATTAAATTGTAAAAAAAATAAAGCAAGCAATTAGGTCTTCTAAATCCCTATTAAAAAAAAAACTTTAAACCATATGCGTGGCACTCGATTATTTAATTTCCGATAGTATGTTAAAGAAGAAAAGAAATAACTACGATGAATTATCTTACACGCGTTTTTGAACTGTCAAATCGAGGAATTATATAAATCCTGAGTAAAAGTTTTACTAAACAAGAAATAATTGCATACCTAAACAATATACCATAATTGACAGTTCAGACAGTTCAAATTAGGTATTTCAAATTGATGAACTTTAAAAAAATATATAATTTTCTAGGTTATGACTGTTTATTACTTAAAAATAGAATTATTATAAAACATGCCTCCTAAATATTCTTATTAGCAATATGAAACATAAACACGTTAGACTTAAAGACTCTGGTAACTTGAACTCTAGACAAGACAAACATAAGAAAATTAGCAAGGAATATATATTGTCGTACCTTAGGGTATAAGAAGTAATATTATATATGGCACGGCCTCCTAAACCCCAAGCCCCAACCCCCTAAATTTCCAAGAATCGTATTATTTTCAGTATAACGTTTGTAAAATATAATGCAGTTGAATTCTATTAAATAATTTATACTGTAGATAATAATAAAACAAAAAATAAAATACGTTTTGAATAATTGTATCATTCATTGTTTCGATTATATAGTAAACTAGATGTAGGTATACAATGTACAAAATTACGATTTCAAACTCGGAATAAAATTAATAACACTTTTATAACAAGTGATTGAAAATTTAATGGACTTACGTTTTAATGCTTTATAAATAAATTAGTTAATCATTAGTTATTGATTTAGTGCAAATTAGAACAATTGGAAATAATAATATAAATAGTAAACTTCTAAATAAATATGCTTGGTTTTATAATGTTCTCCAATTGTATGAAAAGTATCGTTACATCTTCAAAATAAAAAAGAGGACTATAAAAATGTTTTATTCCCACTAATGATTATTTTTTTTAGTTAAGAATATTTTCAATATTGATACGGACAGAGCAAATAAAGAATGTAAAAATGTAAAAATAAAATAAAATATATATTTATTTATAAAATCTTTATTATACAAAGAAATTTATACAATTGGCGGACTTAATGCTATAGTACTTGACACCTACTAATTATCTAGAAGTACCCTCGACCCCTAACAATATATTACAATTTCTTAAATAAAAAGAAATATTTATTTTATTTATTTTATTTATTTTATTTTAAAATTTTCGTATTGCATATACAATTATTACAAAAAATTACAGTAGTAGGATGTTGATACAGTAAGAAATTTTTGTGCAAAGGCGGTCTTATCGCTTAAAAGCGATCTCTTACAGACAACCCTTGATGAGTAATGAATATTTGCAAGGTCATAGGATAGTGCACGCATACTACGAGAATAAGAATTTATACATAAGGACACAATAAAAATAAAAACTATCGTTTTTAATTATATAAGTAATTAAATAATGATTATATATAAATATACACATACGCACATACATATACATACATATATCCGTATATATAAATAAATAGAATAAAATAGATAACCTATATAATATATGGTATACATACTTATGATAAAAATATATATTGCGTAGATAAATAATATTGCTTCAAACGATTTTTCAAAATTGACAGTGATTTAGAAGTTTGAATTTCTAACGGTAGGTCATTCCAGAGTAATATAGAGAAATATATAAATATTACAATTGTCGTGAATCTTGAATCGTGTTATGGTTAATAACTAAATGTAGCTTCCTTATTAACTACCTTTAAAGTATTTAAATTTTCTAAATTCGGGTGAATGAACATTTTCTTAAGATGTAAAATTTAAAACTGTTTCGATAAAATACGAAATCATTTAAAATTCATTTTTCTTTAAAAAATATAAACTAACCAAATATAACAATACAAACGTAATACAAAGTAAAAACAACCTGCTACTTCCAACAAAACCCATGCATAGTATGAATTTCAAAGTCATATATCTTTGTAGTCTGATCATTAATATAGCCTAACAAAATGAGCTTGGTTTGCTTTTATTAGTTAAAGATTTATTTGCTTAGAATGAGTTTTAAAAAGTTAAAATTAAATATATGTTCATAACAATGATATTAATAAGTAAATTATTGAATAATGTGTTGAGTACCAAGTTGGTGTGTTACGTGGTAAAAATAAATGTAAAGTACCATGTTGGTGTAAAAATGATAACGTAATAACATGTTTGTGTGTCCCGTAGTAAAAATAAGAAATTGATGCCATGTTGGTGTATCCAATAGTAAAGGTAAGTATGAAATACCATCAATGGGTGCGTCCCGTGGTATAAAAAAATAAGAATTAACTTACCATCTGTGTGTGTTCCGTTGGTAGTAGTAAAAGTATAAGAAATACCATCTGTGTGTGTTCCGTTGGTATATAAAAAAAAAATAATAAGAATAAACTACCATCTGTGTGTGTTCCGTTGGTAGTAGTAAAAGTATAAGAAATACCATCTGTGTGTGTTCCGTTGGTATATAAAAAAAAATAATAAGAATAAACTACCATCCGTGTGTGTTCCGTTGGTAGTAGTAAAAGTATAAGAAATTCCATCTGTGTGTGTTCCGTTGGTATATAAAAAAAAAATAATAAGAATAAACTACCATCTGTGTGTATTCCGTTGGTAGTAGTAAAAGTATAAGAAATTCCATCTGTGTGTGTTCCGTTGGTATATAAAAAAAATAATAAGAATAAACTACCATCTGTGTGTGTTCCGTTGGTAGTAGTAAAAGTATAAGAAATTCCATCTGTGTGTGTTCCGTTGGTATATAAAAAAAAAATAATAAGAATAAACTACCATCTGTGTGTATTCCGTTGGTAGTAGTAAAAGTATAAGAAATACCATCTGTGTGTGTTCCGGTGGTAATAGTAAAATTGAGATATATCCCATGTTGATGATGTGTGTCCATGGGCACCAGATCAAAACGGCATGTCCGTTGATCTGGCTTTTTGTAAGCAGCCTGGTTTGTCCGGTGCAAAGAGAACAAGTATTTATGATAAAAACGATTATTATTATATATTATTATTATTTTAACGAGTATTTATGATAAAAATTATAATTATATTACGAGGACGTAATAAGATGTCAAAACGGCCGATAGTAAAGTTATATGTTGTATAAATGTTATGTAATTTCGCACATTAAAAGTATAATTGGATGTTTTTTTTCTTGAAGCATTGTATTTTTAATAATTTGTTTTTCTCTATAACATTGTTAGATCCTGAATTCAGATGACCATTTGGTCTACTGGTTTCCAGAATGTTTATTAAATTAGAAATTAGTCATTTAATATATGATGGTTGGTAATTAAAGAAATTAATGATACAATTACGAGGTCGTAAGATTACAAATCAGGAAAGGCCGAGTGTTAGTCATATTTATTTAAAATAATTTAAATGGTAAATACATTGGAATTTACATGTTTTAGTTCATAAGTTTCAACAGTAGCGCCACCTACATAATTAATTATGGAATATTATTTAATATTTACTGTTAAATGTTTTAAGAATTAGAAGCATAGAATATTTTAACATAATGTTTAATCTTTTATTAATTATTAGAACTTATTATAAGGTATAAATAATATCATCTGTAAGTTGGTTATGAAATTGTAAATTACCCTCGCCTAAATATTATAGTGTTAAAATATTATAAAACGAGTTGTAAGGGCTGCTCTCGCCCATTCTATTACAAATGGTTGGATATTAAACATTGAAGTGCAAGTACTGTGTATTACTAAAACAAGTCTTAACAATTGGTAATGACTATACGATACTTTAAAAAAATTTAAAATGGTTCAAAATATTGAATTTCCACGAAGAGATCGTTTCATAATGCCACCAATTTACAAGTAAATGAGTTGTCAAAACACCTGTGAGTCTAAAAGGGTTGTGCAAACGATTGTCTTTGCTCGATCTCTATTTCGCCTATTCTTTGTGCTATTTTCTTTGTCGTTGTGCCGCTTTGTATTTTTTCACAAATAATGTAGGATAAAGGTATAAAACATAGGATGTAGGTAGCAAAATTACTTCTCTTTTAGTTTTATCTATCGGATTTTTTTTATTGAGTATATAAAAAAATATTTAAATAGATACTTTTAATTTCTACCAGATTATAAGTTCCAGCATCACATCATAAAAATAATTTCAAATACTTTTAATTGTTAATTTTATTATTATTATTTAAATAGTATATTTGTTAGACCAATAAAAACTAAATTAATAACAATAATTAATAACAATATTAAGATTTTACCATAATAAAATATGAGGCATAAAAATATATTTAGAAAGTATAAAAGCATTTTACATATTCGTCTTCGTCTGCGTGAACTAAAAAACATCTTCATTGAGTTCAGAATAGCTAACCTACACCTAAACGTTATTAATATAATAATTTAATGAACAAAATAATCTATTTGCTCGACACCTCAGCTCGAAACGAATACAAACTTATCTAACTAAACAACTAAAAGTACAATGCTACGTTTAACAAATTAAATAAAAAACAATTCTAATATTATACTAAAATATATATTATGTTAAATATATACGTATTGTATGAAACCATAAATCGCTTTGAGAATCGAATTTGTCATACGAAAAATCGCTTAATGAACACAACCGTCAATGACGTCTGCCCAGTCAGGTCGCGCACTCGCTGATGACGGCTCCTCCCTCGCTCGCTCTGTGCGCCGCACCTTTTAGGCGCTTTAGATATTCCGTTTAAGTCAATCTTATCGTGATAACTTTTAAACTATTCGTCCAAATTCCTTAGTGTAAAGAACTAAGTTTATCTACATTCAATACTATTATCTATATTCATAAGAGATCGATAAATATTCTAAAATGTGCATTGTTAAAAAACAACCAATTAAATTGTATGTTTGGTTCACTATTTTGGCCATAACGACTTACACATAAAGATATGATAAGATATGCTGTCGCGAAATTTTATTTAGAACTATTTAAGATAAATAATATAACTAACAATTTAAGATAAATACAATCTTTGTGTAACTCCAACGATTAGGGCAGCGCACGCCAATATAGCTCTCAGGGGGGCTGATTTTTTTCCGACTTACTTGACAGTTATCGTTATATTATCACCAATTTATAAATAAAATAATGTAAATCCGTATAAATTTTAACTTATTATGTTATTCTGATATTAAAGCTATATTACTGCAAAGTTTCATGAAAATCCGTACAGTAGTTTTTGCGTGGAAGAGAAACAAACACACACACATCCTTACAAACTTTCGCACTTATAATATTTATATGAATATGATTTCATTATCGAAATGATAAATTGGGCAAATACAAAACAGACTCTCTGGTGGAATATAATAACTGAGCTTAGTTGTTGGACGTTTGTAATGTAAACTTATAATATTAAAGCTTAAGGTAAAAAATATAAACACGACGTTTACGTCATTAAAATGAAATAAAGTTTGTTGGTAATTTAAATAGCGCATACAACCGGAAAATGTTCATCCTCGCCTTGCCTTCTAAATAACACGCATCAATAAACAAGGAGGTTCTATCTTGCCGGGTTATTTTAAACTACATAGTAACTTCAAGAGACATTGTCGCTGTTAGCTCAATGATTTTGTTTATTTACAATGTAATTTGTGGTAAGTTAACAGAAAAACTGTATAAAGAAACTAATAATTAAAAACTTTTTAGTTTGAGATGAAGTTTGTTTTTGCTGGGATTTTGTTTTAGCGTTTACCATCTTGTTATATTTTTCGTTTTCTTTTATATGATTCACAAGTATACGGAAAATAATCAGCATACTACACTACTTTGCTTTTTAGAATCACATTAAACCACAAACCGACGAGTGAACTGCCTTATCACCCTTCAACCATATGAGAAAAATTAACTATTATGTATTTTCTCAATTTAAATAAGTCCAGTTTTTTCTATAAGTAACAATGTCTTTATAAAGCTGGCTTTAACAAACGTTCAAAGATAATTTTAAATAGCTTTTCTTTATACGTCTAGGTTAGGAACTCTAAAAGCTCCTTGCATAGCATAGTAACGAGCAGTATAAGTAACCAAACCAGTCGTAAATATACTATGTAGTAAATAATGCTCAAGTAGAGACAAAGTTACATAGGTGGTATAAAACCTACTTGAAACTTGTATTTTTTCCACAAACATTGTTACAAGTCAAACAAAGAAGTGTACCGACATGTGAAATGAAACTTTTTCTTTATTTTAAATTAAATGGATTTATAATTAAACTTGATGATCTCGTTACCGTGAACAGTTGTATTTTAGTTAGGTTTAGTATAAATTTTATACTTCATTTGTATCAATAAAGGGTGCTTATATAATAAATATTATATTATTTTGCCTCTACTTACACTAGACAGCGGAAAGACTGCAACGAATGATTGATTGATTGATTGTTTGTTGAAAGCTGCACCATGAATTTATGAGAGTTCACCTTCTGTTTGTTTTTTTTTTGGTAAAATCTCGGTTTATCATTATCATGACTCTAGATTAAGCCCTTTGGTTAAATTAAAATGTATTGATCATGGCATCAATTTGTAACCCAGACGCTGAAAACTCGTCGTAGTACGCGGTTAAGTGGTACAACCTGATACTGGGGTATCACCGGACCACATATGAGAGCAGTACTCATTTCGTGACCAGACGGGAAGGTAGACTGACAAAAGTTTTCAAGGGCAACTTTTGAAGACTCTTAGACCTTTCGTGTCCCGGGATAGCTTGCTAGTTATTTATGAATTTTGTATGAGATACTAGGACTTTGCTCTAGCGATTTGTCGTGTGAACAATGTACTTAGCAGAAGACTCCAAGAGAGCATATAGAAAAAATGCGCCTCTTCTTCAAAGGCCGGCAACGCTCTTATTATTTCTCTATTCGTTTCAGTCTTCGAGATGCGGTGGCTAAATCAGATATTAAATATTTTTTCTTAAACATGAAACGGAAATAATGTCATTACATTCGAATAAAGAACACGCGAAGTATCATATTTACGTAGACTAAAAAAAAATCACTTCCCGGCGCTTTCTTTGAATTTGGAACGAAGAGCGCACCGGCAATGTTGTATGAAACGGTGTGCTGTTTGAATTTAAAACTCTTTCATCTATCGTACACATTGCGTTCTCGTGACTGTTTAGCCACAGATGCTTTTACCTTTCGGCGAAACATGAGCAATATAACTTTTAATATTCGTTAAATTTATTATGTAAAAGGCTTTTTTATTTCCTTGCATTTTTTTTTAAGAAAAATACTATATATGCCTGTCTCGTATCATTGAATCTCGCCTGCGGCTCGGCCTTTAAACTCATACTCGACCTGCAATTTCCTATTTCGCCTTTGCAATAATGTACTATTAAAACAGTTGATTCTATCTAGGAAAAATAAAACACGTTATAGTGATATTACATTATAGTAGTTAATCTCTATGCTTGGAACATTTCTCATCCTTATTTCTTTCAGGAAAAAGGGATAAATTATTTAAATCAATTATATATTTTTAGCCAAATAAATAAATAAACTATAGTTTTATCCGTTGAACCTTTAATTACTAAATGCAAAAAAAGGTTCAAAGTTATTTACATGTAAACTACATGTTTTGATTTTAAATAAATCATTAATCTGAAAATCAATAGTTTACTCCAGTGAAGTCTAAATATAAAGTAAAAATAGAGAACACTTAAAATAATTAAAAATATGTTTGTATGTATATTCTAACTATTTTACTATTTATATAATATTATTTTTTATCAACCTGATAGCGGTGTACGAACGATCTTGTCTATTGTAAATAACTTTTTCTTAAAATATTACCCTAAAACAGCATTTTTGAATAATAAAATTCTTACCAATACGTTTCAAATCCTAGCCTAAACGTTTTGAGTTTACTTCCACAAAAGGAGATCTGAAATAAAGAAACTATTACTCTTCTAATTGACTTATAGTTAGTAAGAAAAGCACGCAATTGATACCCTTTGTTCAAATTATTAATTAGTCATATGAACCTAATTTGAGAAAAAACTATGTGTTATTATACACTTTACTGGCTATCGCCTATTGTTTTAAAATAATAAAATGTTTTAAGCCTTCTCAGTTTCCCAAATTTTTTTTGTTAAAATTACTCAAATGCTGAAGCAATATGGATGATTTGTTTCATAAAATATTCTAGGGATTATACATTTCGAGAGCAGTAAACCGATTTCTATGTTAATAAATGTTTTTATTCAGAAATTGTAGCCTCCCTAATAAAGTATGTAAATTTTCTTTACTTTATTATTGTCGCAATGTTCCATATCCTCTATAAATATCATAGCTTATAAATTAACTACATAACATTTACACATAAATTGGCCTATCATTTAAGTTATTACTTTTATCTTAGAATAATGACTTGAGATAGATTTTATTTGTAGTCAAACATTAATAACATTTAAATTCAATTTTTTAGGAGACTATCAATTTGGCTAGTTAATTTTTCAGCTCTTTTATAAATTTTGCAATCAACCTATGCTATTTATTTATACTTTTGTATAGACATAACAAAAATGAATTTAGTGACCTATGATCAAAATTTTCATTGTATTATTGTTAGTTTATAAAAATGTTTCATTATTTTATGATATAATGCTTATCTGTACAGCAAAGTTAGAAACATTGTAGACGTCACCACGTAATTCACCGAAACGGGTAGCGGAGGTGTCTGTCAGTAAGTCAGTTAATGAGTCATATACCTCCAACAGTTTCTAAGTTTCTAAGACCTTCATCTCTTACCGTGAACAGGATTGCCTCAAAGCATTCGAAAAGATATAAAATGTAAATTTAAAATTTAATCCATTATACGCGAGTTAAATCCGTAAGAATAGTTTTATTTCAAATTATTTTATTGTTATTTCATGTCTAAAAACGGCAAAACTCAAATTAGTTAGTGAAAATATATTTTTTAAATTTATTATTATTTAAAATGTATGTACTTATGATTTTCTCATTGGCAATATTTAAATCGTTATGTATTCGTGTATAATATCAACGTTATTTAAATTATGATATTGTTACCGTAAGCGATTTAAGTTAAATATTACTTTATTTTTGATTGTGCTGGCATAATATTTATTTGAAGTCTGTAATATCGGATTGTAATTTTTTTTTCCAAAAAGTTTTGAGAGTGGTCTCTAATAATACGAAAAATACTATTTACCCTTTTTATGATGGCTGTCTCTTAATCCATCTGCTATTTTATATTATATAATTTTGTATTCAAAGTTCAGTAGATACGAATAATAACACCAATAATATTTGTTAAATAAATGTTACATTTCTAATAAAAGTTGTATTTTAAAGTGATTGGAAATAAAAGAACTCCATGCATAAGGTTGCTGATATTGTAGTATATTAGATATTTAGGGTATTTAATCAATACGGTATTTAACAGCATTTTCAGACAATAAGAAACAATGAAATTGTAAAATATCTTTTTTCACTTGCTCAGAAAAACTAGCAAAAGCTAGAAAATGTGCAGCAAATACGCATATTCAGCCAACCTGTTATTTGGTTTTAGAATCATGGGAAGAACACGAATATATCTCTTTCTTGCTTCAATTTGCCATTTACACATTTGATATAAGATATAGGTGTCACAGTTTTATCAAAATGTTAGTGTCTATACTATAGGATACTCATCGAGTCTTTATGAAGAAATTATTCGAGAAAAAAAAAAAACTAATTCGGTGTTAAATAAATGTACTATTCACCATGAGTTCGATAAATCCTTATCGTATATTTTAATAACATATATATATATATAGTTAATTTGTAATGACGGTAAGTGAGTTTATTTGACCTTTTAAAACAATTGGTTTCTGTGTAAAAACTGTGACACTTTAGACTAACGGGTTAATTATTTAAACTAATAACAGTCGATTTCTTTTACATACCCTATTCGTGGTATTGTAATATCATTATAATTATTAAAATATTTGTAATTAATGTACCTAGTATTTATATATTTTTTGACATAGAAGTATTATTTTCTATATTTAATAATATATCTACGTGAGTAGGCATTCCTACTTTACCGAATTAAACTTAAAAGTCCTTGATAATATTTCGTTAAGAAAACTATTTCTACGTCTCAAGATATGGCTACTGTTTATTTAAGCGTGTCATTTACAAGGTAAGGTGAGTGGGAACATTATCTCCTTGCATGCGATAGTTGAGTGAACATTGAACTATATTATTGCTTCCTTGGTGTTTATTTTATAAATAAAATCATCTATTTTATAAATTAAGTATTACGTATTTGTTTAATTATTTATCTTTTATGATTATTTAAATAAATTTTGATAAGATGTGAGACCGCATTTTTTTTTATAGTTATATTTACCTGCCACGTTGAGAGATGTATGGCGCTATTTATTAACTTCTGATATATTATAATATTTTTTTATAGTATCAAATACATTAGAATTTTCAGGAATAAGTACTTCAGTTGCAAGATAGTATACGATGCTCCATGTAAATAATTGATTATGGAATGTTATTTTGTGATTACTATGCCTGAAATCCGCATCATGAAAAAAGAGGTAAGGAGAGCATTGTGTCGTTTAAATGTGAATAAAGCCAGTGACCCGATGGTTTACCAGCCAGTCTGCTCAAATGCGCATCTGAGTTGTCTCCTGTGTCGACACGTCTACATCGCCTCTCTTTCAAGACTGGAATAGGGCCGAAATCCTGGAAGTTTGCCAACGTGCAACCCAAAAAAGGTAGCCGTGCCGATCCTACCAATTATAGGCCTATTTTACTCTGCAAGATTATGGAGCATGTATTGAACTCGCAGCTTCTAGCGTACGTAGAAGGTAACAATCTCCTCAGTGACCGACAGTACGGGTTTCACCGAAATAGGTCCGCTGGGAACCTTCTAGCGTACATTACACAAATTTTAGGCGGGGCTATCGAGAGGAACGGAGAGGCGGTCACCGTCTCTCTGGACGTCTCGAAAGCATTTGACAGGATCTGGCATGCGAGCCTTCTACGCAAGCTTTCAGCATTCGCTATATCTCCTGGTCTGATTGGCTGGGTAACGGACTTTCTGAGCCAGAGATCCCTCCGAATAGTTGTGGACGGGTAGTCCTCGGAAACCTTGACAATAAATTCTGGAGTGCCTCAGGGGTCCGTTCTTTCTGCAACTCTTTTTCTACGGCACATTAACGATCCGCTGAAGGCCGGTATCTATGGGTATGCAGACGATAGCACAGTTGTAGAAAGATATCTGCCGAGTACTTGGGCTGGTAGAGATCAAGTACAGTCTGAAAGAGAAGCCATGGTGCAACCTTTGAATGACAAACTTCAGGCAGTCTCCGCATGGGGCAATGCCAATCTTGTAAAATTGAACGTCATCAAAACGCAGACGTGTTTGTTCACCGCCCAAAGCTATCACCTTGGCTCCTACTTTCCAGAATCTAACCTTGGAATACAGTGACCGGCTTCAGTTGTTAGGCTTAGAGATTTCCTCGAATCTCAACTTTACAACACACAGTACAGTACTTTACAACAAGAAAGCTACTTGTATTATACAGAGCACAGATCCGGTCGTGTGTGGAGTATTATGGTCACGTTATTGCCGGTCCCACAAGGTCTCATCTTGCGGTTCTCGACTCAATTGAGAGGCGAAACAGGGTTATAGGTGACCCTGAGTTGGTTCAAATCATTCTTCTCAGCCTTGAGCACAGGCGTAGAATTGCTAGCCTCTCAGTATTCTATAGGATACATTTTGGTGAGTATGTGTAGGAATTACACGACCTAATTCTCCGGTTCCCGTTACATCACCGGACGTTCCGACGCATGGCAGGTATCCATCCTTACGTTGTGGACACTCCACGTGTCCGAACGAAGCGCTATGCTTCGTCTTTTTTAGTGCGTACAGCGAAGGACTGCAACAACTTGCCTGCGTCGGTATTTCCGGCCGAATACAATGTGGGTGTCTTCATGAGAAGAGTGAATAGGTTGCTAGGTTAATGCGCCTTACCACCTATGACTGCATCTCCTTCTCCATCAGGTGGAGTGTAGTTAAGCATTAACCTAGTTTTCTATAAAAAAAAAACTATCAAAGTGTTTTAGGAATTTGATGCATAAGATATTTTGCACATAATATTAAATATTTTAATAACCATTAATATTTCGTATAAAGTAAAACTGACACCATTTATATGTTTGTTATGATATACAATATCATATATTCAGGTGAGGGTGAGTTTTTAACATACGTGCTACCTAAATGTTGTAACGTTCATTATATCACAAGTTGTCAGATATTAAACATTAAAGTGTTGGTATTGTATATATCGGAGATAAGACCTCCGTTAGTGTTTTTAAAAAGTGTGACGTCAGCATTGCTGCCGTCACTGTGTTGTAGTCATCGCGATGGTTGTTCACTATTACTTCTTCAAAATAAAACATCACGAATAATTATAGCTTCATTTATTCAACTGGCAGCGTAACTGTGTCTTTATAGAAATCCACACGGTCCGACGTCTTGAGCGAGAATACCCGTAGCCCTCTCTGTGCGGCTCCTTTATTGCGATCGTCGCACGTTCATGTCGCTACAAGTTTTTCCAAGTATTAATTTCTGTGCGGCTCATTTGTAGGGATCGTCGCACGTGCTTGTCGCTACAAGATTTTACAAGTAACATTTTGTTTATGTTCTTAAAACAACACAACTAGAAATGCTCTAATTTATGATGATTTTTACATTGATAAATAATCATCGTTATCTTTAATCAATGAATTAGTTAATTTAATAATTATAATTGTTGAAGTATTGTCGTTGCGCCGATATATACTATTGGAAAGAAGTCCTCACATTATATATAACTGGTTAAATTGTATAAGAATCTATTTACCATCTTCCGAGAATGACCAAGTTAATCTGAATTGTGACAAGTCTTAAAGACAGTTTATATGCCATAGTTTAAAATACCATGCTTAAGGTTTAATTAGAAATATACTTTTTTTTTAGAAATATGCAGGGTTATTTTAATTAGTTCACCACCTCTTGCAGGCAGCCTCTTTACATCAATCCCATTAACATTTGTTCTACGACTTTTTAAAATTAATAGTTTTGAAAATTTAAATGTTCCCAAACAAAATTTATTTGTTGTTTGTAAACAGGCTTTAACTCTGAGCGTCGGTATGGCGCCCGAGCGTTGACCTTTTAAGTACTTCTTACAAAATACTGAGTAATAAGTATAAGAGGGAGCAAAAAAAATTAAAAATAACTCTGTATAACGATAACAACGATCAACAAAAATATATTGACAGCTATATATATCAGGAGACAACGTACAGTATCACAGAGTACCTAGTAATGCTTCGAATATCGAACAAAACAAATACCCATTAACAAATATCAAACAAAAATCGAACAAATATCGATAAAACAAATATCGAACAAAACAAAAGCCCAATTAGTGTTTCTATGGGACTTCTATTCCTGATGATGAAGGCTACACAGACAATAGGGAACATGCAAAAAAAATTAAATGGTCTCAAATATTTTTTTTTCGATTACTTTTTATCATCTTATTATAATAAAATCATTTTTTTTAAATTTACTAATCATTTAAAGCCATAAAATAATTTATGAAAAGTGTAACTTTAGGGAGCGAAATTCAAAATTCCAAAACGCGCCACCATTGGTCGAATTAAATGTGACGTCATTTGACACGCCATTCAATATATCGGCGTTTAAGTTCATACTGTGGTATCAGTGTGACTGAGAAAAATAAATAATTTAAACCTATATTTTCGTGCTTAAAGGTTTTATTAAATGATACAATTGTTTAGGTAATCTTAAAAACATTTTCTAAATACTCAAACAACTCTAACAAAACAAATACCTACAAACTCTTTTTGAATAGCATTTAGCATGCTACTACACAATACATTTTTAAAATGTTTCTGCCTCTGAATCATTTTTCACTTCACTTGACTCAGATAAATAACTTGGTTGATAATCAGCAGATATAGAAGATATAAGATGCTATAGAAGTATGCATGTTTCAGTAAACAATTTTCTTTTTAAAACAGATAGTTTTACTTTTAAAACTGTTGTGTAACAATGTTGTGTGTTAAATGAGGAAATGGTGACAATGCTACATATTGTTTTTCAGCGGGTATATTTACATTAACACCTTTACTTCCATACTTTGGTTTAAAATTAACTTGCACAGCTTAGTCACTTGGTAATTTATCTTTAATATGCGAAAAGCAAGGCTCTGCCTTATGATCATCACATTCAATAGGAGAAGTACTGAGTCTTGGCTGATTAATATCACAGACATTTGTATGGGCAGTACTAGGACTTACTACCTATATCACTTCTTCGTAGTAAAGGTCACCAATTTTTTTAAACACTACTTTGGATAGCTAACTCTTAAAAGGCTTCATTAACACACACTCATCTCCGCTGACTCTAAACTGTGCAGACGTGTTCCTAAGTGCTCGTATTACCAAAGCTAAAAAGTGGTTTAAAAAAGTTGTGGCTGATACTTAAAAAAGTGGTTAACATCTAAAAAGCATCAAATCTGTTAAAAGGTGATAAAGTGGAAACCATAACTGTGAAATAATAGTTGTTACTATTTTAAATAACAAAATAACAGTGTAGAACAAAATCAGTCACCGCGATCGAGTTCAAGTGCAGTGTGCATAGGTCAATGACCGCAAGTTAACGTGAACCAATTAGCAATCACTAACTAATAATTTCGATATTGAAGTATTAATCTATCTGGTGTATTGGTTAATGAGCTAGCTAAGTGACATAAAGATAATTGTGAGTTCGTATCAACTTAGTGATTTTTCTGAACAAGTGTTATTGTATTGTGTTATTTTATTTATTATTATTATTCTTTATATTTATATTTAATTTTACTTTCTTCTTTGTTATTATATTATATTACTGTATAATTTTGCTCAATTTGTCGCCTACCAAGTAAAATATATTCTAGAAGGTATATTATTCTTAAGGATTTACGTACCAAGGTTTCATTAGTAGTGTGTTGAATACGGAGACAAAAAAGAGATAATGCAGCGTACTCCGGAAACTGGACATAACGTCATGTACTCATCTCAACCGAATCTTTGTACGGAATCGCAAAGAGACGTAGAACTGATTAAAAATATTAATTTGAGAAAAAGAAAACATCCTGAACAAATACAATTTCAGGATTTTGAAGATTCTTTGAAAAAATCTCTAAAAGAAATGCTGAATTCTGAAATTGATGAAATTAAAACCCAAAACATCAAAATTATGGAGTCAAACAACCACATAATAGAACTTCTACAGTTAAATGCCGCTAGCCATAAAGAACTGAGTGAGAAAGTAGTCTCACTTGAATCGAAAAATGTGATAGCTATGGATCGTATACATGAACTTGAAACCCAACTTAATGTAATCCAGAAGAAAATGATCAAAAATATGGTTGAGATAAGAAATATACCTAGGAAAGATAACGAAAATTTAAAAGAGCTTTTTAATAACATTTGTGACACTCTGAAAGTCCAAAATATGAAGGATGTGGATGTATACAGGAAAGGTAAAAATAATGCACCAATTATTGTAGAGTATAAAGAAACGAAGGAAAAAGAAGAGCTACTTAGGGGTATTAAGAAATACAATCTAGAAAAAAAGAAAGTACCCTTAACAACTGAAAATCTAGGCTTTGGTGGAATTAGGTCTCGAATTTATATATCTGAATGTTTAACACCTATTACGAAAAAGATATTAGCAGTTGGTCGAGACCTCGTTAAAAAGGGGAGTTACAAGTATTGTTGGACATCCCGAGGGAACGTACTGTTACGTATAGATGAAGGTCAGTCAGCAATGGTTATAAATACGCTGAAGCAAATTGAAGATTTAACTTCGAAATGACTAGTTTGTGCCATGTACTTTTCAATATTATATATTTCATCATTTTTATTTTGTGCGCATTTATTAGCTAGTAAGTTTTCTTGGCTTTATAGAATGAAGCAAATAATTGTAATTTGTTGTATTTGTATTTTTACATCCTATATTATTTATCGTACTATATTTTATCTTCGTTATGCAAATTATATAATGTACTATTATTATTATAAATATATTCTATGTTATTCTCACTCCATGCCTACTCTGTACTCAGAACAAAGAATCTTTCCATTTCACATCAGGAGATGTATAACATCGACCAAAATACACTTGCAAAGCTTATGGAACTCTTATAAACATTTTTATGTTGGATAGCCTGGATAATGTTATCACCGACGTTGACAATAATGTCACTGTTGGTGATTCAGTTTTGGTCGATGATCCAGTAACACTTACACAATATAAACTGAATAGTCACAATTCACTAAATGTTATTGTCCAGAATATAAGAAGTATCCAACGAAACTTTGAGGATTTTAGACTATTTCTTGGGAGTACCAATATAGATTATGATCTTATAATCTTAACTGAGTGCTGGCTGCAGTGTTCAGAATCATTACCAAAATTGGAAGGATACCAAGTTTTTAATAGTTCCAATCACATTAACCAAAACAGTGGCGTAGTTGTATATGTAAAAAATAGATTAGATAATGTTACAGCATATGAGAATAGAATTTTAGATTGCCTTGTTATAAAAATAAGTAACGATTATGCTTTCATCTGTATTTATAGATCACCATCATTTAGTTCAACAAATAACTTTATCAAGACTTTGGACAAATTGCTTATTGACCTTAAATATATACCCAACATATTTTTATCAGGAGATATTAATATCGACATCAGCTCGTGCAATGAAGACTCTAGATCCGAAGAATACCTAGATATGCTCGCTGCTCACTGCCTATCGCCTAGCCATACACTACCTACACGTCTTAGTAAGTGTCTTGACCATTGCATTGTCAAATCAAATAACAAACTGATGACGGTTATCTGTGATTCGAAAGTTACCGATCATAGTAGTCTGTATTTATGCATACCATTCAAGAAAATATACCTTAATCATCAACATAAGAATAAAATAAAAAAGGTGGATTATGTTAAAGCTAGTGAGTTATTGGAATGTTTTGATTGGAGTATTTTTCAAATAACTAGGGATCCTGATGTGGCAGTGGAATATTTTATTAAGGTTTTAATAGATATTGTTAATAAATGTACTAAAACTGTAAGTATACCAAACAGAAAGCAGACTCTTCAACCTTGGGTGACACCAGGTTTACTAAGGTGTATAAGATTTCGAGATACATTACACAGAAGACTTAAGAAGGACCAAACGACAAAATCCTGGAAGAAACATAAACACGATATAGAAACCATTGCAATAAAATTCTACATAATTTAAAGAACGAACATGAAAAATTACAATTACAAACTAACAAAAAGGACATTAAAAAAACATGGAGCACAATAAAACAGGTATGTAATATAAATATATCAAATAAAACACAGGATTTATCCGAACTCCTAAAATTAAAGTCTGATCCTCAAAAATCTTCCAATTTTATTAATGACTATTTTATAAATGTTGGCTCAGAACTATCTAACAACATTTTACAAAAACTAAACGTTACAGAAAGTCAACTAGTGCGAAACTTTAAAACTGATAATTCCAAACCTAATTCATTTGTACTACTGGACACTGACGAAGATGAGATTTCCAAAATTGTGATGACCTTAAAAAATACGAATTCTACGGGTTGGGATGGTATATCATCCATATTCGTAAAAAGCTGCATAAAATCATTGGCAAAGCCCTTAGCCCACATCATTAACTTGTGTATATGTTTAGGTAAATTCCCGAACGTGCTAAAGGATTCCATCGTAGTTCCCATTTTTAAGTCAGGGGAAAAGAATAACATTGCAAACTATCGCCCAATATCCCTTTTATCCACGATAACAAAAATTTTTGAAAAAGTTATAAATAATAGATTAACAAAATATATAGACAAGTATAATATTGTCTCTCATAACCAGTACGGATTTAGAAAGAACAAATCAACTACCGATGCATTAGAAGAGCTCATTAATGATGTAGTGGATGGTTTGGACAATAACAAAAGATGTATAGGAATCTTTTTAGATCTTGCTAAGGCATTCGATACTATTTCTATTCCCTTACTAATTCGAAAATTGGAGGCTATTGGCATACGCGGCGTTCCTCTGGACCTTTTTAGAGACTACCTTAGTAACAGGTCCCAATCTGTTAAACTAGGAAACGTTCTTAGTTCAAAACAAAAAGCAAATTTTGGAGTCCCCCAAGGCTCAGTGCTTGGGCCTACTCTTTTTTCAGTCTACATAAATACCCTATGTGACATTAAACTCCCTAATTCAAAAGTAATAACGTTTGCGGATGATACTGTTATCCTTTTTCGAGGCGATACATGGACGAAGGTTAAATTAGCAGCAGAAGAAGGAATAAAAACTGTTACCAGATGGTTGAAATCGCACCCGTACAAACGTACATATGTTCTAAATTTACTTAAGAATACAAAAGAACTGTAAAGGTAATGTTAGTTAAAATATTGCTTCAATACTAGTGTTTATAAATAGATAAAAAAAAAACTTTTCGAGATTATTTTTATTTAAATCATCATATAAATTTAAATTAGTCTAATGAAATAAACAAAGTTTGAAAATTATACAATTAATCAATTAATTGAAATTATATTGATTAACTGTATAACTTTCAATGGTATTTATGTCCATAGATAACACGTTTTTAGACTTTAGACTTTAGACTTTTTCTCTTTTTTTATATTATTTTTAATCTAATTGATATTTATTTGAAAAATTATTTGGCAGTATAACTGTATATAATATAAATATAATATTTATTTAAAATAGTTTTGAAATCCGAATGTAAAGCACAATATGGACGTGTATTTCAAGAAAGTTGATATTATTTTTATATAATAAACATATATAAATAGATAAATGTTGAATGAACATTTCGAACAATGGGATTACGTGAGTGTCCCTCGGGGAATATTACGTATGCGAGCGACCTTATAAGAACTTAGCTCCATTATTGAACTATAAAGTTCTGTGCATATAACATTATATTCCTGGTATACCTACTACAGGTTGAGAATTGTTGTGTTGTGTTTATATATCAATACCTTAAGAGCATTCTGCTTAAAATGTGTGAATAAGAAATTATTTGTTTTCTTGTTTATAACATTGGATAAAAGTTTGTCGTATTGAAGAAAGGTTAAGAATAATTACATATTATATGCCTGATGATCAGCTACGATTAAGCCCTCTTAATTACTCAAGCTACGATTGATCCTTATCAAGTCTAATTGTGAAAAAAAAAATGTAGTTACTATATAATATTATACTGTTATTAAGATATAACTGACAATCGTCAAAGAATCAGACTGTTAATGATATAAAACTTTATTCCAGGTAAGGTGGAAGTTACATAGGTTTATATCTTAAATTTACATGTAAAATATAATCTAGTGTAGAAGATAATTCAGATCAACCGCTGAAGATTTGTATGTAAGCCAGCGCGGGTAGATGACAGATGCTCGAAATCACTTTTGCAGAACGCTCGATTCGTTCGGTTATTGTTGTTTAGTATTTAGGGTATAGTGTTAATTTTTGGTGTTCATTTCCTTATTATTGGCTTGAACGTATTGTAGCTGTTTTTTAAAAATTAGTGTTATTCATTTTTTTTTTTGAAAATTCAAATTGTAACCATTACATGTTATTTTGTTATTGTTTTTTTTAAGTAAAATTAATTGAGATTTACTAGACTATTCTTATGTTATTAAAAAAAGAATTATTCTGTTTTTATTGAATTAAATAAACTCTAGATCTAATATTTGATTAAAAAATACATGTTTGCATTAGATAGCCCGATGGTTCAAGCTAAAAAGTAACGGATATAGCATTTTATTTTATTTAAATATTTGCTCGAACATTAATTCGTAAACTGAATTAAAAGATTTATGTTTCGTGGTTTTTATATAAATCTGTTTTATGTTATGAGTAAAACTATATTGCTCCAATTTAATTTAGTACAAAAAAAATCCGCTTTAAAATTATATTTTATTTTATGGGTAGATATTGAAATTTAAAATATTAAATACCTAATTAACATTATAAAATCCAACTTATATGTATTTAATAAATCCATGTATACGATTTGCAACTCATGAAACAATAGCAGATTTTAAATAAATATTGTTTCAAGAATATTGTTAAAATACAATAGAGTTAATTTCTTTCATTAAATTGTAAATTGTCCATTGAAAGAATTGACGCAGTTAGACTTTAAGTAACTGGCTCTTTAGTTTTGACAAACAATTCATGTTTATTTACCTAATACGGTGTAGTTTGAGGATTGATATTATTCTAAGTAGAGAGCCAAGTCTATGTAGCCTTGAGTAGTTTTTTTTTATTGTTAAAAGTAGAGCAAACGAATACCTACGCGGTTCAGGTAAGCCATCATCGTCACCAACAGTTTTTCGGAATATTAAAGGATACAATAGGACGTGACCGATTTTTAAAGAATACGCGCATCTTTATTAAAGCACCCATACTTCTACCTAGAAGCATGGGTGCCTATCACATGATAGGGATGATATTGCATGCGGTAGCGTGAAGTGACTTAGTGGAAATTAACGGCAGGGTTCAGATCAAATAACTCTTGAGCACTCACACTATAGGTACACTCGCGGTGATAGTTTTCATAAATGAATTATGTTATAGACTTCATAAGTTTTAAAGCTGTAAGTTCTTATTTTAATCTTCTTAAAAAATTGTTTTACTGGTAAAAACTATTCATCGATCGGAAGGTTCTTCCATGACTGTTAGTAGGAACTTAATAATTGTTCCTACTCGATTCATCTCTTCCCCGCATGGTTAGTGTCCAGGTAGGCATAAAGTCTATCCTGCTGAGGGATATCCTAAAAAATCTCCAAATTACACCAGTTGAGCTGATGGGTTTTAAGTTGAGCAATGTCCCCCATCTTACTGAAAATTGAGTTCGTGACTCTATTTTATTCGTTATAGAGACGTAGAAAATGTTTAGAGTTCCTGTGTTCCCTAGTAACCAAATCATAGAAAAAATTAAGACTTCAAATTTACACAGAGGCCGAAAACATATGTCATCGTATAAAATCGTTGATTTTCAGGGTACGATAAGTACAACACGTAGAAAGAACATCTGATTTGACCTGCTTAAAAAACAGGAGATACGGCTTATCCATATAGAGGTTCACCTCTGAATGGATAAACCACATTGGATAGATTCAGGAGGACAGAAGAAAGATTTGAGAGAATCGGCAGTAAAACGAGGTGTTCAGGAGGTAGACCTAGTGAAGCACCCCATTACCTTGCACACTGTTGGGGGATATTCTGGAAATTATGGGGACATCCAGACCCATCAGCCCTGCTCAAGCAGTGGCAAATTGGAGCGATGATTGGATGCGGATTCTCCAGATTTTTGTACAGTTAGTGGAATAGTCTTTCATAAGCGGTGACCTGATTAAGCTCCCTAATAATATTCCTCTCTTTTTTGCATACATATAGATTATGAATGAAAAATTCATGGAACCATTTATTATCTCCCGGCACAACCACGCACAGCAAGCAATTATAATCAGTAATAATAACGTACTAGAAGTGCACCAATGGATAAGCCATAAGGTAATGAAACAACTAAAAGACTTAATAAATAAAAAAATAACTGCAATATAAACAAATAATTAAAATAAACTTATTTAATATTACAAAACCGCCCCGTCGCGTTGGTCGAGTGGTTAGCGCAGACGCCTAACGTGTCACGGCGCAATGGGGCTCGGCTTCGATTCCCGGCGGAGACAGGCATTTATGTGATGAGCATGGAGCAGGCATGATGTCTGTGTTTCTGGGTTTGGTCGTTTATTAAATATATTCTCTGTATTTATATGTGTATTTCTATGTATTTGTATCGTTATCTAACACCCTTAACACAAGCAAATAATTTGCTTACTTAGGGGTTATATCAATGTGTGTAATTTGTCCTGATATTATTATTATAATAATTATAAAATATTAAAACCATTACAATAAAAGGAGTGACGAGAAATGTTCAAAGTAGTGTTAATCAATTTTTGTCTGTATTAGCATTACATTTACCTAATTAAACTAGAGGACGTTGTAAACAGATATTCAAACCTTTAAAACAAACTGTATAAATTTTTGTTCAAAATGTGTATCGTTCTAATCACTGGTCTTTAAAAGCTGCATTATTTGGTCATACAGGAACATGGGAAAGCAATTGGGTTCTTGTGTTATCTAATTTTAGTTGAAAGTGACTCATTAATATTGTTAGAGCAGTTAATTGTATTTGACTCTTCAATGGAAGTATTATGTTGGTGTTTCCGAACACACAGTTCTTGCAAAATATTTGTAACGGCTTGGTTATAATAAAAATAAAAACAACACATACGAGTTACAAAAGTAGCATAGTTTATTAGCATTTAAATGTATCATGTATATCTGACAGTATTATCTTGGATTTGCAAATTTCATCAAAAATTTAATTAATTATTCATTTATTTGCCCTTACGGTTTATGTAATGCAAAAAAAATATATACTATCGATAGAGCTGGCAATTTAAGTAGCAACTTATATACTCCGCCTAAGATCAGACGTTGTTGCCGAAAGTAGCTGTGTAGTTATTCATAAGCTCGTGGCGTCTTGTCTATCTTCTTACTAGATATTAAAATCGATGTTGTTGTTTCAGCAAGCGAAGTTCGGAACATTTATGTCAGCTCAGAACTAACCACTATTAGAGTAGGCTTATTGCCCATCACAATATAATGTAATATTTTGCATAAAATATATTATCTAAATGTAAACAATCCCTGTAACATGTTCATAAATTAATTAATTTCGCAATTATCAGCCTCCATTGAAGATCTTAAAGTTCCTTAATTGATTGCTTCGTTACGAAGATCAATCACACATTTTATTAAATCCTCTTATTTAAGTTCCAGCAAAGGATACTTTTAACTTTCAAGGGATACAATTATACTTGATCGCCGTTTTATGTTGTATTATCGTGAATTTAAAATGTGTGAAAAAAACGTATGTACTTATATCTTGTAGAATAATAGAAATAAATATTTTATGTCTCAGGACTTTGACGTTCGTTTTCTAAAACTATTTTAAAGAGGGTGTGATAGGACAATAAAGAATGCAAGTGAGATTTGTCTATTGTTTCACTGTTCAAAAAATGTTTGTCTTTTTATTGCTTATTAAAAAATTTGGTCATAAATTTCGTTACAACCTTGTAAAAATATAGCAGTAAAAAGTATTTATCAATATAGAAATTAAGAAAAAGTTATATGGTAAAAAGCGTTTGAAACTAGTAAATTATCCACAAACATCTTAAATTGGTGGACTTTTGTTTTATGACGTCATTAAAGTGCAGACCTCGCCCAGCTTCAATGATAAGACAGCAGCTTTATTAAATTATTAAAAGCTTTTTTATTAAGTCCCCTAAATCGAAATAAATAATAGGTTTAGTTAGAATTTTTCATTATTTTATATTTATTAATAAAAAGTAGAGGAACATTTTTAAAACGCTTGCAAATTAGTTTCATTAAATTTATAAAGAATGGCCTTTTCTTCAAAGATTTCTTAAAGATATCGAATAAATTACTTAACGATATCTAATTATAAGTCAGTTCAGTTCATCAGTTTAATTTTTGAATTTAGTTTATTCTTAATATAAACTATAGTGACTTAACCCTTAACATCCCTTATTTCATTCTTCTTATTCTTTGCCTAGTATTTTAGTTTAGATATCAAACAACCAACATGGCTGCCAAGTCAGATTGTACAAGCAAGGCTTTTGCAGTCTTGCAATTGCTTCTGGATCAAGCTGGGTTATAAGTATATTATTATAGATTTTAGTGTAATAGTTATTTTATATTTTAGTCATTATACTATAAAAAGAGAAAACATACGAACTATCAAAGAGTGGCGTTAAACAATTATTACATATTCTGCATATAAACTTTACTACTTGAATACCATATGTTTTTATAAATTTATGCAATTAATTACTTTTACCGAAATCAAATAGCCTAAATATAAAACGCAAGACATTTTACTCACAGTTGTATTTTGAGTTTAATAATAGTATTTAATAAATATTTTAATATATTATTTTATTTGTAAATATTTTATATTTTTGTAATCGGAATCTAGTGATAGAAAGTTATTTAGAAATAAAAAAAATGTTTTTGACGTCTATGTGTAAAGCCCTAGACTGCCCTAGAGGAAATATTATTTCAGGAATGGTCTTCGAATGGTCTTCTCGAAAACAGGATCACAAGTGACCTTTAGGGAGTGGTTCTGTTGAAATATTGCTTTTGAGAACAAGTATAGCCCGTTCCCGAAAGCTGTGCTATAATTAAACTATGTATGCTCCGTGCATAGAACGCTTAGAATCAATGTACGTACTACCTGTCTCCGAACGTAGACTTATTTTCTTGAAACCATATTTTAAAGATTTGTTTAAATTATATATATGTACGTTTAAATTAACACACTAACACCCATTTATTTTGATTGACCATTTATATAAAATAAATAAAACATTGTTATCAATGAGTTCTCTGATTATAGAATTATTTTTTGTAAATTACCTTGTCATCCTTTCTCATTGGTATTTGCTTTGTTTTAGGAATCATACCATTGTTTATAAACTATATGTTTTAAAAATATTTCACTGTCGTTTTTTCTACTTATAACTGCAATTTATTTCTACTTATTACTGCGTTGCTTGATAGAAGTTATCGAAGTGGAGTTCAATTTGTTGGATTGAATCGAATGCCTGAGTCGAAACAAACTATCTAAGCTTAAAAAACTGTTTTATATTGAATTAGAGAATTCATTTGAATGATCGTTAACTTCGAACACAACATTTACTAACTAGCTTTGCTAAGCAAACATTTTTAATTAACACTGTAAAAAGTACCATAAATTTAGTTAACGGGTTTTTTCGTTACATATATATTACAAAATATTCATTATATCCATGAATGTGTTGCACGACAATTTTTATTGGTTCTTTGAAGTCGTGTGATACATTTTTGTGCAATAAATGCCGTCCCAATAGTAACAAAAATTAAACATTATTTTTATTTGTTTCATTTTCTGCGTTTGGGATGATAAAAATTTACCTTTGCTATACTACGTAACATTTGGGACGGGGGGTAGGGGGGTCTTATCACATACTACGGATGATCACCGGGGGGGGGGGAGGGTGTCGAAAAATTGAAAAATATAGGTCACGTACTTTGGGTACGTTCCCTAACGAGTAACATAAAATAAAATATTGAAATGTTAGTTCTCTTTTATATAACAAGTCCATGCATCTTACATGTAAAATACAATATTCGTATATACACGAACATATGACAGGTTAAATACGAATATGTATCTAGTACCACTGATACGTTTACGAGTATTTTCTTTCAACATATATCGTGAGTGTTCATGTATCTGTTTCTTGAACTCTAAAAAATAATTGAAGTGCATTTAAAAAGAAAGAATAATTTAACAGTAGTTAAAGATTGTCGCAGTAATTTGTAATCCAGGCTCATGTATTTGTATACTTAATGAATCCAGTGCATCAATTGTATTTTTGTTATAAATATTATAACTAAATTTTCACTTGTTAAAGAACACAATATCTATACAAATAATAAAAATTATCACTGAGCGATTTCTGCTCATGAAAAATATTAAAAAAAAAACACCAAGAGAACCCAAAACAATGGTTTTTCAGTTTGTCTGTTTGTCTGTATATCTGGATGTCTTTATGTTTGTGCACGCTAATCTCAGAAACGGCTTAACCAATTTGAATGCGGTTTACAGAAATATATTATTACAGTCTTCACTTATCATTTAGTGCTTATTTAATCTAAATCGGTTAAGTAATAAAAAAGTTATGCCAATTTATGTCAATCACGTAATTATCACGTAATCGCAAATCTTCTTCTATACATGTATTAAATCTGTAGAGGAATAATCTCTGTACATTTAAAAACTAAAAAACCTTTATATAACAAGAGAATTCAAAACAATGTTTTTTCATTTTGTCTATTCGTCTCTATGCACAAACATATGTCTGTATATGTACGTCTGTATGTTTGTGCACGCTAATCTCAAAAACGGATTAACCGGTTTGAATGCAGTTTTCGGGAATATATTGTCATGGACATAAATCGGTTAACAAATAATATCTTATCTTCCCACCATTACGGTAAGACGTATTTCCAAAATTGAAATAGTGGTTCACCTCAGGGAACAATAATACCCTTTACAATAAAAAAATATCTATGATTAAAAATTACAAAAAGATATAAATATAAATTAGAAATACTCCAATAAGCAAAAACTACTAGCCGGAGTTTGATGAAACTTTGAGCGGGTACGTTTTATCGAAACCTAAATCTAAGCGTACGAAGTCCCAGGCACAGCTAGTTATAAATATGTTTCTACAGTATTGACATATTGGAAAAGTAGACCTGAAATTGGAGTAAGCGAGGTATTACTGGGCATTATCCTTACTTATAAGGAGAGGGGTTGCTTTATATCGTTTTATTTCTTACAAATTAGGTTAAGATGCTCTGAGCAATGCTTAAGATCTTATATAGCTTGGTCTCTTTGCGATGATATATATTTCACTGTAATATTTATTATATTGTAAACTTGTATTATACAGAATCTTTTTCGAAAATATTCAAATGATGCTTTTGTGGAAAACAATATTCTTAAGTCAAATATTTTAATAATTATTTTTAAAACTAGTTTTTTTTAATATTTATTCTTTCTATATAAAATTGTTTATCGGATTAATAAAATAACCTCGTTTTAAGTTCAATTTTAGGAAAAATAAAAGAGATTGTTATTAAAATAATAAAATCTAATATTTGTTATTTATCGTGGTATAATATAATACTAACTATTACCGAAACTTTTAGTCATAAACCGACAATATATTTCCTAATAAAATATTACCAATAAAATCTAGCAATAATTGTGTTACAAAATTTATGTTGCATGATAAAAAAAAATTAATAGGAAATAAAATTATTATTTTAAGCTAATAAATGCTAGTTAGATACAAATATTTTGAAAATATTAGTATTTATATGCTAATTCGATAATAACTAGTTATGTAATTGCTTTGGTGAAGTTTACGACATATTAAAAGTCATTTAGGTATAATACTGTTCTTGTAATGCTAAACGATTCATCAATCTTATTATTTACATTTTAACTGGAGTAAAGTTAAAATTTTATTATTAAGAATTAGCAATGAAATAAATAAAATGTACAGAAATTTCTCCGGAATTATTTCACATCTGTAAGTAGGTAGGTAAAAATATAATCAGTTTTTTGTTCTCTTATTTATTGTTTTCGAAGCCAAAGAGACGTATTTGCAAAGAAAAAATACAATGAGATATTATTAGTACTTAAACTTGTATGTAAATTGAGGAATTTAACCATAATATATGGAATAAGTAACCAGCCCTATTTATATTTTATGTAGGATTTAACTGTTAAAAATGTTTTTAAGATCTGACCACACATTTTTGTTATAAAGCACACCAGGCACAGGAGAAAATAATATTTTTACTTAAAATGTTTTTGGTTAATTAAATTAATAACGAATTATTTTAAAAGCTGGTTTATTATATAAATTAATAAGTATTGAATTAAAAAAAATACAAATGTAAGACTACTCATTTTTGCTGCCGTAATTTTGACGTACAATTTAAAGATAGAATAAAATAATTCGTTGTAAAATTTCCTATCATAAAAGTACTATTGTTTTTGCAATACCTTATTTTTTCAAACACACACGAAAATGGATAATATTATGTAATAAATAATAAGTGTTATAATATGAATTATTACCTCATAAAATTCAAAGTGTAGTAACGTTCACTTTAAAATTTAAATGCATTTATTTAAATACAGAAACTAAATAAAAACCAAGATAACAAATAAGATAATATCAACATAAATCGATTATTTTTTAAATATCTTGTTAATAATGTCTGTGTAGTGAAAGTTTTATTATCACTTATCGTCTCTCAGTATCCGGAATTCAACCGTCATTTTAATTTTTAATGTATATGAGGGTTTCAACCAACACCTCTATGCATATATATTTTTGTTTTTTATATTTTTACGTCGGGCGATTTGTAATCAAAGAGTTTTTATAATAATTCTATGCCAGCAACTTCGTGTTCGTATTTCACATCAGACGAATAACTACTTGATAATGAGTATCATAGTAGTAAATGAAGTAGTGCGTGTATCGGTTGAAAATTTTTTGCTGGTTGTATTAATTTATTTTAAAATAAAAATTACAGTAACAAATAAAAATGCTTATAGTGTTGGTGTTCTATAATTTATAAATTATCTATCCATGATTTAAACTAATGCCGTTTCTATGAATATATGTTTACAGCAATTGCGACTGGTATATATCTAGCTTTTGCTTATTATTTTTTTTTTAAGTTATTTTTTATTTCCCGTGACAGTAGAGTTCGTGAATTTCAGGATGAAAACTACTTATTCTACGTCTTTATTAACGATTAAAAGAATTATTACTTTTGTTTTATTTTATTATTGATTAATTATTGAATCTTTATTGTAGAAAGAATTTTATACAAAAGGCGGACTTAGTAATAGACCACTCTCTACCAGTTAACCGATAAAATGAACTGAAAAACACAAACGAGGGATACAAAATAAAAATAAAAAAATACCCAATTTACTTACTTTTTATAAGCTTTTATTTTAGTGTACATTATATAAAAAGGTACAGATAAAACATCTTTATTTTCTAGTGAAATGTGAAATTGTGAAATATGAAGTCCTGAGAAAAGAAATAGTTAAAAAGTTAACATTGTTCATACTATACCTCCCCGTTGGCAATGTTAATTATCTGAACCTTTTTTAACCCCCGACCCAAAAAGAGGGGTGTTATAAGTTTGACCTGTCTATCTGTGTATCTGTGTATCTGTGTGTCTGTCTGTGGCAACGAAGCAGCCAAACGCGTGGAGGGATTTGAATGCGGTTGTTTTAATCGAAAGGTTGGTTTGTCAAGATAGTTCTTAACTATGTTTGGTTGAAATAGAAGCAGTCGTCTCCAAGATATGGGAGTTTTTGTTGGTACTGCTGTAAGGTTCTTATACAATATTAATATTAAAGTAGAATTTTATATATCACTTACTAAAGTTAAGATAGTAATGAGCATGACTGAGGATATAGCCATGATGTCCTCGTGAGGGTAACTCCTCAAATATTAACGGCACGTACATGAAATTTTGTATGTGCAGTTATTTAAGTATCTATATAAATATAATTGTAATGCGATCCGTCGATACAGCTGAGATTGTATCCTCGTCACTAATCTTTTACTATTAAGAACAACAAAATGAAAATAATTTATTAACCCCCGACTCAAAATGAGAAGTGTTATAAGTTTGACCTGTCGATCTGTGTATCTGTGTGTCTGTCTGTAGCAATGTAGCAGCCAAACGCGTTGACGAATTTGGTTGCGGTGTTTTTTAGTCGAAAGCCTGGTTCGTCGAGATAGTTTTTAGCTATGTTTGGTTGAAATAGAAACAGTCATCTCCAAAATATTAAGGTTTTTTTGGTGCGGGTGAACTTATGCAATATTGATAGAAAACCTCAAGCAAGTGAAAATTGGTGTGTCCGTTAGTTAATTTAGTACAATAATGAAACCAATAACATAACTTTAAAGAGCAAAAAAACCTATTAATAAAGGAAAAAATAAAAAATGCAACTATGTTACCAAGGCAAATAAAGAAATTACGATATCGAATTGTATAGTCCAAGCCCTCGTAACTTTGTAAAATAGACACCATAATCAACGTACGTACAACGGTCCTCCGACGCAGCGACTTCAATAAATACATAATAATATTATTTTAATTCTTTTTAGAGGTCTTTTTGTATCGGGGTTTCTTTTTTAATTTTAATTTAATTTGTTTATTAATTAACTAAGTTTTCTAGACAAGAACATTCAATTTGACTTGTCCGTAAAAGTAAAGCTTCACAAGGTGCATACTCTGCCCATCCGGGCCTATAAAATGTAATACCGATAGTATTACGGCTGTGAACTTATTGCGAGATTTGAAAACAGTTATATTGAAATACAAATTTAAATTTAATTAAGTTCAGGATGAATCCTGAACTTGAAATTCAAATAGTTCAGCCTTAAAATTAAGTATCCATTTGTAATAATTGCTATGATATCAAATTTAACGGTGACCCTAGAAACTCAAACCGTCCTTTAGGTATAAGGGTGTCTTTGGGTGGAATAAAATGCAGTATATTATATATAACTATAATATATATATGCAGAAAAGGTAATGTAATACCCAGCGATTACAAATAGTAGGCCACTTGAGATGTTGTCGAGATTGAGATTCGTGATCCAAATCCAATCCAAATGTCCAATATTAACCGGTATAGCTATATTTTAAAGTTGCTCAAGCTTTTCATTTAGAAAAGCTGTAGTAGTGTACTTTAATAACCAGTAGTGAATATAAATAATTCATGACTGTTCTAGTCAATCAAATTTTAAATGTTATTTTTAGTTGTTTAATACGTTGACATCTACATGGTATCTAAAGATATTGCTCCTGTTTATTTAAGCGTGTCATTTACAAGGCAAGGCGAGTGCGAACCTTATCTCTTTGCATGCGATAGTTGAGTGAAGATTAAACTTTATTGGTGTTTATTTTATAAATAATATAAAATATTTATAGTAAACGAATTGTTGGCAATTTTAATTATAATGGGGTCTTTTATTAGTACATAAATATATTATCTTATCCATTACTTTTCAGACCGCTACTATTTTTATTTTTATCTAACGTACAAGGCGCACATCTGCTACTTGTCAGATGTACACCGCTATTTGTCATCTTTAGAACCTCATTGCTACAATGTTTAGATAGTTGGATCTGTTAAATAAATGGAATAAAAAAGGTTCTGTAGTAAGACGAAGCTTCTTAGCAATCCATGGATTCACCGTGCGGGTGCCGGGCCCATCGCGTTGCAAGGAGAGGAGTGCAAGCAGTGCCTGGGACTTGCGACCCAGGAGTAGGTTTAAGGGGCCCCTTTATTATGCGCAAAAACGCTCACCTTCACCCTCCACACTCCTCTCCCTACCTAACCAAATTTGGAAAGAACCTACTAATGCCGCCTTTGAAGTACGTTCTAGAAATGAACCGATGCTTGTTCTAGAAAGGCCAAGATCTTTAAGTAGGCTATAGAGAGATTTTGCTGTTATACCTCTCGCTCCCACTTCTACCGCGTACAAACTAACTATAAATTTATTCCTGATCAGTTCGTTGGTTAGTTCGTAATACTTATTGAGCTTGAATGTGTGATCCCTTGGGATGTTTGTTTCCCAAGGAACAGTAAGCTCCACAAGTATCACGCGCCTCAGATGTTTCGAATACAGGAATAAGTCCGGTCTGGATGACGAAACACCAACATCCCCAGGGATTTTGTAATGCTTTTCATACGTGTCCATCATGAGAATCCAATCAGGAGCCGCGCCTAATATTGAATAAGGCTTCGCTTTTGATTTTTTGGAGGAGCCTTCTTTTACGAATTCTATAGATCGTTCGGTGGTTGTTATACCCTTCCGCGCTCTTGCTACTGAAAGACTAACCGCTTCCCGTATAATTTCTAATACCTTGTCGTGGCGACGCGAGTATTGACCTTTATCTAGAAGTACCCTACACCCTACTAATAGGTGTTTCGCGGTTCCTATTGCCTCCCCACAGATGTTGCAAGACTTTTCGGTGGCTTTGCCCCATCTTACTAAATTACTTTGATCTGGGAGAGTCATTTGGAATGCATTAAGATAGAATTTTAATAATGCTGGGGACCAATCATAAATTAAGGTGCGCCACTTCAAAGCTAGTGGAATACAAAAATCTCCTATGGTCACCCATTCGTTTTGAATTTCTAGGCTCATCGCGTGGAGTCGGTAATTATCGTTTTCGTCTTGTCGAATAAAAGATTTTGTTATGTCTATGTCTTGAACTTTCCTACTTGATCCTAGCCCTACTTTATTTGTTTGAGCACCTATCATAAACTTTTTATGGAATTGAAGTCGTGACTCGAGCTCTGAGGCAACTTTGTCTTTTGGGAGAGAAGTTACAGTATCATCTTTAGATTTTCCGATGATATGTCTTTTGGTAACTCTTAGATGTTTGTAGAGCTCCGATGGTTTCTTTAATTTTAATCCAAAATTGTTACGGTCTCTAAATAAGGTTGAAGAGTCCGCTGAGTGCGCTAACCCGAGCCATAACTTCAATGTCTTTATGACGCTTGCATCTAACTTTGACAAAAGGGTTTTATTTATATCATTCACGAGGAAAAGGCCAATTTAGACGTGATGTTAAATAATTATCGTAAATCCAAGCTTTTTTGACGTTACTTATTGGTTGGTTGTCTACCTTTTTGAGATCGTTTAAAAAGCTATCGACTATTACATCCAACGATGGAGTACGGCCTTGGTAATCGATTTTTTTACCTAAAAATTTAAACGGAGCTGCTTCCGTAACCGTACTAACGCACTGACCGCCTATTATAAGACCCGGATCGTAAGAGGTATATTTGGTATTCCGTCTACCCAGACACAGACTAAAACATTTACTTGGTTTTGTCCTCAATCCGCCCGTCCACGTACAGAAATCCTCAACTACATTTAAAAGTACCTGACATTGTTTCGGATTACGTGTCAGTATCGCGAGATCATCTGCAAAAGCTAGTATGGATTCTGTGTATTTGTTGTTGAACTTAAACCGATAGCCCCACTTTTTTTCATTTCTAATTAATTTGTCTATTAAAATATTAATAACTATATTAAATATAATAGGAGAAATACAACAGCCCTGAAATAAACCAACGTTATAATTAAGTGGTTTTGAATGGTTTTCATTAAAAATTATTGAGAATTTTAATTTTGAATAATATGATGCAATAATGTCGCGAACTACCATAGGAAAGTTATACCATTTAAGCGCGAACATCATTAGTTCATGTCGTACCGACCCAAAGGCGTTTTCTAAGTCTATCCAACAAACCGTAATTTGTCTCTCGCTAGTTCTAGCATCTTTAAGGCTTTCCGATATTAACGTATTATGTTCCAGGCATCCAGAAATTCCGGGCAAAAACCCTTTCTGGTGATTAGGCCTGAAATATCTATTGTTAATCATGAATTGCGTCATTTTAGTTTGTAAAAAAGAGAAAAATATTTTGGAAATTGTATTTGTTAGGGCTATCGGTCTAGTATCCTTGGGATTATTGACATTGTCGTTTTTCGGAATGAGGACAAAAAGGGCTTTTCCGAACGATACCGGTATTTGCTTTCTTGACCAGATTTTACCGAATGTATTTAAAAGATGTTTATGGAGCGACGGACATTTTTTGTAAACTATATAAGGGATACCATCCGGACCTGGTGCTGACTTAGATGGTTTCATTTTAATTATTTTATTGATTTCCTCCAAAGTTGGTGGGTTGGCTTGAAAATCTTCAGTAGGAGTCTCAGGTTTGTGTTCGTTTGGATCCCCATATAGTCTTTGGTTTTCTGGCACTTCGTATGTGCTTTTATAATGGTCGAAAATTTGCTCGTTGGTCAAGAGAAGCTTACCTTTTTGATCTTTGAAAATGTTTTTTGAGTATTTAAAAGGATTTTTATCAAAGTCTACTTCATGTTTTGCCCGATCAAAGCTATCACGATTTTTCGTTATTTGATTTGTTATACCTTGGATAAGTTTAAGAATTGATCGCAATGCCCTAGACAGTTGGTGACTAAGTTGATTATCGCCTAAGGCTTTGGCTATACGAAGTTTCTTTATAAGGTCTCTTTTTTTCCTCCTCATTTTCAATTTAAAACCGTTTTCTTTATTTTTGTGAACATAACGATTCGTAGGTGGATAGTGCTCATTAAAGTAGTCGTAAATAGTATTTTGGAAAGTCTCTACTTGCGCATCGAGTACCTGATTTGAGCCCGGGTGCTCTAACAGGGCCGCTATATTTTGGTCATGTACTTTCCAGGTCGATTGTTTAGTATTTGGAATGCTAAGACGCGTCCGGATGGTCATGGACTCCTGGTAGTTTTCATTCAATGGCTCACCATGAGATATATGAGGGTAAACTCTATCCGCAGTGAAATCTGAAGATCTTACCGACGGTTGCCGCACTTCAGCACCATTGTGTGTTTTAAGATGTTTAATAAACCAGGCTCGTCTTTTGTAATAATTTATATATTTATAATTAGTTAATTATTATAATTATTATAATTAGTTCGAGCTTTCGAACTAATTATAATAATAATTAGTTCGAAAGCTCGAACAGTTTTGGTAACTTTCCCTGTTTCATTAGATTGTTATTGCGTTAGTATGTTCATATTAGTTAAGTTGGTGTAAGAGATATGATAGACTAAACAACTATAATACAAGAAATTTCTCGAACATCTTAAAATGAATTCCGAAATCGATTTTTCAAATTGCAAAATATAAGTTTGTTTTAGTAAAATCATGGACATCGGTTCCTAAGACACGAAAGGTTTTTAATTTAATCCACTTTGTTATTTTTACTGTCAATAAAATAAAAAGGATCTTTAGTACCTTTTTATTTTGGCAGAAAATTTGATATCCAGGTAATAAACGAAACCTTTTCTTTTAAGTTTTTTTGTTATATAATATGAAATTTCATACATTATGTAAAAAGTAAGATAAGACATACGTGATGGGGTTTTGGAAAATAATACCTTATTTAAAAAGCAAATATTAATTTCTTAAAATTATACAATATTCTGGTTTCGAAATTTATATCTGTTTTACTATCTGAGCCGTTTTCTGCTTCCTCTTACTCAAATATTACAGCATCTTAAAATACACCGTTTCAATGAGGTAGCGTTGGAACATAACACATACTAGTATACGTGTTTTCTTAGATGCTATGAAACGTAAAGATTGGGAGATAAAAGTGAAATCTATATCACCATTAACTATATATGCTATGTTAAGAAAATGTATTCAGAGATTTTTTTTTACTTTCTTACAATATAGTAAAAAGAAGCGCTTGTTAATCGTCTGCTAAATAACTCTCTAATGAAAATGGTGTTATTATATATTTTATAAAATACACTGGGACTTATATAACAGTCTATGTGATATTATATGACATTAAACAGTGAAGTCTGATGGCTCCAGTGGTAAGTTGTAATAATGTACTGATAGCAATCGTATTAAGAACTATATCTAGTGTGTTAAAGTCACTTTCATTGCATTTTCATTGCATGATTTTTGATTTCAAATAATTATCTTTTGTTTATTTGACAATAGCATTCTTCTTTGATATCTAGCTAACAATTATTTAATGATACAGAAAACATATATTGCGAACTAAACAAATAACATTATCTTTTTCTCGTTATCTTTTAAAGTTTATTATAGGAAAGAAGCCGGAACAGTACAAAGGAAAATGATCCAGCCAGTAGGCTTAAAGTATTAATAGTGCGGTAATAGAAGTTGCAGGAATCCTTTGTGAGGTCATACTGGCCTTTGAGAGTCATTATAAAACGCTTCTAGGCTATTAGAACAAGTAAAGTATCACAGAGATTTATAAAAAGCGCTATATTAAAGCATAACAATTTTAAATAGCAAAGATTTTTATGTTTATGGTATGAGCTTCTATTGTGAGGGTTTAATGGACTTTCTGTCTGTCAATGGTGAAAGAATTCTGATAAACCTTTTAACTTCACTGACCAGTATTACTTTTCAGTTCTTAAATAATTTATTTTAAACATAATACCGCGTTATTTCACGAATTATGATTATTTAATGTAAGGATTAAGGACATGTTCGCACAGTTTATAGTGCTATGGTAGCATACAATAAGATTAGAGATTCGATTCCTGATATTGTTCATAGATTACAGTCCAGCCAGTATTTATATTTCATATGCATATATATATAAATAAAGATATAGCAAAGGCAGTATTAGAGACTAAAGAAAGATATAAAAAAAATATAACGATTATCTCATATACTCATTGGTAAATACATAAAAAAGATAAACTAGGCATCAGATTCCGAGGAGTCGCCGGCACGGTTCCTTGCCCGTACCGATTTTTTTTTTAAAGAAATTTATTAATAATAAAATATCACATTTTGCCATATATTGTTTATTATAGTGTTGTAAGTTATAAAAATAAAAGCATAAATAAAAATCTCTAAATATCGAAGATAACTATTAGTAATAATAATAACTCTTAATTTTTTTTTAGTTACTAGTCGAAAAATAATATAATGACACAAGATCAGGAGCAAAGAAAAATGTTGTACTTCTGCTTTTATTTTAATCTTGCGGTGAAAGGAGCGTCAAAGATCCTTTGTGCGACCATATTGGTTAGTTAGAGAGTCTAGTACGAGTTTAGTAGCATCATCATAGATGAAAACCCTTTCATAATGTAGTAGGTAGATAGTTGAGGTTTTACATAACTTTCACGTATAGTAGTTGCATTTGAGTGTCCTTACGATTTTTGTATATGCACCAGTATTTTAATAAATAAAAACTGCCATTCATTTTTATGTATTTTTCAATTAAAAAAAAACTTATTAAAAATTAAAAAATATGAACAGCGTTTCCAAAGTTCGCTAGTCGTATTAAATTCCTCCTAGCACCTACGTGTGACTTCCTTCGTAGTTACGGAGGAAGGATTATTGTGAATAACATAGATTGGATTCATACTTTTTGTACCTACATATTAAAAGTTTGTTTTTTTTTAATTGATAACTAGTAACTTAGTAATTTAAAATAGTTACTTAGCGTTAAGCAACAACAGAATATCTTTATGTTTTATTTTTTCTAAAGAGTAATCCTCATTTATCACTTGGTTTAATAACCATATTTAAAAAATACCTTTAATATTATTTTTACAGGATTAGAGAGTATATTATTATCTTATGATAAACATCAATAATTTTCTACCCCATTTTACGAATATTACATACACAGAGGAGTCTGAAATTTGGGACTGGTCTCGTTTGTATGAGGTGCAAATCACTGACTCCCTGTCCGTAGCTCTAGCAGTGTCTTAATCTGACGTAAAATTTCTAGTTATTCTTTTTTTTGTATATTGAGTATCATTCTTTTAATCTTTTATAACAGGACTCGTTCTTAAACATTATACTCGATCACAAATTTGACAGAAGATAAAACGTATTATAGTCGATGAGGAGAGTTTAACGTTCTTCGTGCTTTATCGGCATTCTAGTAAAGCTCTTACCCCTATTGTTAAATGCTTTTATACAATGCCATAGATATACTTTTTAGTCCCTCTGAATAAAACTACAAGTAAAAAGCTAAACACAATTCAATTCATACTTAATCATCTTATATGCAGTGAAATCACTCCGATAAAACTCAAAAAATGGGTGGATCCTTATCTGATCTGATCTGATCTGATCCATCAGCAACTCCTTTTGATCGGTTTGACGGTAACATGTTTCATTTATTATCTAACTCACTACTTAAGCGAATTCAACTTCTATCCCAACAACACAATCCTCGCCTACAAAAACTACCGAAAAATATTATCTTAAATTGATATCTTCTAATGAAAGTCATCTTAAGATTCTTTTATCACTAAATACTCAATGTTTACTGGCAAAAGAAAATATTTCTTCGTACTAAGACAATTTTTAATTGAAGTTCTATGTATTTTTTAACTATTACAACTTTATATTTATTTATAAATATATTTTGCTAGCCATACACATAGTTATATTAATTTCAAATAACTATAATTAAATGAAGGTAGATTTTAAAATAAATCACTTATTAAGATAGGTACATTTTTTTATGGGTGAATGAAGATAATTTTTAAATTAAATTAAATTAAATGGCGCATACAACCGGCAAATGTTCATCCTCGCCTTGCCTTCTAAATAACACTCATCAAGATACAAGGAGGTCTCTTGCCGGGAATATATTAATTAGCAATATTATTTTTAGCTTAATGATTTTGTTTCATTACAAAAATAATGTTTTTTTTTGTTATTAAAAACACAAACTAACATTTGAGCATTTCTCATTTTAAGATGACGATTTAACCATCGAATACTGTTGATTAATTATTTTTAGCATTGTTCATCTCGTTTTAGCATATTGATTTTAAAGATATACAACTATCAAACTACTGTTGAGTTTCTGGCCAGCTCTTCTCAGCAGACCAGCATTCTGAGCTGATGGTAGCTTACTCACAGACTAACTGTACTGACCAATTTAATGTTATTGACGATTCAAAAGTGCATGTAAATGCCTACTTTAATAAAGATATTTGGAATTTTGAATTTGAATTTGAAAAGAGAGTAGAACATATAGTTTATACAGCATCTTATGTCTAATGCTATGTGTACTTCTCAATATAATATTAAAATATAAAACCATGTGTGGTCTGCCTTAAACATCTTATTTCATATAGAATATAATTTTATTTAACATAGAGTTTTTGAAATTTAAAATACACTTACTTATGTTTTCTTTTAAGTATAAGTGTTTTTATATAGCGGATTAATAAGAATTATCTTCAAATAACTTTGAACGGTACTACTTCATTCTTTTAGATTAGAAAATTTTATCAAAAAGTTCCTCGAAAAATAAAAAGCAGAGTCCCCTCGTAAATATACCATCGGTAAATAACGCCCAAGTAAAGATAAAGTTATATGTTTGGTATAAAGCAGATAGAAACTTGTGAATTTTCCACAAACGTTTTGTAACGGTTTTAAACTGCTTATTTGTAGGCGTCGTTCCAACGTTAACTTGCATTTCAACGTTTTATCAAATTTTACCTTACATTTTTCAAAATAAAGGGAACCATTAAGTACCTTAACCATAATATACTGAGTAATTTTGGCATTAAAATATCAATTTATTTAATTTAGATTTTTATATATTTAAAAAGATATTTTTAAAACATATTCTTATTACCACGTAAGTACACAACAACAATATATAATATATAATTTCGTAATTTTTTTCGTGATTAATCTACTGATTTTCTGAAACTTTTAAGTATTGTGGTGTATAGCGAGACTACCTAAGTTGCTGATGCAAGTTGAATTTTGGGACACGTTTAAATATATATATATACATATGTATTTATATCAAGCCTTATGTTGTATAAAAGGTAAAAATATGCAACTAATCTAGAAGGAAAAACTATTTTTGTCAAATATCCGGCTTGTATTTGACATGGCTTTTTCATATCGTGTCCGGTCGTATATTTGTATGTCCTACACGGAATCAATTGGGAAGATGATGTATACATTGTGTAATTTAAAAAATAATATGTCAATCTTTTTATAAAATAATTTCCAAAGAAAATGACGTTTTGGTTAAATTAGGTGAAAAAGCTAATATAGAAAATTTTCGATTAAAAATTACGTACGTACGTCCTGCTTTTAGGAAGAAATATCCGACCGAATACAGCACAGAGTTAGGCTGTTTGTTTTTGGAAGATGACAACCCTAATTCCGAAAGAACATTGTTTTATGTTTCAAAGAATTATAGTTTCTTTAATATGTTGCACACGGCTAACAGTCACTGAGACATAGTGGTAGTTGTTTTTAGAATAATCATACCCTAAAATGTAGTCCTCGTGGGCTCCAGAAGAAAGTAACACATTCGCGGTGAGCAACAAGTTATTTTATAAATATGGTTATATCTTTATTGTTTACACATTTTCAAGAACAAAAATGAATATGTACTACCTAAATATTAAACTATATATGAAAAAAATATAAACATTTTTAGTCCAGCCTCTCGGAGCTAATTGCTAGCTAATTATTATCACTATACATTGGATTAAGCACAATAATAATCTGCTTTCAAATTGTTTAGTTGGATAATAAAGAATGATTAATGAAAAAACAAAGTTTTTTTTAAACATATTGTTTTAACTCAATTTTTGATTGGATTTGTTGAAGATTTTAATTCATAGATCCTTCATTAGATCTCAATTATAAAATGTTTTATTGACACTTTTCCAGCTAATGATAGTATTACCTAAGTTACTCAGTGTTACTTGAAAGATGTTTGCGAAGTGGAATTCAATTTGTTGAAGTCATTTGTTGAAGTCAAGTCATTGGAGTTTGAAAACAAACTGTCTAAACTCAAAAAACTATTTAACATTAAATAAGAGAATTCCTTTGAAGCATCGTTAACTTCGAGTACAAGATTTACTAATTATTATCCTTATTACTACTTTGTTTATAAAAAATAATAAAAATAAACGATGAAAAGATCTTTAAATTTACAATTTCAAAATACTTTTTAGACATGTTAAGGTTATTTTTTTTTTTTAATAATTGTATATTGAAAAATCAATACTACGAACCCGAACCTATAAAGCTCTAAATTTAGATGAAACAAAATATACGAAATGAAAAAAGTTATCTTTGATTAGTCAGATTTTTTATTCTCCTACTCTTCCGTTTCATCCTTTTCCCCTTAATTCTTATCCTAGCCTTCTTGAAAAATTCAAAATCAAACATTCTAATGTAGAAACTGTGGATTAAATTGTTTATAGTTTACTTTATATACTTATCTGTAAAGTTTTGTATATTTAAGAATAATAGCGATTATTTATTTCCTGTTATTAATATAGCACACATAAATAACTGGGACCAAAGAGGAAGTATGAATGTATAAAGGGAATATAATATAACTTGTTGATTTTTCTCTTCCCTTGGTTATACTTCGTCGATTTACCGCATTATTGTAAATACTGTTACAAGATTTTCAGTCCAGAGATATTATACTCTGCAATGCTATTATTACATATATATTATGTATATATAACGTATATATTATATTTGTACAATAGCATTGTACATATATAATATATACGTTTATTTCACTGCTATCTGAATAATTCTCATACTAAACTTGTTTGCTTATTAAATCTTAACGTTTATTATGCGTGCAAACCAAATATATCAAATATTTGGTCATACATCAAATATATATAATATATAAACCAATTTTAATATGAATGCATTTTTTAAACTTTTAAAAAATATATACAATTTCCTATTAAGGCATATTTTTCCTACAAAGGTCTCAAATGGATTTAAAATAAAAATCAATCAAATAATCTTATCTTAGGGGTTTAAAAGCTAAAACTTAATATATTTAAAATATAAAGGTTATAATTATTATCTAATTTTTTTAATTTTAAATGATATTTATGAATAAGCAATAAAATTTTAAATATAACGAACTCTATAATATAAATCCTAATATATTATCAAAAACTGATCAAACATCTTTCACAGAGTTTTCAAAATATCTTTTAAATAATAATGTCATTCTTATTCAAATGGTATTTTGTTGAAAAAGCGACACTTGGACAAGACATAATAATAATTTGTTTAAATAATTTGGTAGAACTTATAAGAAAATATCAACATCATCATGATCATCTTGCAAAATAGAATTAGTATTTTTTATATATTATTTACTGTGTTCGAGAAATATCATAATTTATAAATAGTTTTAATAACGAACCATTAAAAAAAAATTGGCCTTTTGTCGAAATTAAAAAAAAAATGATGAAATAGCCATAATACGATAAACTACCAGTCAGGGGTCAAGTTAAGCTAGGCATAGGCAAGGTATTTAGACCTTTCCTATGTCTAGCTGCCTATGCCCTGTGAACCAGACGTCTGGTTCACAGGGTGTGAGCATAACCGTTGGACTTATAGGCACTTACGGACATGTATTTGGAATGGATTTCTGATGTTAATAAAAAAAGCTTAAAATACTCTAAAAACAAAACAATGACATTTTTTAACTATTTCATATTACTGTTAAAATCTGTAGACAGAACAAAATCCAGTTGCATCAAATTATTCAAATTGCCAATTTATTTGAGTCTACTGTATTTATATTCATGAACTATTAAATTCACCCTCAGATTGGTTGATAAAGTTTTTACTACAGACATTTCACTTTTTTTCAGGCAGTAAATTAATAATATCTTTGAGATTGAAATAAAGTAACTTCATTATAAAGATAAATATCGTCTACGAAAATTGAGACTACAATATATATTTTGGTATTTTTAAAGTAATGTTGTAAATATCTCAAGCATAACATTGTCACTATATTGTAAGGAGCAAATATTTCTAGTTTCTAAAAGCATTTTATTTAATACTTATTATTATTAGTATCGGTATTAATAGCTTAATATAAATTCGGTAACATTCGAAAACAATTAAAAGCATACATAAAGAGTTGGATGCAAATATTTATTAGCAGTCAACTAAATCACTGCCCGTAGAGCTTTATGATGTTAAAGTTAACATGTATTCACAGATATAGTTTATCATGTTTTATTCATCTTTAATTTATGAACTAAAAATGTATATTACAAAAATTCATATGCATAATTTAATCAAAATAGTTCACATAAAAATAATATTATTTTATAAACTACTGATTTTTAATGTAAATAGTTTGACTGTAAATAGTTTGTTTGAGATAATTTTCAATAAATATTTTATTTAAAAACATTATCCACTAACATCCCCAATATCTTGAACTCGAGAAAGATTGAAACAATACGACACGATATCGTTCAAAGATATTAATGTTATATATCAAAAATATATTGCTGCAATTTATTTAGTTCATTGTAATGCAAGATAATAATATAATGTTGGTTTACATTTGAATATCGCCTTGAATTAAAATAACGTCAGTGAACTATACAGGAGATATCAAACTCATGCAGTTTGATTCAAAGTCATTTGTGAAGTTGACGCTGGCTGTAATTTTTTTAATCATATTTTTTCTTCTTCTACGAGTCAAATAACTTTTATTTCGCTATAAAAGTGTGTTGTTATTTTTTTATAGTGCATTTAAAACACCATTGTTTAGAAAATTCTTGATGGCAGAACTTTTTTTGCATAAAATATAAAATGTGAGTCAACAAGTGCAATGCTCTAGGGAGATAATTTGGTAATGTTCTTAACTAGTGATATACGAATGTGGAGTGAATGCGAGAATATGACATTAAGAGAGTGTTCCTCAGGGAGTAGTTCTGGTGAAAGAAGCCTTTGAAATCAAGTGCCGTCCTTAGCTGAACTCTGTGCCATAATTAGACGAGTTAGCTTCGTGCATACAAGTTCTTTATATAGATAAATTTTATGTTACTGTCCATTTTAATGTAGAAATTTATAATTTATAAAGTTTAAGTTGAACAAAACAACGCGATTCATCTGAAAACAAAAGAGCTGTGAACTTTTCCGGATAGTAACACCGCAGTCTCCTTAAAAGTAAACCCAAAGTTGGTAAATCTAAAAGGTGACATGATGAGAATGATCAGCATTTAATAAATAGTTGACAAGACACCGCTCTTATTAACATATCGAAATATTCAAATTACTATTAAGTTTATTTAATTGGAATATATTTATTGAAATTCCCATTAAATTTATTTATTATATTTACATGCAATATATAATAACAGCAAAGCATAAACATGTCTAAGAATTATATTTTTTTATTTATATACTAAATATTGAGTATTTTATTTTAAATATAAAGTATTTTATAATAGAGCTAAGCAGATTTGTAACAGTACTGAATATTTGCTGCAAAACGTATGTTGTTTCAGAGGGATAGATACGGATGAATTGAATCTAGATACTACTACGAGTATTATGTATTAATATTATATTATTGTATAAATATTGTGTTAAATTGTATTACGATTTTTATTTTTTTAAATTGCAAAAAAAAAAATAACGCCACATGGAAAGGTTCAAAGAGGTAAAATTGATTTTTTATTTTTTATGAAAAATAACAAATACTAATTTATATAATGAAGTCGTCTTGTGTGAGAAACGCTATATTACCCGCTTTTTCGGTAGTACTAGTTGACATTTTGGTTTATATCATACCAGACTTATAATTAATGTGGATAATATATGGCGTATGTATATTACGTTCTTATCAATATTTGTGAAAGATTTTATCTTAAGGTTAACCTTATTTTACTTCTCTATAATATTATATAAAAAATTCAATCGAGTTATTGTCGATGCAACTCATAGTAAGGTTGTCGGATTATGTAAACTGAAGCCGCATTGCTTTGAGCAGTGACTAGCTCTTTAGGTCTTCATAAGCTTTGTTTGTTCGCCGAACATAGAATTTAGGTCCGGGATTGACTTCATCTAGAATGTTCTAAACAGAATGTTCTTCCTCTTTAATATAAAATCTTAAGTTAAGCGGAATGTTGTAAATAACGGTTTAAATAAATATTCGTATTGGATTCACCGAAATAAAATTAGTCTTTTTCTAAATTAGATAGATTTATATGTGTTGTATGAATTCTAATCTATTTCTATTAAATTTTTAGGTTGTGCTGTTACTTATAGTAGAAATACTTAGGAATAACCAAATGACTCTAAACTAATAATGTTACATATATGAATATGACATCGTAAACTATACTCCTTCAGTGTTATTACAAAATGTATAAACATCACACATGTCTGTGTGTAATGATAAACGTGACTCGACTGCGGCTTTCAGTTAGGATTTAAGAGTCTTCATTGTTGTTATATTATTAATAAATATATTACAATAAATATATTAATAATACATCTTGATATATCATCGAATAATGAGATATTATAAATCGAATATTGGAGTTTTCTAATGTTAAATATACCTTCCTAATTACAATAACCGTAAGGTGCTAATTTTCTGTATATTTTTATTATTACCTACTAATTTTCAATTCATTTAATGTTATTGTCTTTAGAAATTTGTTTTAATATTTACCATCTTTGTTCAATTTATACATACTTCTTTTTGAATTTTTAAACAGATTGTGATTATGACATAACAACGTAAATTGTGTCAATGACTTTGATTTATTAATTATGATAATGGATATAAGAAACCAATGTGTGTTTGATCAACTTACAAGGTCTTTATTAGTAAAATGAACTATAAAGTGGGTTCGTATGTCTTTTAAGTGTACAAAAATCTTTTCAAAATGGCATTGTTGCGAAGTAGACAACATGTGTGGACGCAGCCTCAAAGAAGGGATCTTGTTTGTAGGAGTCGTTTCTTTGGTAATTGTAGTATGAATGAATATAGTAATGTGTATTCAGTATAGATGTGTCTTGTTGAGATAGTTTATTAACATACACTATCTCAACAACACACGTCCACTTGGTCAGTGATTCTAGCTGTGGCACTGCTTTTCACTTTTCAGTACGTATATTGTACGTATAGTGTACTACCACGCACACTGTGAACACGAGACAGTATATCTAACTAGTGTTATAGTTGTTACGCTAACACAAACAGTACAGTATTGCAGTGCACTGTAGAGTGAATAACTCTTTTTAAAGTAAACTTGAAGTTTCAACCTCCTAGTGCTCTAAGGATGCTCTAGAATTTTGTCTGAGATATTTAAATTGTTTTAGTCACTGACCTCAAGCTCTGAAATACACGTCAAGTTACAAACATTATAAGACTTTATTAAGTAAATTAAAATCTCGCAAGAAACAGTACTGTTTTTGGGTGCAGATATGTAAGCGTAACTCGTATATTTGTTGTTTATATTTTTTTTGTCTGTGATTTTTTCTTGTAGGTATTATCTATAGTAATGCTACTTTCCACCTTTTGCTGTCTTATAACTATTTCACGAGCCGAGCACTTATTTAACACCCAGCCGATGGTGGCAGTGAACTTCATTTTCGCTCTCGTGGCGTCTTGTCTGTCATCTTACCAGATATTGATATCGATGTTGCTGCTTTGGCAAGCGAGACAGGTAAAAGATATACCTGGTGTGATCAATAAATACGGTGAATAATGTTAGGCATATTATAAAAAGTATCACGCTTACATAGAATCTGATTTAATCTCCTTCAAAGTACTCTCCTTGGCTAGCAATGCACTTATTCTAACGTTGACTCCATGACTGGATGCATTTCTGGAAGGCATCTTTTGGAAGGGCTTTCAGCTGCTCGGTCGTGGCCCTTTCAATGTCAGCAATGGTATCAAAACGTTTTCCTTTAAGCACACTTTTAATTTTTGACATGTTCAAACGTGATACAACTTGTCCCTGCCTGTGTCAGCGGATCACGCTACTTAACAAATTACAACATATGGCTGTAGCATCACGTATTGCCGGTATAAAAATTCGTTCACCGTACATATTGATCACACCTCGTATTAATGTAATTCTATTTCCCGCCATAATATGATTTTATTAGAACCGACTTATGATCGGTCGATTAATATTAATAATTCAGATAATCTATTACAACTTCTCTGATGGGTTTATATTATGGCAATTATTTACAATTCCTGATTCTGCTGTTATGTCATGTCTATTATAATCATACTTCCAGTAGCCAGTCATTAATCTAGATAAGAAAATTCAATTAGAAAAAACCCATTTTCTACCACAATGTAAAAATAATTAGTTGGTTTATTTATTTAAACAACATTTAAACATTATAAACATTATAGGAAAAGGGGAATATATTTGTTTGCTCGCTGTGGTACGTCTCTCATATATCGTTGCTGTCCATGTACTTCTTGCTGTTCAGCGCCAAGTTCGTCGTCTGCTGCCTCGAGCAGCATTACTTTACTGCTGTACTCACTTTTGTTATTGCTATTATTTATGAAGGTAAGTACTGCTGAATTTAAATTACACACATATGTACCTTACCTTACGTAACCTTTTAGTTAATAATGTAGGTATAATGTTATACACTGAGCAAAGTTATTTTAGCAATAACCTATTTTTTAATGGATGAGGGCCGTTCCTAGATCACAAGCTCATAAAAAATACAGAAGACAGTGCTATATATGTACATACATGTTAAAAAATAAATTAACGGTATTATTTTAAAGAAACGTAAGGGTTTTTTTTAATTTAAATAAATTAGTTTCAATTATTCCAGGTACCTTCATATACTTCGCTATCGCTGTCAACAGCTACTTACATTCACTACACCAGGAACGATATCTTTAAGAAATTATTTTATTATGTTATAATTATTAAGAAATTGTATATTGCGTTAATAATAATATGCTAACAAAGATTATGTTATTAAATTAGTTTCAAAACCCTTTGAATGTTGAAGCATCTTGTAATTTCTCCCCTCATTATGAACGTCGATTGATTTATGTTTTTAATAAAATTAGATATACGATACATTTAACTGTATAATTATTTATGTGTATATGAAGATGGCTGATATATTTTTTAGTAGCTTGGTAATTACGTTAGATTTTAGGGAGGAATTTGTGACTGATGTAGATAACAATACGCCGTCACATCGACACATTTATAGAATTAATGCACAATTACAGTACAAATAGCCAAAGACACAATGAGAACTATTGAGATATATATTTTTTTGTAATATTACAACATACCAATATTTTACTACTTTTGATATTTTCCCAAAAAAATCTCTTTAATAGTAGTTAGAAGACGGTATATAAACCATCAAATAAATAAAGTCCTATTGAAGATAAAGTCTGTATAAAACGGGCTTGAAAGAAGTGAATTTTCCACAAACATCTTAAAACAGGGGACTGTTGTTTTATGAGGTCATTAAACCATAGAGTCGTGTCGCTGAGCTTCAATGAGTAGGCGTTAGGCTTCTGTTATTACGTCCTTACACTTTATAATGTCGACGGAAGATTAAAAAGATTTTTGAAACTAAGCGCTACATAGATTAAGAGATCGAAACAAATGAAACTGACATTTCAAGTAATGTTCATGATATAATAATATGGTTTAATATTTATCAAATGTCATTATTTGTGTAATATGTATGAAAATAAAAATCTTAAAACAAAAATATGTAAGGAGACCAGTTTACTCAATTTATAATTATAAATCTACATATTTAATTACGAGTACGTAAAGCTGCAGGCCAGACTTTATGAAAATATAATTTTAAGAGACTCAGACGTTGGAGCCTTATTTTAATGTTGTTGTATTGTGTTGACACAGAAGGTGGGTTTCGTTTTTTTAATACTATTGTAATAAATATTTTCCTTGTCATATAAAAATATAAACCAAATCAATTTTAGAACAGAAATAGTGAGGTCAAGTTTAATAAGATACACATCTTATTTAAATAACTGTCACAAAATTAAAAATGCTCTCTAAATATGTACCAGCAATAACTCGTTGTATTACTTTTATCGGTTATCTATGGAAATGTATTCGAGTACAAGAAGAACAGGTACAAAGAATAATTTTGTGTTTCTACGTCTATTTAAAACCTGTGATAAAATTAGCTTCAAAGATCCTTCTAACGGCAGTATTGGAGTTTGAGAGTCGTTCGATTAAACTATTTTAAACGACTCTGGTAGGATAGATACATGAAATATATGAAAAGGATTCTAGAGGTCTTATGTAACTTAATATTTCCATTTATATTTCTTACACCAGTGTGTTCATATTAAAAGTTTGTATTTTAACAACTTCTTTTATCTTATTACTGTGTGCAACTAAACTATATCTGTGTTGTTTTACGATACAGAATTAAATTTTTAAATGTTCTTTGTTACAGGATTAAATGAAAAAAAAACGCTTGAAATATATTTCAATTAAGTATGAAGAAAAAACTTTGTAACCAATTTTACGAAAATTTTTTAATTATTATATTGCATTAGGAATATATTAAGTAATCAAAAACAATCAAATACCATGCGTTTAACTACAATGTAAAATATATAACTAGACACATAGAGTAGATTGTCGCTTGACGTAACAGAACAGAGTTAAAGTAAATATCAACATTGTTATAAACAGCTCATGCCACAATAAAATAATCTATTACCATATGTTATGGATTTAAAATATAAATATTATGTGAAGAAAAAGTATAATATAGTTATATAGTAGGCTGTAGCACGTATCTATTATGAATCATTTAAATTACTGCAGTATGAATTACAATATTATTTCAACTGTTCAAGTAGGTACCTTTTTTTCTTTTTATCACTGCCTCTTCTTATTTTAATTAATCAAATCAATAGTATTCATATTTAACAGCAATAAAGAGTAAACCTCATATAATACATGAGGATCACAGAATAAAAAATGGGTAACTTAATTCGTTACTATAAGTTTCTAATAATTTAGTTGAAAAATAAAAATGAACATTGCAAAAGGTATTATAAATCTATACCATTGATTAAAAAATAACATTATCATAGTGTGTATAGTTCGAAGGTTGACCGGAAACGATTATAAAAAAATATCTATTTTTTAAAAGAGGGTTGAAACAAATAAAAAAGTATTTTCAAAAGCTAATACATACGCATACAAATACGTTATTGTGTGGGATACATTGGGTTGTTTGAGTGAAAACAACAACCTGGGAACAACCCTGAATTGCTGACTTCATATTATAAAATTTAGTTTATTATATTTCTATGTTCATGCTAATAAAAGAGACATAACTTCAGTTTTATATTTGGCCCAGTAAATTCATGAAACATTAGTTGTCTATAATAAGCTAAATCGAATTTCGAATATGTTGGACAATAATAAGCTTAAATATAACATGATGAATGAATAATATTTAAAAGTATTGGGTAAAATATTAATTCTTTTTTTTTAATATGCTTTAGATACTGTTGACTGCCCCAGGTAGATAAGTCCGCAAAAACAACATAACGTAATAAAAAAGTTTTTTGATATTATCTTTTTTCATTTGGAATCCTTTAATATTTGTGAACAAAATCCTGTCAAGAAGATTTTTTTTTTTTTTGAATCCAAAGACATGAATTGTCAATACGACAACTAGATATAAAATTATTTTTTAATTAGTTTTTGTTGGAAAAATAAATAATAATTAACAAAAATTAAAAAAAAAAGATTGAGCATATAAATGGCAATAAAAACCATTTAGAAAGTATTAAAACATTACAAACACTCTTTGAAATAATAATTTATGTTTGTTGCTTGATTAACAAAGTGATAATAAATCTGAAAAATACAAATAGTGGAGTGCCTGGGGGTTTTCACCTCGGATTAGAGTTATAGTGAATGAATTAATATGATTGATGTGGGATATTGTTTTTTATACTATAAATTGCAATGTTTACCCATTTTTTTTTTGTGCACTCGGTTTTTTCATTATTTAAAAAAAAATATTATAAAAAAATTATTTTTGACCACATATTTTCACTTTAAACCGTATTTTTTTATTTAGTTATTAAGTCTTACCTAAGTAGACATATAGGAACCTTTTTCAAAGATACCTGTATCTAATAATAGCAGTAGGAATCTCGAACAGGTAGAAAAATGTTGAGGGGAGAGCGGAGCGACAGCTGAATTTCTTGGCTAATTTATATTAGTTTATTAATTATATATGAAACATACACTATTGTGTACATTTAAAAAAATAAGCTAATTAATTACGACTAATGAAAAGAAAAAAATATTAGTACAAAATTTGTTTATTTAAATATATTTCGGAGATAGAGGCATATTAGTGGCTTGCTTGTTCTCGATGGAGTCTTCTGGTACAGGATCCGAGGCGTAGGTCTCAGGCAATTAAGCCACACAGACACAATATGACAATTCTTATATTAAATGTAGATAATCAGTTATCACAAATTGCTTAGTAGGTATACAATTATCAGAGTTGCGTGAACCACCGGTTCCGTTGGGGGTGTCCGAACTGTAAGGGTAATCAATTCCTCCTCGACTCGATGCTCTCCAATATTTAAAATGTCTCCGGTGCCCCTCCAAACGATTCAAATTGAAATCAGCATTATCATGCACAAATTGAACGAAAGTGCCAGGTTTTCTTTCTGCTAGAGCTGTAAAAGTTGCTGAAGCTTCGTATGATGTAGCCTTTTTGTACGAAGCACAGAAGCCAGAAGAAGAATGACATATATTTATTACTTTTTTAGAGCCAAAATTCCTATGAAACATCACAGCCAAAGTAATATGAAGTGGCGATAAAAAAGATATCGGTCATACAGCTGATATGATTGCATGCGCTATCGATTTACATTTCTTCTCATATCTCAGAATTGTTTCTGGATTATTTTTCTTATCTTTTATTATTATTTCAGATAGTATTTGTATTTTTGCTCCATTGCTGCATGTGCCATCGGAATTCTCGGATTAATTTTCTTTTCAACATTACAGCAAGTGTCTAGTAAGTCGGTTATACCAGAAATCCTTTTATGGATATCTCGACAATAATCAGTTTTCTGGACGGCTATAAAATTCGTGATGGATTCATGTAAAGTTGGTGTGTTGATGTATGAAATCTGCCTACGCCGAGCTTTATTTAATTCTGCTTCTTTGATTTTTCAGTTTCTTGTCCGCAAATAAAAAGTTTTTTTTCCAATTGTAGTTATTGAAATTTATGCTACTTAGAAGTTTTTTTTTCGGAGGCGATAATGAGAGATTTTCATGGACCTTATTTTTATACATTCCAAAATACTTTTTAATAATATATTTTTGTCGACAACTTCAATGAGCACAACAATCCATCTTGTCGTTCGGTTGAAGCAGCTTGTAAAGATGTTACTCCTCTACTAATTTTTATCATTTCACCTAAATTTGAATTTGTTTCGGAAGTTGAACCCCATGTGTATACATATTATGCAGCTATTTTCATCAGCCATGTTGCTAGCCGTTGGTTTATCCATTGTTCGAAATCTAATAAAAAACAATGAATAATTAATTAATTGCAATTGATTCATTATTATCATATATTTCTTCTTATTACAACTGATCTTTAATTTTAGATTTATTTATTAATTAATTAATTCAGTAATGAACTGTAGTTTTCAATCTAATCACTTACCAAATTAAGCAATACAAAATAATTTGTAATAGTTCAATATAAAAATGTCGTCTTCAATACACCTTCCAGTACAAAAATATATAATAATTTTTCACTGTTATAGGCCTCTATTGTGCCTACAATATTCACAGAACACGTGTTACTTGCAACTAAACTAGCCGAGAATTGAGGAATTCTATTGTACATAGCAGTGGTCGCTCCGCTCTCCCCTCAACGTTTTTCTACCAGTTCGAGATCCCTACTGCTATTATTATACACAGGTATCTTTGAAAAAGGTTCCTATATGTCTACTTAGGTAGGATTTAACATCTAAATAAAAAAAATATTAATTAAAGTGAAAATATATGGTCAAAAATTAATTTTTATAATATTTTTTTTCAATAATGAAAAAATCGAGTGCACCAAAAATTTTTGGGTAAACTTTGCAATTTATAGTATAAAAAACAATATCCCACATCGATCATATTATTTCATTCACTATAACTCTAATCCGAGGTTTTACGGTTTTTAATGCTCCAGGCACTCCACTAAAAAGAGTTTTAGTAGTTGATAAGAAACTATCAAAACGAGTTAAGTGAGTGGACCCTAGAGACTTAGAAGATATCTAAGTGTAAATGTTACTACTAGCTACTGATATTATAATTTAAAATAATAAATTGTAATACTAATAATAAGTCATTAAAAAAACTTACTGATGTTTTTATTTTTTACTTAATAGATGTTTGTGTTTTCTACTCGATTGCCTCGACTAAGATGTATAGCATACACTAGAAGATCGTGGATCTATAACGGCGATACTGGTACTGCAGGTCACTTAGAAGATCGTTACTAATCTTGCAAAGTGTGGAGGAGATTGAAATCGGTCTATAATCGGCAGGATCGGCAAGGCTGCCTTTTTTGAGCACTGGTTGCAACCGTTGGCAAGCTTCCATGATTTCGGCACTATTCCAATCTTGAAAGAGAAGCGATAAAAAAGTGTCAATACAAGAGACAACTTAGCTGCGCATGTCTTAAGCAGAATGTCTCGTATACCATCACAACCACATGGTTTGATTCACATCTAAACGTTCTCCATACCTCTTTGTTCGTGATGCGCATTTCAGGCACCGAAATACCACAGCGGGCAAGATGTTCTGGAGAAGCATTGCAAAAGTCGAATTATCATCAAACAGAGAAGCAAAACCTGCCAAGGATAAGATGTAAAAAAGTGCCGCATCTCATCCCAATCTGCTGACTTGTATTACAATACTCGCCTAAAACCATATCGTTCGAAACCTTTTCTTATTTTAACAGTTTAAGTTACTGCAGAAATCTTCTAAGACAAGTTTTATTTATTGCAACGTAGTATTTAAATGTTGACACAGTTTTTACACATTTATTGTAAATAAATAAATAGTTAATGTCATATTTTTATATACAAGAATCATATTATTATATATGTTATCTGACATAGGTTATTAACATTTTTTTATAAAAATCTCTATTCAGACTTATATAGACTTTATAACAAATAATGATAACAAAAATACATTTGTATTATTCTAAATTTTATTTTACTTATCTCCTTGAATTTATATAAAAAGAATATTACCCATTAACAGAATGTCTTCAAACATCTTGTGATATTTCATATGTGAATAGAAACAGATAGCTCAAGGCTACGTAGTGGGTCTCTCTACTTAGAACATTGTCATTTCTCAAGCTAAATATGTACCACGTTTCGTAAACAAACAATGCTTGATCGTTTCCAACTAACGAGCCAGTTACTCAAAGCTTTGTGGCGTCAGTTAATACAACGAGTGTCAGTTGAAACAATTTGCCTTTTAATGTAACAAATTAACTCGATTGTAATTTACCATCATTACTTATCAATACGTCTGAAGCCATATTCATTTAAACTGCACAAGGATTTATTTTATTTTATATAAACATTATGTACAATAAAATAGATTAAATAATATAAAATTTAATATTAACATTTGAATTTTATACAATTTTCGATTTGTTCAAGACTCACTCAGACTTCTCCCTCGTCGGTTCCAATTATTTGTTTGTGCTAAATTAATAACAGAAAATAAATAATTATTATTCTTAATCCCTCTTAAGTATGCCAAACTTTTGAAGAAAAAAAAAAGTAAACTATAAACAATTTCTTTCTCAATCATTTAAAATATATTGCACTATAGCTATTTGATGTTTAAACACTACAGAAGAACTTACAATCTATAATATACATAATGTACTTAAATTAAAAAGTTCTGTGCACGGAGCTTTTTAGTTCAATAATTACGTAGAGTTCGTTTGGTGGCTTGCACAAGCGATATTTATCTTTCATAATCCCCGTAGTTGACGCGAAATCACCATTCATTCATCATTTGTTAGGAAAATTCTCGAAATATCACGCCCTCATATGTTTCATATTTAGATGTTTAAACTATTTGGAATAGTTAAAGATATTTTAAAAAATTATATACATTCGTACTAACAACTAGTTATGTTCATTAAATCTTTAATTACCATTGCATCAGACGATGCTGAAATACCAATTAAATGTTAATAAAACTCTAAAAGTCTTTAATAATCAATTGAATTTGAATTAATTGTTTATTTTAAAAGAAAAAAATATGAGAATAGTTTTATACAAATATCAAGAAACTTAGCGGCCAACATTTAAAGTCATATCAATTAAGGAGATCGAAATTATCTGTTTTTAAAAACCGCTTTCATTAGTATAATACATCCCAGATTAATTCATAAATTGAGCTTTTAATTCCTTGCATACATAACATTCTTTGAACAGTGGCTTATCTGATATTTTTATTGCAATGTATCCTCAGAATATTTAATGATATTGCATGATTAATATTTGTATTCAAATTGACGTAATTTTAAAAAATATACGGTTGTACGGTTGTAGATTAAATATATGCTTTAAGATTAGAGTTGCAAAAGTGATAGTATTATTTTTAAAAAGGATATTCATATATTTATACATATAATAAAATTGTCACTGATAGATTTCTGTACATGGAAAATATAAAAAAAAACATGATGAGGGGCCTTTATAAGAGCAAGAGAACCCAAAACAATGGTTTTTCATTTTGTTTGTCTGTGTGTCTATATATCTGTATGCTTGTGCACGCTAATCTCAGAAACGTGTTAAATGATTTGGATGTTAAGTAAAGCCAGCAGTAAAAGCCGTTATATTCCATGTAGTAACGAGCTTCACTTAACATTTTGTTTATTTTTAACAATCTGTTAACAAATAAAGAAGTTAGTAATATCTTCTTTTCGTACCATTGCTAATTACCAGCGATTAAACATAAAAATATATACAAAAACGAACTAGAAATACTTCTATAGGCATGCAAGAGTACTTCATTGAATTCGATAAAACTTAGAAGGTTTATAGTTTTTACATACATTGGTATGTACAAAGGATACGTTTTATCGAAATCGAAATCTACGCGTACGAAATCGCGGGCACAGCTAGTATATATATAAAATAATGTACGTGTAGTCCTAGATTAAAAGATGGCATCATTTTTAAATATATTAATTTTAGCTTAAAAACCTAAGTAGAATTAAAGGGCCTAAAAATGTATGTTTACGTCGACCATTTAGACAAAATATCAATATATTGTTCATTTCTTAAAGTTATAAGTTCATTTAAAAGGGAGCATAAGGTTTCAGTTCAAATAGAGCATAAAGATTCAGTTCTTCTTACAGTTTAATAATATACGAGAAGTACAATATACGATATGAGTTATATAAAATATAATTGAATAATCTAAACTTCAATTTTCAATTAAAAATGACAATAACCCTCATCAATAATGCCACATTCCGCTGCTTATATTAAATCCTCAAATATAAAAAGTTATCGCAATGACAAGATAAGGTTATTTTCTCCTTTTATTCAGAAAACGTGCCTTTTACTTCGAAAACAATATGTAATAAATGAAAAACAACTTGAAGACGTTTTTTGTACAAATGGTTAAGAATTTTGAACGTACATACATATCCATAAACATTTCGGTATATTTTGTTTACTTATCTGCTTATTCTTGCTTCTAATTAGATTAAAACTTCATTCGAGTAAAAATATAAACATTCAGATTGATGATTATCATTTAATATTTAAACAGAACTATAGTTAAATATCTTTTAACTTCACAAAAGCAATTACTTAACTAGTTATTATTAAATTAGTATAAAAATACTTATTTCAAAACGTTTATTTGCCGCTTACTTGCTTAAAGATAGTTTTTATTTCTTACTTAAAATATTGTTTATAATACATAATTTGCAACATTTTGTTGAACACATTTGTTGATCGATTTTTGTTGTAAGATTTTATCAAGTAATAGTTTTTCGGCCTTTATCTAAGGTACCATTTTTTTTTATAAGACGATATTATTTTTAACCGACTTCTTCAAAAAGGAGGAGGTTCTCAATACGACCGGTATATTTTTTATATAGAACATAATATTATCGTTAGAAATATTATCTCTTAACTTGAGAGTTTAACAAACATTTAAATAAGAGATACAGGTACATGAAGATTCGGAACAACAATATGTGGATCACACAAAGAATTGTCCCGTGTGAACCCCTGGTTCAGCAGTGAGGCTCACTAACCGCTATACTAACAGATCATCTAAAACAACAAATAATTATTTTAATAATATATTTGACTTTTTATCGTTAAACAAAACTGAACACAAGGTTTTCTTGTTAATTCGTTGAATAATGTTATATTAACCGGAATAAATATTAAAAAAAAAAAAAAAAATATTACGAGAATTATTATTCTAATATTTGACTTAAGCATTATTTAGATATTTTTTAAAAAATATTCTTTAAGACAAGTTTACTGGAAATATATTATGGAATAAAAATAGTCTAGTTGACATATGTGGTATTACATAATGGTACTAAGTAGAGGAACCTGTTTATGTTACAATTAATTAATGCATTGTCTATACTTAAAGCTGATATGGCTTTAACACAAGTAACTTCATCATCGTGTATGATGCCTAAGAAAGAACTTAGGTAAACAAACAAATTTAGGCTTTCAGGGGTAGTCAATTAATAAAATAATAATAAGATAAGGTGCTCTAAATGTTAATTATAAAATTATTTACATAATAGACATATAGTTTGGTTAATTTAAATAATTGAAGACTTGAAACTTATATTAATTGGATAAAGAGATACTTTTTGGTAAACAATGTTACAAGTCCGATTATTAATAATTTAAGTTGGAAAACAAATACTATAAAAGAAAGTCTTCAGTAGATTTCGAACTGAGGATAACGATGTTTTAAATGAGTTCTTTAATGTAAACTACTTGTTCGAGTTCAGATATTTTGTTTTTTTAAGTTCGTCGACACTTCGACAAATTGAATTTATTCTAGTGATCGTCTTTACAAGCTACACTAGAGTTGCTTTAATATTTTTGCCATTAGCTTTGAAAAGTATTTATTATAAAATATAAGTATCTCAAATCAAAGTTTTATGGCTAATCAATTATTTTTATGGCTTACATTGCCGTAAGGTTCGTCAAGCTCTAGGTCACAGATAGAACGTAGGTCTGATATATTTATTATATTTGATTATATAAGAAATAAGACAAGATAAGTCGTGTAGAGGTTCGAGAACATACGTCTATATATAAAAAAAATACACATATATCATTTTTGTTTATGGGCTAATACGTTTAAAAAAAATAGTTATAAAATATATTTTTTTAAAATACCTATTTTACTTAAGTTGTTCAAACGGACTACTAGTAAAATGACTGTTTAGTGCAAGTATGGCCTCGGAAAAAATATTTTCAAATTCTATTACGTCATTTATTGCCAATTTAATATAATTTATATACCTCACTTACAAGGCACATTACGGGTAACATTTATATAAACATAAAAATCTATTTATTGTCGGTAGGGTAGGGCGGGGCTAGTTGAGCGTATGGGTAAGTTGGGCAATCAAAATATCTCGAAAACTATCCACCGCACGCGAACGCAACATATAACGAAAAGAAGGGGTTCCGGGAAAGGAACTCATCCCTAGAACAAAAGTAGCCACTGGGCGATCGAGAAAAGTACCCAAGCGCATTGTTTATTTTGTTATTAAAAAGTAAAATCATCCTAAGCCGGGATATTTTGTCTGTGATACTCAAACTTCATCCAATTTCAATCAGGCAAGTGTTAATCTAAGGTAAATTTGTTGCAGTTTTGATATTTATAAAGAATCTGGATATAATTCTAACCAGTTTTTTATTAATTCACTTTTGCTTTAAAATTTCGGGTTGGGGTTAGTTGAGCTACAGTTACCCAACTATCCCCACGATGAAAAAAAATTTTGTTTTTTTTTTACCATGAGGACTTATAAAAAAAGACCAAAGAAGGTTTCCATATTAGTCAAGACTTAAATGGGACTGCCAAAGCTGTGAGTGAAGAGGGAAAAAGTGGCTATGGCACTGTCAAATAGTTTGGAATCAAACGGATGACATTATTTAGGTTTTTAAAGAAATTAAATGAAGGTGATACGTCCATGGGTTATGCAACGCCGAGGTCAGTATTTTCTGCCACGCATGCAGACTCTTTGAAAAATACTTGTTACAAACGGTATCAATCTTCAATGGATATTCTCCAAAAGATGTTCGTCGCCTTTGAGAGTGCTGGCATTTGGCAATAAAGTTCCACCCTCTTGGACTGTAAATAATAAGGCCCAAAAAGAACGGCTTACGTGACTCAATGATTTCTTAAAAAAAATATTTTATAAGCTATGTTGAAAATAATTACACAAATATTAAAGTCTGATTCTAATAGTTAAGCTAATCTAGGAAGGTTACTGTTTTGTAGATTCTGTTTTTACCTTATTTTTCCAAAAAATCTACTTTTAGATTTGATGTTTTGTCACTATAAGTTTATAAATAAAAGTTTATTATCAAAATGGAATTTTATTGTAAGCCTACCTAACATAGGAGCTATGATTTGGGTAAACTTTCTAAGTGCTCAACTAGCCCCATACCAGAGGCGTAGTGAGGGGGGGGCAAGGGGGGTCATCATGCCCCGGGCGCTAACCACAAAGGGGCGCCAAAAGGTCCGCAAAATAAAAAAATGCTGGATATTTTTTCATTTTTATTATAATTATTGTTTTTGAAAAATATATCTATCTGGTGCCAGTGTAATACAATAAATATTAATTCGTAAAAAAAAATATATTTAAAATTAAAAAACCGCCGATACAAAAAGACTTCTTAAAAGAATAGGTCACTGCGTCGGGGGACCGTTGTACGTACGCCAACGGTGGCGTCTATTTTATGATGTTAATCATCGAGGACTTAGACTATACGATTCGATATCGTAATTTCTTTATTTGCCTTGGTAACTTACTAGCATTTTAATTTATTCCTTTATTAAATCGTCCCTCGACGCAATGACTTCAATAAGTACATAAAAATATTATTTTTATTCTTTTTAGAGGTCATTTGTTATCAGAGGTTTATATAATTTCAATTATTTTTTTCTGCTTTTTAAAGTTACATTACTGGTTTTTTTTATTGTACTAAATTTTCGGTTGTTTAAGTATTTCTATCAATATTGCATAAGAACCTGTCACCCGCACCAATAAAACCTCAATATCTAGGAGACAACTGTTTCTATTTCAACCAAATGTACACCTAAATCTAAATCGCACCTTTTAAAAAAGCAACTTCAAAATAATTTTACTCAAACTTTGTGAATTGTAAGGATATGATTGTAGGATATCATTGGAAAGGTAATTCAATTGCCTATTAGAAAATAAAAAACATGTGTATGCATTTTAATTCTTTAATAACAAAAAACTTAAAACATGATAAAGTGACAAAAAATAAAATTAATAACATCATAAAAAATTACAAATAAGGCCTTAAAATCTAGTGTTTCCACCCCTTGCTGTGATGGTAGCTTCCAGCCGATCCTTCATGGAGCTCACCACTCTTGCTTGGGGTATGTTGTCCCATTCGTCTTTCACGGCATCCTGGAGCTCTTGTAGAGTGGTGGGAGCAGGATCTCGTGCTCGTACGTGCCTCTTTACATCGTCCCAGAGATGCTCGATCGGGTTCAGGTCTGGACTTCGTGCTGACCACTGCATAACAGGGATCTCAACCTCTTCCAAATAGTCCCGCACAGCAAACGCAGTGTGGCAACGGGCGTTATCATACATTAACATGAACCCATCGCCAACAAAACCAGCATACGGAACCACATGGTCTTGTAAGATCTCCGTTATGTACCGCCGAGCATTCAGCGACCCTTGCCCGCGACCACCACCAGTCCGAGAGACGCACACAAGCTCCGTTTTCCCTTCGACGGATATGCCACCCCAGAACATACAGGAACCACCTCGGTATTCGACGGATTCCTCTATGCAAGCCTGGGCAAATCGCTCTCCTCGTCTTCGGTATACTCTTCTGCGTCTGTCGTTGCAGAAAAGACATACTCGTGTCTCATCGGTGAAGAGAACGGCTTTCCACTGTTCACTCGTCCAGTTGACATGCTCCTGGGCAAATCGTAACCGCTCTCTTCGATGCTGCACGGTCAATTTTGGGCCCCTAGCAGGTCTGTGAGCTCTCAATTCCTTTTCTTTCAGTCTTCTTCTAATCGTAGAAACACTCACACACGTTCTGCAAGCTGATCGGAGCTCTTGTTGCAACTCAACAGCATTGCTGAAGCGGTGCGGCAAGGATGTGGAAACAACGAAGCGGTCGTCTCTTTCTGACGTGCAGCGTTTTCTTCCGGATCCACGTCTTCGAGTATAGCCACCAGTCTCAAGGAACCGTTGGTATATTCGTCGAACTGAGAATCGGCTAAGGTTCAACTGTCGAGCAACGTCAACCTGTCGCAGTCCTGATTGCAATAGCGCAATGATTTGAGCGGCTTTATCAGGGGTTGTATCCATCTTCAGGTACTGTTCTCTTGCGTATGTTGTTCCGGTGTGTTCACTCTGAAGTCTGAGTAGCGACTGACCCATTTTTTACCTTTACATGAGCTTTTATACCCTTATAAGGTAGCACAAGTAGTGCTCCTTAAGTGAGCATTTTTTTAAACATTTTTTTGATTGGTCCCTGGTTAGAAATGGTAATTGTTTTTTTAATGATACAGGTAATTGATATAAAGGTATTGAAGTGCACTTTAGAATGATATATTTTTTTCATACGTAGTACTTATGTGCTAGATTCTAGGAGCGATTTACTGAAAAAAACATAGAGGTGCGATTTTTGTCACGCCCAGTTTAGTTAAAAACCATCTCGACGAACATAGCTTTCGATTTAAAAAAACCGCATTTAGACATCACCGCATCACAGACATATCCACAGATTCATAAACACACAGATACACAGATTGACAGGTCAAACTTATAACACCCCTCTTTTTAGTTGGGGGTTAAAAAGAGAAAAGAACAGGCCAAGTGCTGGAAGTCGGACTCGCACACGAATGGTGCCGTACCATTATATATATATATATATATATATATATATATATATATATATATATATATATATATATATAAACATCAAAAAAATAACGTATGTGGTATGAGCGGCGCCCCCTTAAATATTTAATTTATTTTAATTTAATTATTTATAAATAAAGTTAATACATATACCACTAAACATTCTGTGAATATTTCAGGTGCCTACCTGTTGCGGTTATTAAAAGGGAGCAAAAAATCACGTTTGTTGTAGGGGAGCCCCAACAGTATTTTTTTTTTAATGAGTAAATAACTAAATATTCTGTGAATATTTCAAGCATCTACCTTAAGCCCTTATTATTATCAAGCAAAAATGTAGTTTGTTGCATGGGAACCCCCTTAAAGTATTTATTTCATTTTGTATTTAGAACATATTTGATATAAGAGTTGCAAGGAAAGTTTCTAGGAAAAAAAACTGAGAAAATTAGCAAGATCAACATCGAAAACTAATAGTTTAACTCATACGGTAATAGTATATTCATAATAAAAATGGCATGTGTTTTCTATTGGCAGGGCTGACTCAAACCGCGTCTTTCAGCACTTTCTTATGGCATCAACGCTTTGTGGTTACATAAATAATCTCCTTTCTTAATTTGTCTGATAAAAAAATTATGTTATAGTAAATATTTGTAGTTTACAAAGTATAAACATAATTTCTTGTAGTGTACGCTTATTATTTGCTGCTGGACTTAGGCCTTCGCCAGGGTACGCCATAGGACCCGATCACCAGTGTTCGCCATTCAATCATTGCCAGTTACCGTCTTCAAATCATGTTCTTTATAGAGTATAGACCTTTCCATAGTTCTCTGGGTGACATGCAGTTGATGGGCCAGCTTCATCGGCAGGTTCCATGTCTCGGCATCATCTTGAGACATTGTGGCAAAGATGACACAAATATGTGACTCAATTTTACAAATGCTTTATAGCCAAGATACACTCTTCTGATGATTTCTCCAACAAAGCTGTCATAAAAACTGCAACTTTTGGCCTAGGTTACCGTACTCCTAAAAAAGTGGTCCACTTCGAGGGTTACACCTTCGACAGAAATGGGTTCGGGGATGATGTATTTATTGAACATGAATTTGGTCTTGTCCAAGTTCATCCCGAGCCCAAAACATCTAGAGGTAGTATTCAGACCAGACAACATATCCTGTAGGTCCTGCAGAGATTCTGCCACTATGACTATGCCTTCGCCAAAGCGGAGATGCGTGAGATATTCACCATTAACATTGATGCCCATTTAATCCCTTTGAAATATCTTAAAAACATCCTTCAGCGCATTAGTGAAGAGTTTCGGGAATATTTCGTCACCCTGTCTTACACCTCCAGTAAACTAGATAGGACTTGTTTGGTGGTTCTGTACTTGGACTGACAACGTTGCCATTTGGTAGAGATTTCTCAAAACCTCAGAACATATCGCCTATCGCTAGTCGACTTGACAACGCTGCAAAGACTCCAGAATAGCCCAGCTTTCAATGAAGTCGAAAGCTTTCTTTTGGTCCACCGTGCCAAACCTTTACGAAATCCGGCCTGCTTCAGTGGCTGGAATTTGTCAAATATGAATGCCAGACAATTCGTGACGATTCAGGAATATAGCTTATAATTGTGGTTTAGAAGTGTGATTGGCCTTTAGTTTGGGGTAGTCCCACATGTTTATCACCGAGTCAGAAACCCTTTTGAGCTTCTCAAGGATTGATTTCTGTACAGCCCTAACGAGCTCATAGGTTACTCCTTCTTCCCCGGGAGTCTTTTATAAACTGTTTATGAGCCGTCTCGATTTCATGAACATATATGTATGATAGATCGTCAGTAAAGTGGCGGGTAAGTGGGGCTCTGGGTCGCTTGCGTTTGGTGGAGGGTTCGGTGCATATGAGGCATACAGATTTGCGTAGAAGTCCTCGATTTCAGAAAACATCTTCGGAACTGATGTTACCATTTCACCATTCGAGGTAATCAGCTTTATCAGGTGAATTTTCCCCATATCTTTGTAAAGACTTTGAATCTCCGACTTCGCTCAATCGCCTCCTGTATGAGGCGAGTGTTCCAGCTTAGATGGTTGCGCCTTACCTAGCTCCGGATCTTTTTTTAAGAGACTGGGTGACTGACAAAGGATACTCTTGTGTTTTTCGTTCAAGTCCCTTCAGTTTTGGGTCTAGGTTGAAAGCTGAGACTTCTTATTTGGTTGTCTTTTCCTAAAGTGCCTCATTATCACTTCGCGTACAACTCCTATTATGCCGTTAAGTCCTCGTCAACATTTGCCGAGAATGCCAGTGCAGCGAATCTGTTTTGCATTTCAAGCTGGAACGCATCTTCTCCGGCTTGAGGCGCAGTTGGACGAACAGGCCTCATCATGCGGTTCCGCTCAAGCTTAAACTTGCTATATTGGAGTGCCCCCTTACAAGTCGGTGATAACCAATTCCAGTAACCTGTTGATTTCTAAGACATCCTTAAATATGTAAATTCGATCTCGTTTTTATACAATACATCGAAAAAGCATGAAGCCGGAAAATAACAAGTAAAAGATGACGATCTTTTACTTGTTATTTTTTAAATATAGATACTTTTTAAGGACACAACAAATACAGCGTTTTATTGTTCTGGAGGAACCTAAACCTTATTTATTTATTAAGTCGTAGGTATAATTTATATTTAAAATTTTATTGTTTTCAAAATGGGGGGCGCTATAACGGTATTGTGCCCCGGGCGCGAGTTAAGCTCGCTACGCCTCTGCCCCATACCCTTGCTCAACTTACCTCACATATAAGGGGTAAGTTGAGCATACTTCACTTTCTGCATTAAAATACATGTAGCTTCCAAATTCGACTTATTAGAAATAAATTATTATGGAAACTAAGCTAAGGGATAAATTACTCGTCCATCAGTATGAATCATAAGCCATTACGAATTATCGTTGAGGAACTATAACCGATTAAGTGAAAAACTGCTCAACTAGCCCCGCCTTACCCTCTTATAATCGTAAACCAAATGTTCTTAAAAAAAAAGGTCTTAAAAATATATATTATTGTCATCTATTAATGTATTTATTTATTTATATATATGTCACAAGGATGAACACAATATGTAGGTGATCCTTACGATTCGTTTACATATTATATACTATACACATATATTAGACATAATTGTTACAAAAATTACATAACACATTACATGAAATTCATTATATCTACAAAATAAATAATTTGTTTTATTATATCCTTAGTTAAGTTAAAGTTTTTGATGTAAACTTTTCTCACAGATTACAAAAATGTTTTGAGAGTTAAGTGAGGAGCCGTATGTACTACATAATATAGTATCTGTACACCTGGAATTTATTATTGGTGTTTATTGAGAATTCAGAAGAGCAGCTTCTGAACCAATATAGGTATATTTTAGTATCTTCAGTGCCTTATTGAAATGATATGGTATGGATGTAGGAAACGGATCCGATGATAAAAATTAACACATTTGAAGATCAGAATTTTGTAAAAAATCGATTAGGGTATTTATTTTGGAAAATCCCATCTCATATCGCTTAGATGGAAATCACATTATAAGCCTAAAAACTCAAGATACATAAAAAACACAAATATTTATATTTTGTTCATTTATTAAAGAGTCAAACTTCTCAAATTATATACATAGGTACATTATAATTTTATTGACAAATACAAAGTAATGACTTAATTTAATCCTTTAAGTCAAAATTTTTAGTCTTTAATTTTTACTAAAACGAACCAACATCATTCAATTTAGAAAATCGATTACACTTTGAACATTAAATTTCAGAGCTTCGAAACAATTCTTATTTTATATTATCATTACAAGCACTCAACTATTAAGTAACTATATTGAAATACATTATATTTAACTATATTTATATACCGAAGCATTTAAAAGCGATTCTTCTAACATAGTAACGAAACCACTCTAAATAATCCATGGCTTAAGGCATAAATTTACAATATCACCATTCCCCGAACTTTTAGGTCATAATTATTGATTAGTTTCTAATTCAATCGGATTACCTTTACGAAACATCACAGGTTAATTACTTGATTCCCAAAAATGTATGCGTTAATTTATGTCCCTACTTATTATTTTGTAGATTTACATATGACACATAAAATAAAAAGTTTAGGGTCGATTTTTAATGATCGATAGTTTCGTTATAAAGTCATAGATAATAAATAAGTAGTACATTTATAAACAATACTAAACATAGTGTTTACCTAACTACTTTTGCGTCTTGGTATATAAACTGTTCTACATAAACTACACTACTATAAAACTAGAAAAATGATTACTACGATTATTTTATTTCTTATACAAACAAAAATACATAATCATGTATAATAATTATTAAGATTGATCCAATATGATCAAACTATCTTATCAATGGAGCAGTGAGGTTCAAACAAATAGCGCTATACATTATACATAGCAGATGGTGTCTTTGCTGGTAAATATTACTATATATAAAAACATTAAAAGGTTAAAACTCTACTGATAAAATAATTTATATGGGATAAAACATTGATTATGTAAATTAGTAATTAATGTAATAACTTCAAACTAATTAATAATATTACAAAATTGTTTACTTTATTTATAAAATAAACACCAGAGAAAATACAAAACTACAGTATCATATCCACTCAACTAGCGTATGTAAGCTAATGATTTAATAACATAAACTTGAGTGTCTATTCGTAATGATAGGAAAGTGTACTATTTTAAATGTTAAACATTTTGGCCCATAGTTCAGAAGAGCTGATACTGCTCTGTTCAGCTGATACTGATCCCAGGAGATACTTAATCAGCGGGGTTTTCTTTCGAAAGCACGTTGCTCTATCTATGACTGTCGGTGTTGTCTTAGATTTCATCATATCGAGTTGTTATGAACAAACATTTTTAATTGATTTAGTTTTAATTTACTGTTTATTAGGCCAGGTCAGTCAGTGCAAAACTAAAAACAATTAATCTGGATAGTGTAATTGATTTTAAAAGCGGTAGTTTATTTCAGGAAGCTAAAATGTAAATGCACACACCGTAAATGTATTTAAATGTTTTCAGTAGAAATGCGGGATGAATAAAAAGCAATTGTGAAAACAAAAAAGAATTCTGGATTTCTTTAATAACTTCGTCATCCCAACCGTACTTACTAATCCAAAGTTTCTACATTAGAATTTGCGCTCTTGAATTGTTCAAGGTCCTAACAGGCCAGTATAAGGAGAAGAAGGCGAATAAAAAACCTGTTTAAACAAAGATAACATTTTTAGTTTCGTATAATTTGTTGTATCTAAATTTAGAGATTTATAGGTAGCGGGGTCGAAGTATTGAATAATATCTCAATATATATTTATTAAAAAAATTAATAACCCTAACATGGCTAAAACATATTTTGCAATAGTAAATTTAAAAATCTTCATATCGTGTATTTTTAATCCTCAACTAAAAAGAGGGGTGCTTTAAGTTTGACCTGTCGATCTGTGTATCTGTGTATCTGTGTGTATGTCTGTGCCAATGTAGCGGCCAATCGCGTGGACGGATTTGAATGCTTTTTTTTAATCAAAAGCTATGTTTGTCGAGATGTTTGGTCGAAATAGAACCAGTCATCACCAAAATATTGACGTTTTATTAGTAAAAGGTTTTTATGCAATACTAGCTGTTCCCAGCGGCTTTGCCCGCGCTATATAGGAAAAAAAGCCTTGTTTTTAGGCCAAAAGATTTTTACACTTACTTACTAAGGTAAAGTACTTTATTAGGGATAGCTGTTGCCAGTGACTGCGTCCACGTAGACTGTAAAAATTAAATTTATATGGCTTATGATCGTAGTCATAAGGAGTGACGGGCAACAGCTAGTGATAATATAAATCCCTTCATCATAGTGTTATTAGTGATAATAAAGCATTTTAACTCTAAATATTTATATTTATTAATATTCGTATATACCTATATAGAAAAAGTCTTGAATCATGTTTCTTAATACGTTTATAATTTATTACACTATCGAAACTTTCAGGCGGATCCTTATTTTTCTCGTATTAAATATAGCCTATGTACTGTTAAATAGAAATTTCATTTCTGTAGATAATTAAATATTTATAATTTTAATATTATCGATTTCTTATTATCTGTCAAATTCGTAGACAAGGTAAATTATTTATCTGTTGACAGCTAATTACAATTTCTTAATTAATCTGTGACATTTCTTTTTGTTTAAAATACTGAATGTAGCTTAAGCTAACTTTATAGTCCCCAAAATGTTATTGAAAATATAAACATTTTATTAATAATTACTATTCTAAATTTCATTTATTAATCATTATTAAGGTTAGCATATCGCTAAATATTATTTGAAAGAAGCTGTCATATTGTTTTAGAAGTTTAGTTGCAGCCAACGTTGTGTTATTGTTATATTTATTAGTATAACAATTTGTTATAAATTTATTACACTCGTTTCATTCTTTAGATAATTGGTGCATTGTTCTTAAATTGTTTAAATATTGGTCTTCTTCCGATTGATATCAATTTTACCCACATTTCGTGTAACGCGGCGTGTGCATAGCCACATTGTTTGCTTATTATGCATATTTTGACTATAAAATTCAATGCCGTGACCTTTAGAGTCTTTTCTTTCGGAAGCACTTCCGAATTCAATATCTTATTAGCCTTCGGTGAGTGTTTTAGTTATTTGTGATCTTATTAACGCATTTGAAGCGTTGTTTCTTAAATTCATTAGTGTGTTTAATTGCAGGGCTAATAATTTAATATGGAATAATTGTAATTCCTATTGCCGGCACCTCCCGGGCAGTTTCAAAGTTTGTTGGAACAATATTTCGTAAGTAATTTGAATCTTTACTCTAAATTAGGAGATGTTTCATAGGTTTTGAGACTTTATTTAATGTTATTACGTGGTAATATTCCAGTATTTGTCCTGATTCGACCCTCGAAGTCGACATAGGCTAATAATATTACTTGCAAAGCCTTTTTCCTCCATAAGGTATTATAATTTATTGTTATTTAAATAGATCAATGTGAGATTAGTGTTATTATGTAGTTTAACCTGTAATTTAATCATTACAGGAGGTTTTTTGTTGTACCCTAGAAGATACGGGTAAATTTATAATTGGTTCGCGGGGGTAGACGTGAATCTTCGGAGCGTCGTCCTGTTTGACCTGTTTCCTGACTAGCTGAGTTTAAGGAGCTCGTCTTTATTGTAATCCCGATAACATGGTGATGTACAAAATTTATTTATACCAATAATCAACACTTCCATTTTTGAAAGTTTTATAAAGAACAAGTGTTTGACTGTGATTCTCCAGTACTGACAAGCAGGAGGATCATGCAATGTCTTCGCTTATTATTTGTCAGTGGCGCTTAGGACTTCTATTTTAGTAATTTTTATATACAATTTAATAATAAGGTATTATCTCAAGTAACCCACCGCTCAGTCTAGCTGGCATTATTTTAAACATTATTATGACATTATTTTGTATAACTTTATCAAAATAAATGTTAATGTTTTTTTGTAATATAAACCAATAAAATTTAATTAAACCAAACCCACTACTATTATTTTTTGTAACAGTACATCAGAGGGAAAATGTACGATTCTAAAGGTAAAATATTTTATAAAATCCGTCCAGTAGTTTCGGAGCCTATAAAATTTAAACAAAGAAACAAACAAATCTTTCCTCTTTATAATATTAGTAATGATGATGATAAAATATAGCTTATGTTCATCAGGTATAATGTAGGATTCTAATAGTAAAAGATTTTTTTTAAATCGGTCCAGTAGTTTTGAAGCCTATTCAATTCAAACAAACAAGCAAATCTTTAATCTTTATAATATTAGGATAGAATGATAGAAATAATTAATCAACTGAAAATTTGTGTATACGTAGGTTCATTTAGTACAATAAAAAAAAAGTAACGTAACTTTAAAAATTATCGAAAAAAATAAATTTTAAATTAAAAAAACCCATGATACAAAAATACCTCTAAAAATGTTAGCTTTTATACATGTAGTAGTTTGGTTTTGACTAAAAATAAAGATATAATTTGTTGATTTGACTAAAACAATTGAATGTCTGTATAGAAGTTTAATTGATAAAATAAATGTAATATTATATTGGATACTGATTTGACTAAGAATAAGAAGTATATAAATCGCAGCTCGGTTAAGAGATGGCATTGTGTGAAATTGGGAGTACAAGTTGTGGTGTGGTATTGTTGTGATAAAAGTGTAACAGTTATAATAAACCGCTGAGTGTGAGATCGAGAAACTAAGTTGTGTAACAGTGATAATTAAGTGTTTAAATGGTAAACAGTTTAGTGTATTTGTGAACAGTGTCATAAAGTGCTTTAAAGAATAGAACGACTGTCGTTGGTGATTCTTTGCGGTAAGAGAGCTCTAATAAAAAGAATAAAAATAATAATATAATGTACTTATTGAAGATGTTGCGTTTTAATAAATATAATATATTTTTTTATAAACAAAGTAAAAATAAGGATAATGATTAGAAAATGTTATACACGACGTTAACGATGCTTCATAGAAATTCTTTTATTTGATGTTAAATAGTTTTTTGAGTTTAGACAGTTTGTTTTCAAACTACAATGACTCGGGCACTTCAACAAATTGAATTCCACTTCCCGAACATCTTTCAAGTAACACTGAGTAACTTAGGTAATACTATCATTAGCTGGAAAAGTGTCAATTAAACATTTTATCATTGAGATCTAATGAAGGATGAGATGAAATTGACTAGTTACGGTTTTAAACAATTAAACAATTTTAAAGCAAATTATTATTAAACTTAATTTAAAATTGAAGTGATAATATTTAGCTCTCAATTAGCTCCGAGAGACTCCGGTAGAGAGAACTAAACATTTTCGTAATTTTTTCATATATGGGTACCGAATCTAATATTTAGACAGTATTCATTCATATTCTATAAAATCGGCAAAAAATAAGGTAATAACCATATTTAATAAATAATTTGTTGTTCAGCGAGACTCCGTTCTTGTGGACTATAGAAAAATGTTACAATTAGAGTTGTTCGAAATATTAGTTTAGATTTAAGAACTACTAATGGAACGCGGGACAGAAACAACATTATTCGAATTTTAATAGTTTGCTATTTTTTTAACACAAATTTCAACTTATCTTACAAACGGATAACAAAGTTATTTGCACTGAGCTCTTCAGTATAATAGTGATGCCTAGCTTGTGGACGTCTGCATAAACGATATTTCACCAGAACTACTCCCTGAGGGACACTCTTGTAATCGTATGGTTGAACCATTCGTATATCACTTATAAGGAGCATTCTCGATATATCACATCCTCATGTGTTTCATATTAATATGTTAATATTATTTTAAATTATGGCGAATATTTTAAATTTATACACATTCGTACTACCAACTAGATAAGCCCATTAAATCTAAAATAACTCTAAACGTATGTTAAATTAACACTATAATTTCAATAAAATACTGAACAGCTTTACTTATTTAATTGAGCTACTTTAAATTTAATGGTTGTAATAAAAAAATATAAAATATACTAGCGAAGCGAATCCTTCCTTCAATCCGAATGTTAAATGATTGGGAAACTTAACTTAAGTCCTTTTATTTGTTTAAATCCAATGAATATATCATTATAATAGTTTTTATTCTCTTTTGAAAAATTGTTTTGTGAGTCAATAAGAATATATTACTATCGAGTCTTAAGTCATTGTTAAAAAAGTAGATGAGCTTTTGTAATTTGTTTTTGGTTATGTAAAAAAAAAGGAAAAGGATAACTTGAAATTCTAACTGAGATATCCAAGTCAAAATATTGCAACAATGAATAAAATAAGAAGAAAACTGGAGGATATATAAAAGATACGACGAATAAAAGTGTCATACCAAAGACCAGGTGAAAGGGTGTCGAAGAAAGACACATTCGCGAAACTGACAAGATTTATTTTTGTGGTACGATAGAGAGCAAAGTAAACTAAAAACAATAATAAAACCTTGAATACCTTGTCTCGTATCATAAACTGCTTTTCATGAAATTACAAAAGAGATGGTTAAGGAGAACGAAAGAAGGAAGAACAAAAGGGTTTTTGAAGATGATAATGGTAGAATGGCTTGTTGGCATTCTTATCTTATATTTTTTTTCCTTTTTGTATATACAGAGTTATTATGAATTAGTTGACTACCTCATGCAGGCAGCCCCTCTACATTAATCCGAACAACATTTGTTGTACAACTTTTTACAAATCTTGATAAACAACACAAATAAACAGAACAAAACAAAAAAAATGCTTTCTCTCTTACTTATTACTCTGTGTTTTGTAAGAAGAACTTAAAAGGTCAACGCTTGAGCACCATACCGACGCTCAGAGTATAATGACAGTTCAGAGAAAACAAATAAATTTTGTATTGAAAAATTTAAATTTTAAAAACTATTAATTCTAAAAAGTCGTGTTGTTGGTATTGATGTAAAGAATCGAACTGCAAAAGGTGGTTAACTAATTACATTGATTGATTTTGAACATTATATGAAATATGATGATGATATTAATCATATTTCATAATATGTTCTCAGAAAAAAGTTTTTTCGAATTTATAAAAATCGAAATTAAATAAATTAATATTTTAATGACACAATATGCTACATTATATTATAAATAAGCTTTATTAATGTTTCCTTTTTAAGACAAATGAAAAGTAAAATTCTAAAACGTTGGATAGCAAATTAACGCTGTAACGACGTCTACAAATAATTGATAAAAATTGAATCAATACAATTTAAAAGAACAGACTTACAGCTTTGTATAATATGTCTTAAGCTCTGAGAAAAAAAATAAAAAAACCTTTTTCTACTTAAAAAGTAGAATTCAAGATTATACAATGTAATTTGAAAAGTATCTTCTTCTCTATGATATTATTATCTGTAGTTTAATTACGTTATAAAATAATGTTTGTGGAAAATTCACAAGTTTCTAGCTGGTTTTATACCGACCATATAACTTTATCTTCACTTGGGCGTTATTTACTGATAGTATATTTACGATGGCTTTCTGGTTTTTACTTTGCGAGGAACTCTTTGAGAAAATGTTCTAATCTCAAAACAATAAAGTATTGCTGTTTAAAATTATTTTAATATATTTCAAAAAAGTCAGCTGTATAAAAACACTGCCACAAAAAAAACATCCACTGAGTGATATTTTAATTTGTAAAAATGTAAATGTAAACTGAATAATTTTTTATACAATTTCCGATGCTTAAGGCAGATTACACATGTTTAATAAAAAGTACACATAGCATAAAACATAATATGTTTAGTTAATTATCTTCTACTCTCTTTTCTCTTTGATAGGTGTACATCTTTAACCTTTGACTGGTGACATGGTTTTTGTGTAACGTAACTGGTAACGCGCGGCCTGAGAAGCCGCTGCTGTTAAATGGTCTATAGCATCGAAAGTATTTATGCTAGCTTACCTCAGTTTTTAAAAACAGTTGATTAATATATAAAAGGATAAAGTAAAACCATCCAATAGACTCTGAATGTAATTTTTAATTATTAGCATGCTATTATAATGTAAGTAGGAACAAAAATCCAAAATATAAAGATGAGATCAATAATCACACAAAAAAAATAAATCAATATAATTATAACAAAAATACTTATATTTCCTTATAGTTACGATACTCTTATCAACAAAAAAAAATATTCTTTTAATCACAGGTATCATTTAAAAAAACTGGCATTGGTCAAACTTTGGTTATTTTTATTGACAGTCGGGGCATAATTGTTTGGCAAATTGTAAGCACACATGTTTTATATATGTATTACATTGGTAATTTGATTTGCGATTTTATTTAGGAGGACAACTGGCACAGGTTTTCCGTGTTTTCGGCCTATCCTCTAAATTTTGAGGTTCAGGTGGCAAATCAGAACCCAAAATACGTGCTAAGTTGACACGTATATCGCGTGGAATGTAAGTATTATAAACTTTGCGCTGCATGTGTGATAATACCGCGGTTCTAGTCAAAATTTTAATGAATTGTCCTCGATCAATAGCATTAACACCATCAGCTTGATATAAAACATGTGCATTCACCGTACTTATGTCCAACATTCGATAAAATATCACCATGGGCCACCTTCGCGTTCGGCGACTGCAGGTGTAGATGGAGCATTTTTTATCTATCTCGTCAATCCCTCCTTTTGTTGAATTGTAATAGGCAATAATTTCAGGTTGTTTGGTTTCTGATTCCTGAATTTCTTGAATTGGTTCTTCATCTTCAGAAGCACTTTCTTCGCTATTCGAGTCATGATCACTTTGCTCCGGGATGAAATTTTCGGGAACATTTTCTGCTTCCGACCCACTTGAGTCTTCCCGTGCCAGATACGCTTCAATTTGAGTATTTGACAGTACATTTCCAACTCCTGACTCCTTACGCTTCTTTTTTGGAGATGCAGAATTACTAATTTCTAGTTATTACCGTAAAAACAAGAAAAAACAATATAGCAAAATTACGTTAAAAAGTTACGTCAGTGGTGACGTACGGTCTGAGAAACCGCTGCCGAATTTTATGTTGTTGTAATTTAAGAATATAGGACAATACGACACAACTTTCACTATCTGGACGCAAATAAACTTAAAGCTACTAAGACGTTGAAACAAAGGAAGTACGGGGAAGGGGGTGAAATGACGTTTCACTAACACCGCTCGGCCTGTGAGACCGCTTGTCACCAGTTAAAGGTTAAAACCAATATGCTAAATAAACCGACATGACAATGCTAAAAACAAACAATTAAACAGAATTACGATCGTCAATTAATTAAAATGTAAACTGCTCGGATATTAGTTTTGTTATAACTTAACAATCATTACATTCGTAAGTAAACAATATCGTTAAGCTAAAAATAGTATCTAATTAAAAAAAATCCGGCAAGAGACAATCTCCTTGTTTCTTGATGCGTGGTATTTAGAAGGCAAGGCGAGGATGAACATTTGTCGGTTGTATGCGCTATTTAAATTACTAATAATCTTAATTTACTAAAAAAAAAATAAGGATATTATATTTATATCATTATTTTTACTTCACTTCGATAGTGAATCAGTATATAAACATCATTACACAAAATGATTTATATTCAAATTTAACTTTATTTAATTATAGCTCTTTTGAAATTAATATAACTATTTCTTTGGATAACAAAATATATTTATAAATAAACATATTTTGTGTAAATATATAGTAATAAACATTTTTATGGTCAATTTCAAAGAAAAATATTTTTAATGTTTATTGAAAAATAATTGCCATATTACATTTTTGTGCTCTAGTACAGTAGTTTTTGTAAATATCTGTGATACTTTTCTCATTTCAAAGGCCTAGAAGCGTTTTATAATGACTCTCAAAGGCCAGTATGACCTCTCAAAGGATCTTGCAACTTCTATTACCGCACTATTAATACTTTAAGCCTACTGGCTGGATCATTTTCCTTTGTACTGTTCCGGTTTCTTTTCCTTATTAATCTATAACGATAACGAGAAAAAGATAATCCAATTTGTTTAGTTCACAATATATGTTTTCCGCATCAATGTTTTCTTTTATTTTGAACGTTTTGGAAGAAAATTCATATTATGATTAAAAACCTTAAAAAAACTGGAATGCAAAAAAAAATCGTTTATTACCTGGATAATAAAATTACTGCAAAAACAAAAACGTACATAAGGTCGTCTTTATTTTATTGAAAGTAAACATTACAGAGTCGAGTAAGTTAATAACCTTACATCTGTATAGAACGGATGGAAATGAATTTTACTAAATCAAACTTTATTTTCCCATTTGCAGAATCGAATACACTTTTAATATTCAGAGGTTAATGACATTTCTTGTATTAAACTTTAATTGTTTAGTCTGCCGTATTTCTCACAGTAACTTAATCAATATGAGCATACTAACAAAATAACAATATCATGAGCGAAGAAGTTACTAAACTTTTATGCGCTTTCGAACTAATTATTATTATAATGACGGAACTTACAAATTGTAGTCATTTAGTTTGATTTAAATACATACTATTTATCAGTCTTTTATAAATGAGAAGTGTAAACTACACTTTACACTTCTCATTTATAAAATTGGATTGATTAATTGGTGGTAGACCATAACATCCGGTCGCCGGCAAAGTTACCACCCATCGGGCAGAGTCGTGCCGCAAAGCGACCTAGTCGTGTTCCGGCACGTTGCTCGATGAAGCCGTTTATGGGAAATGGGTCTGAACAGTTGCGGTGCGTTGGCGAACCGGTCTGACGTCGGGTTGGTGTTTGTTTTGTCGGGTGTCTAGTCGAGGAGGGTAGCGGGATCCGAAGCAACGGCTTTCCGCTGGCCGCCCGCAGATAGTTGGGGGCCCAATTAGTGGGATAGCCAACCACGAAAGGCTGCCCCGCCAGCTGTGAAAAATCCCAGGGTGGCTCCATCGTGCTGGTTGGCGACCAGACGAGGAGGCCCGATGGCGATCCCTGGGGGGGTTCGGGCGTCCCCGCAGTCTCCAGACTAGCCTCCCAGTGGCAAGACATCACCAATTTCGACGTCGGGTTCGATACGTACCGTCTCGTTCAACTGCCATTTCCCATCCCTATTCACTTTTATATATTTTTTTTTATGAAAAAGTTAAGAAAAAGGAACAAGGTTACACAGCGGTTGCACTCCTCCTCATATAAAGTGTCACTAATATCAGGGGTTTGCACTCAAATCTTTTAGCTGTCCACCACCACCTGGAGACAGAGCAGCCGCACTTGCTCTTTTTGACGGAGACGCAGATACAATGTCCTTTGAGCGCTGCATACTTGGATTATCCCGGTTACTCGTTAGAGCACAACTTTCGCTCACGGGCCGGAGTCAGTGTGTACGCGCGGAACGACCTCTGTGTTCAGCGTCTCCGTCACCTTGAAGACCCCACTTTTTCTTCCCTATGGGTTTTAGTGGACACAGGAAACGAAAAAATCCTGTATTCCTGTGTCTACCGTTCGCACAGCGGTGACCAGGAGACAACTCGTTTATTTGAGTATCTCAGTGAGGTTGCAGATATGGCTCTGTATCAGTACCCTTCGGCGCAGCTCGTCTTTCTGGGGGACTTTAATGCCTGTCATCAGGACTGGCTGTTCCCGTACCAGAAGACCGACCATGCTGGAAGAGAAGCGCGGAACTTTGCGTTGTCCTTGGACCTCTTTCAGCTGGTGAGGCAAGCGACAAGGGTACCAGATGTGGTAGGCCATACAGCCAATTGCCTGGACCTTCTGCTGACAACTGATCCGGACAGGTATCGTGTAGAGGTCACGTCCCCCTTGGGAACCTCCGATCACTGTCTGGTGAAATCTGCATTTACATATTCCCCACCAGCTTTCGAACCACATGGTGTTAGGCGAGTATGGAAATACAAGTCAGCAGATTGGGATGAGATGCGGCACTTTTTTGGGTCTTATCCTTGGCGGCAGGTCTGCTTCTCTTCTTTGGATCCGTCGAGTTGCGCGAATGCTATAACCGATGTGGTGCATCAGGCAATGGAGTATTTTATTCCTTTTGCTGACGTACCCATCGGTGGCAAAGCTCGCCCATGGTTTAATGCCGAATGTCGTCATGCACATGACCAAAAACATTCGGCATACCTCATTTGGGCTGATGCTCGAAGCCGCAAAACTCCGGATGTAAGTACAAAGAAGAGAGCCTTTAACCAAGCTGCCAAGTCTTATAAAAAGGCATTGCGGAAGGCTCGTCTTGATCGGATCGTTAAGAATGGCGAAAAGCTCTCTGTCCGACCAACTGGCAGTCGAGCTTTCTGGTCTCTTGCCAAAGCGATCGAGTCGAACTTCTGCCAACCCTCACTGCCTGCTCTGCTGAAGCCGGATGGATCCCTGGCCCACACAGCAACAGAGAAAGCGAATGTATTTGCTTCTCTGTTTGCTGAGAATTCGCATCTAGACACTGGCAATGCTTCTCCAGAACATCTTCCTCACTGCGGTATTTCGATGCCTGAAATCCGCATCACGAACAAAGAGGTATGGAGAACATTGTGTCGTTTAGATGTGAATAAAGCTAGTGGTCCTGATGGTATACCAGCCATTCTGCTCAAGACATGCGCAGGTGAGTTGTCTCCTGTATTGACACGTCTGTATCGCCTCTCTTTCAAGACTGGAAAAGTGCCGGAATCCTGGAAGCTTGCCAACGTGCAACCCGTGCCCAAAAAAGGCAGCCGTGCCGATCCTGCCAATTATAGGCCCATTTCAATCACCTCCATACTCTGCAAGATTATGGAGCGTGTATTGAACTCGCGGCTTCTAGCTTACGTAGAAGGTAACGATCTCCTCAGTGACCGACAGTACGGGTTTCGCCGAAATAGGTCCACTGGGGACCTTCTAGCGTACGCAACACACATTTTAGGCGAAGCCATCGAGAGGAACGGAGAAGCGGTCGCCGTCTCTCTGGACGTCTCGAAGGCTTTTGACAGGGTCTGGCATGTGAGCCTTTTAAGCAAGCTTTCAGCGTACGGTATATCTCCTGGTCTGATTGGCTGGATAACGGACTTTTTAAGCCTGAGATCTCTCCGTGTTGTTGTCGACGGGTGTTCTTCGGAACCCTTGACAATAAATGCCGGAGTACCTCAGGGGTCCGTTCTTTCTGCAACTCTTTTTCTGCTGCACATTAACGATCTGCTGAAGCCCGGTATCTATGGGTATGCAGACGACAGCACAGTTGTAGAAAGATATCTGCCAAGTTCTCGGGCTAGTAGAGATGAAGTACAATCTGAAAGAGAAGCCATGGTGCAACGTTTGAATGACAAACTTCAGGCAGTCTCCGCATGGGGCAATGCCAATCTTGTCAAATTCAACGCCACCAAAACGCAGACGTGTTTGTTCACCGCCAAAAGGAGCCCCTTCACCCTGGCTCCTACTTTCCAGAATGTATCCTTGGAATACAGTGACTGGCTTCAGTTGTTAGGCTTAGAGATCTCCTCGAACCTCAACTTTGGTCGGTACATTGAGTCCAGAGCAAGAGCAGCTGCAGGAAAGCTTGCCGTACTTGCGAAGGTGCGACAGTACTTTACACCGGGACAGCTTCTTGTATTATACAAAGCACAGATCCGGTCGTGTGTAGAGTACTGTGGCCACATATTTGCTGGTGCCGCAAAGACTCATCTTGCGGTTCTGGACTCAATTGAGAGGCGAGCAAAGAGGCTTATTGGCGACCCTAAATTGGTTGACGCCAAACTCCACAGCCTTGAACACAGGCGTAGAATTGCTAGCCTCTCAGTATTCTATAGGATACATTTTGGTGAGTGTGCGCAGGAATTGCACGACCTAATTCCTCCATCCCCGTTCCTTTGCCGGACGTCCCGACGCACGGCGGGTATCCATCCCTACGTTGTGGACACTCCACCTGTCCGAACGAAGCGCTATGCTTCATCTTTTTTAGTGCGTACAGCGAAGGACTGGAACAATCTGCCTGCGTCGGTATTTCCGGCAAAATATAATGTGGGTGTCTTCAAGAGGAGAGTGAATAGGCTTCTAGGTTAATGCGCTTTACCACCTAAGACTACATTTCACTTTCCATCAGGTGGAATGTAGTCAAGCATTAACCTAGTTTTGTATATAAAAAAAAAAAAAAAAAAAAAAAAAAATGTGTATCTACGTAGGTACGTAAAATATATATAGGTATATATATTTTATTTTTCTTACAAGACTCATAATTGATCCCTATTATAGAAGTACACACACACACAGTCACTCTGAACACCCTTTGGCTTATATTTCTATTGGGATCTTAATCTATCCTGACTCCAAACTTTTAGATCATGATTATTGATTTGTCTTAAATTTAATGGTAACATCTTTGCGAAACATAACATGTTACTCGTACCTACTTGATTCCTAAAATATGTATCTGAGTTAGTGAGACTAACTTGTGTATGTCCCATAGAGTAAAGACTTTAACGATTCAACTTTAATTGATCGTTAGGACACACAATTCAAAATAATATATCTAATATATATAACTACTTCTGATCCTTCTAGTTCTAGTTTATATTCTGTAATATGACAAACCATCATGGTTTTCTAAAACTCACATAAAGTAATATGTTAAGATTATAACATATAACCATTTTTAAGAATGATCCACTCTGACTGTCTAAACACTCTCATAGAGTGTATATTATTCTATGAACACAACAGCAATGAGGCTGACAGATGACAAATAGCCTTATACATCTGACAAGTACCAGATGCGCGCCTTGTGCGTTAAATAAAAATGAATACAAAAATAGTAACGGTCCTAAAAAATATAAATAGGATCATATATTTACGTATCCCTAAAATTATGAACAATTATGATTAATAACATTACAAATATTTTAGTTTATTTAGAAAATAAACACCAAAGGAGCAATAATAAAGTTTTATGTTCACTCTATACATGCTCTAACGCAAGCAAGCAGATAATGTTCGCACTCGCCTTGTCTTATAAATGATACGCTTGGATAAATACGAGATATCTTGAGATAGGAAGATATCGTGTAGATGTTAACGAGTTATTAAACGACAAAACAAAACACTTATTAAATTTAATTCGATAGAGGGGAGAGAGTATTGATTGGTTGGTTATGTGGTTATTTGCTTAGAAAAAGTCATGAAATTTTTACTATTGGTTATTAAAGTAAACATTAGGAGCATTTAAAAAAGCATAAGGAACTTTTAAGTATAGCTATACGATTCGTGTTTGGAATGCACAAATATGATCACAAATTTAAATTTTCTTACCTTACCATGCATTTCCTGTTATATTGTACATGTACATGTAGTCTGAAGGCTGCGATTGAAATGTATGGTAATTTTTTCATAATGAGTAGTAATTATAACTTAGTCTCTCAATCACACACAATGCCTTCTCTTAGCTGGGAGACGATTTATATATACACTACTTTTGATCAAATCAGTATCCATTATTACAATTATTTATTTAGTCAATTAAACTTCTATACAAACATTACATGTTTTAGTCATACCATCAACTGATATCTTTTTTTTTTAAAACCTACCCTCCAATTATAGGAAAGCTAACAGTAGGTATATACTTAAGTTAGTCAAGTGCATCAATATTGTTTTCTTAGCAATACTTTTACTTCATTTTTACTAGTTAAAGAACACAATATTGTTAATTGAACACAATATGAACAATATGCACACAATATGTTTTTTTTATTGGCAAAAACGTATCTTTGACTTCGAAAACAATAATTACGATAATAAACAAAAATGTTTAGTGCAATGTTAAAAAAAAATCAACAATTAAATCTTACATATTTAACAAAATGTCAATACTGGCGGTCCCTTTATAATATTTTTGACGTGACAACGTCTTAAATTAGGTTGCGGCTCGGAGTCACTCATGAAAAAGTATAATGCCCGCTCACGTCTGTTACGATGAGTCACCGAACGAGAGAGAGCGAATGCCTTGCGTCTCTCTCCCACTCAAACATGATCAATTAATACAAAATACAATGTTTTAGTAAACAAAATATATTTCTATAGTTAAAATTTGTGCATTTCTTATTTTCATTCAATTCCTTGTTCCTATTGTGCAATTTAATAATATTCATATCAATAAATATTCCACCGAGAAAAAGACGTTGTCACGTAAAATCTTCGCCCGTAAAACCGACTTTACAGGCAACCATATTTTTTTTGTCAAGTTCTTCAATTTACATATAATTTTCAAGAACGAAATGTAATTGTATATATTTTTTTATTTTTATTTACAGAAACGTGTCTTAGAAAACAATAAATGAGATAACAAACAAACTTGAAGACTTTCTGTGTACGAACTAATTGTAAAAGATTCCGAAGATATTTTTGTTTATTTTGGGTGTTTTACTAATATAAATTGAACTACATTGAAGAAATATAAATGATTCAGTTCATGAATTTTTAAGAGGTTTAAGAACAAAGCAATACCTAAATGACTTTTAATATGTTATCAATTTCACAAAAGCAATTTTAAAACTAATTATTATTGAATTAATTATAAATAGTTATCTCTCAAAGGGTGTAAGGGTTACCGTTATGCTTATAATAATTTAATTTAGTGTTTGAAAATTAATTTTATCATAAAACATATTTATAAACATTTTCTTTTAAACACAATTTTTGCTAGATTTTATGTGTTGTATTTTACAAAAAAAAATTGTAAAATGACAAACATCATAAAAATAAATATAAAGTTACAGAAATAGTTATTCTAATATTTTAAATAGAAATATTGTTTTTCACTTATGCTTATTCGAATATATTTCGAAAATAATTAACAATATAATAAATATTATAGTGAATGAATGAATGATCTTAATCATTGCTCAGAGCAGCTTAACCCAATTTGTAAAAAATAAAACGATATAAAGCACCCCCGCTCCTTAAAAGAAAGGATAATGCCCAGTAATATCTGGCTTACCCCAATTTAATATCTTCTTTTTCGATATTTCATTACAACAAAAACATATTTATTGAGTGGATAAAGTTATAAATAAAATAATAATAAATTACTCAAAAATCAAGCTAATATCTAAGAGCTATTTACTAATTTTGGTATATATTAGTACTTCTGCGAATAAACATATTTGAACAGCCAATATTGTGTTCTTTAACTAGTAAAAATGAAGTAAAAGTATTGCTAAGAAAACAATATTGATGCACTTGACTAATTTAAGTATATACTGTTAGCTTTCCTATAATTGGAGGGTAGGTTTAAAAAGAAAAAAGATGTTAGTTGATGGTATGATTAAAACATGTCATATTTGTGTAGAGGTTTAATTGACTATGGTAGTGAAAAAGTTAAAGTAGTGAATATATAAATCGTCTCCCAGCTATGTGAAGGTAGTGTGTGATCGAGAGACTAAGTTATGTAACAGAACTAGTATAATAAAGTGTAACAGTGATAGTAAAGAGTTTAAATAGTAAATAGTTTAGTGTGTTTGTAAGTAGTGCAATAAAGTGTTTTAAAGAATAAAACGACTTTCATTGGTGATTTTTTGCAGCAAGAGAGATCTTTTAATACATGGTTCTGGATTACAAGTTACTGTGACAGCCATTAAATAAAGTTAAATTATTATTTCTTTTACATACAATTAAAATATTTTTTAGAGATTAATAAATAGAAACATTCAAACTTACGATATAGATCAAGGAGAATGCTTGCAAATTTATCACAAGCATTAAGTCGACATTCGTGTTTAACCTGTCATGTGTTCGTGTATATACTATACCTATATAGTATTTAACATGTAAGACACATGGACTTGATATGTTAAAGAGAACTGACATTTCCCTAAGTCCCTTTATGGTACTCGATCTGTCATTTAGTCTAAGCAACAGCAACAGGATATCTCTTCTTACCTTATAATAAAAAGACTACTTGATTTATGAAATGTTATTACATGGAAACGTGACTCATTTTTTCTTATTTTATACCTGAAAGATAGTTTTACGAACATGTGTATGTCACAGTTAAACTCACACTGCAAAAATCTTGTAATTGCCATAATCTAAATGTAATAAATTAAGGCTTGTTTATGTCTAAAATAAATTAAAGAATTTAAATTGACTTATTTATTTATTCTTTATTGTTCCAACTAAAATTGTTACAATTGGTGGACTTAATACTAAATAGCATTCTCTGACAGTCAACCTTGGAAACGTCCAGAGACTTAAAAGACGGTATAATAAACATTAAGTTAAAAGTTTAAATAACCCCTGGTACAAAAAGATGTCTAAAAAGGATAAAATGAAAGATAAACCGATACAGGCAGGGATTCGAACCTGCGACCTCTGGGAAACCGTCTCTTCGCTCTACCAATTGACCTACCGTATCGCTGTCCGTCTCGGCGCTTTAAGAATTCTATATGCGATCATCTTTATCGGGGTGGTGGTGACATCTTATAGGCTTCTTTCGCAAAAACCTTACCAATGGTGCAACTTTGAAGTATTGTATAGTGGCTTTTTTTCAATGTTTATCTACACTGCAAATTTAGAAACATTGGTCAAAAAACTTTTAAAACTCAGTATGATACTTAAATATTCGTCCGTGGTAATTAGATAGATAAATAAGATATATTTAAGCTATCAAAAATGTAGTTCACTAAGATTAAAGATTAAAAATAAAATAAAATAAAGGTTGAAAATCATATCTAAGAGTGACGTTTAATATTATGTAACAAATATAATTAACAACGATATATATATATATATATATATATATAATATATATGTATATATATATATATATATATATATATATATATATATATATATATATATATATATATATATATATATATATATGATGTTAATACATTTAACATCACATATATATTACGTTCTTAATCTATATATATATATAATTAATATTTTGTAATAACATATTAACAAAAAAGAAATATGTGTGTGTGTATTAGTGTACACATGTAAGAAGTGAAACTTCTTTATGACATAATTTTTTTAAAAATTAAGCTAAATTAGAAAAAGTTTAAGCAAAAATAAAGATGGCGCGTAACAGAAAAACGTCATAATTTTTTGACATTGCTATAACATTTTATCCTATCTGTTGATAAAGAAGTTTCACTTCAAAAAGATGGCGCGTAACGGAAAAATTTGACGCGTAACGAAAAAATGTTACACTAAATTTTTTTCCAACCCCGATAAAGAAGTTTCACTTCAAAAAACAATAAACACTAAATTCATGAACCTTGTTCGTAGTATTATTTAATGATATTTGCTTAGCAATGCTATTTAGTAAATGTTGTGCTCGAAGTTAACGATGCTTGAAATGAATTTCTGTAAGTTAATATAAAATATTTTAAGTGAGTTTTGACAGTTTGTTTTCTCCACTGACTAGGGCACTTAGACAAATTGAATTCCACTTCGCGGACATCTTTCGACTAAGACTGAGTCGCTTAAATAGGTAATGCAATTGTTAGCAAAAAAAAACTACAATTACAAAAAACTGCTCTATATATATAAGTGAATATCATGAATTTTAAAAAAAGGTCTTTTTTCATTAGTCAGATGACTTATTGACAATATTTTATTTATATTTTATAAATTGAAATAAAGATACTGAACTAAAAATATATAAATACATAATTTGAGAAACTGGGTGTGTAATTTAAAATATTCCTAAAATTTAAACAAATCTTTGAAACACAGTTTAAAGAAAACCCCCGACCGCTAAGTAAAGGAAGAAAAGAAAGTAAATGAAAAAAGTCGTTGAACAAATGTTGTTGGGATTGATACAGAGAGTCTGCCTGCTGAAAAGGTGGGCAACTAATTACAAATAACCCTGTATATACTAACACTAAAAAACTGGCCGTCTATACTAACGCTAAAAATTAACTTATAATTTATTCTCAGCATCGCGTGTAGGTTATGATTTTAAATTGTATATGAAACGTTTGTTCTTTTAACATTATGCCATTTGTTGAACACTAACTCAATCGAGTCAACAGATACAAGGCCGACTGTTAAACTTGTTGGGATCTAACAGATAATTGTAAACAAATAATTTGCAACAAAATAAAATTGCGACTTAAAATTGAGATGCAAGTTATCCTATATTTCAAGTTGGATCAAACTGCACACGGTGAGCAAATTTGAATAAAATCGTTTAAGTAGTTTAGGAGTCCACCGCGGACAAACATCGTGACTCTAGAATTATATAAAATAATAGATAGGTTCATGTTCGGACACAGAGGTGGTACGTACACTTGTTCTGAGCGGTCTATGCACGGAGCATACATAGTTTAATTATTGCACAGCTTTCAAGAACGGACTGTACTTGCTCTCAAAGGCAATATTTCATCAGAACCACTCCCTGAGGGTCACTCGTGATCCTGTTTTCGAATTGCACACTCAATATTCGTATATCATTTGTTAAGACCATTCCTGAAATAATATTTCCTCTATTGCTTTATATATAGACGTCGAAAAATAGAAATAATGTGTTTCTTTAAATATCTTTCTTTTTAAATGCAGATTGTAAAAATGCAAATACTTTTTTTTTAATAAAAAAATGTAAAAGGGTATCTATTAAACATTATTAAACGCACTAACTTAAGATACAACTGTAACTATAATGTCCTGCGTTTTATATTTAGGCTATTTGATTTCGGTCAAAATAATTAATTGCATTAGTTTATAAAAACATGGTATTCAAATAGTAGTAGTAGCTTTCCCATGAATAAAAAAAAATATTATGAGTAACAAACACAAATGTAGAATAAATAATAAATGCTTAATATTACTCTTAGATATTTTGTACTTTTTTTTCATAGTGCAATAACAAATATATATACTAACTAAAACTCTAAAATCTATAATTATATATTTAAAGCACAGCTTGAATTAGAATTAATTGCAAGACTGCACAAGCCTTGCTTGTAGAACCTGACTTGGCAGTCGTGTTGGTTGTTTGACATTTAAACTAAAATATGTGTAAAATACATGTATCTAATAAAATACGTGTACTAAAAACAAAAGTGGAAGAAGAATAAAATAATGGATGGTAGAAGTTGTTATAGTTTATAGTAGGAATAAACTAAATTGGACAATCAAATTAAATTATAAGTGCGTTGTTCGATATTGTTAGAAAACTTTAAAAAAATGCAATATATGATCATGAGTTAGATGAAACTATCAAGCATTTTAAAAATGTTCCGCTATGCCTCATTAATAAGTATTTAATAATAGATACCTCAAAGTAAATTCAATAAATATTTTTTTTACTTAGGGAAGCTCAATAAAAGAGCTTTAAGTAAATAAATAAAGCTCTTGCCTCTTCATTGAAGCTCAGCGACTGTAGTGTGCAGTTTAATGACGTCATAAAAAAAGTCTGCAGATTTAAGGTGTTTGCGGATAATTCTCTAGTTTCCAACGCTTTTTGTACAAACTATATAACTTTATCTTCACGTCAGTTTTATTAACTATATGAATAAATACATTATCTGCTATTATATTTTTTCAAAAATACAGCGGACTTTATGAACAAATCCGTTAAAAAGTATTATAACAACAAAATATATTTTGACAACAGTGGAAAAGTAGAAAAACTTCACTTGCGTCCTTTGTTGTCTTATCATAACTCTTTTGAATAATTTTAAAACGTCGAAGTCCAGATACTTAAAATATTTATTATTCATTTATATGTTTCTAATACTTTAAATTAAGCATAATACAACATAAAATGATCCCTTGAAAGTTAAAAGTATTATTTGCTGGAACCTAACCACCGTCACCATAAATACGATCATATATAGAATACTTATTTCACCGAGCCGAGTAGCGTTACGGTAGTTCTATTAGTGGAGCGACGAGACTTTGAAAGTTTTTTTATAAAACATATATTGATATAATGTTTGACATTCATATTATTTTAAATTCCAATTAGATACTATCTTCTAGAACAATAATTAGCGTGTTATACGGATATCAGAATACGCACATTTGGAATAGGACACGACGATGTGCGGAACCAGCGCTGATTCCGCACGTTTATGTAATGATCCATGGCACCATAGCGCTGACAGATCGGCTCTATCTCGTTTGTTATCTTTGGTTTCATATCAGGGAGGAGCATTATTCTTAATTTAAACCTATGGACTAACGAATGGTATGGCATATATGCCATGTGATGATCAGTAATCATTTTCATATGACCCAAATATTCGTTTGCTCTACTTTTAACAATAAATAAGACTACTCAAGGCTTCATATACAGTCTCTCCACTTAGAATATTGTCAATCCTCAAAACTATACGCGTATTTGTTAAATATATATTCAAAGCTTAGTGAAGTCGGTTGTTTCAATAAGACAATTTACAATTTAACGAAACAAATTAACTCCATTGTATTTTAAAAATACGCTTGAAGCAATATTAATATAAAATCTGCTATTGTCTGTTATTAATATTTTTAAATTCATTATCTACCCTCTAAAATAAAATATAGTTTTATAGAGGATTGTCATTGTACTTAATTGGATTTAAATTTTACTCATAGCATAAAATGGGTTCATGCACAAACCTTTCAATTAAGTTTACAGTTTCATGTTCGAACATTATTTATACATAAGAATAGATTATATTATATTTATAATTAAAAGATACCCTAACAGTCTCACTTTTAATGTTTGTACATTCTTTGAAAAATGCCATCACGTACCTGTCATCAGGTCATGTAACTGTCATCTGTGGTGACTGTTACTGAACACTATACACATTTTTTGCATTGGGACCAATTTAAATGTATATGCTGGTTTTAATAAAAATAATCTCGAGAAGGTTTTTTTTTAATTTATCTTATTTACCAGAGTTTTTACAGAACAATACTAGGACATAATTATAGATATATGTTGAGCTTATCTCTATAAAAAGGTTTCTTCTGGCGACATATGAGTTTTGAAAAAACAGTTGTGACGTACACAACCAACGAGAAACTTAAATCCATCTGAAGTTCAAATTCTAAAGTACTAATAATTGATTAAGCCCGTATTCCTAAAACCTAAATTATTTCTATTTTGTTTACATAGATTTTTCAAAGACACTGGCTTACGGCAAATACATGAGTTTATTTGCATTCATGTTCATTTTAACTTAGTCTTAAAATCTATAAAATCTTTGGAATGAAATAGATACAAATTCGTTTCCAAGAAAAACCTATCTCACGTCGCATCTTCTTTATTCTTAATAGTTCCAACACAAGTATACTAAGCAAAATTTGAAATATTTTTTTTTGGATTCTTAATTTTATTTAGATATAATATGTACAGTAAGCATAGGAACGGTTTCCTAAAAAAAAAAGTCTTACTATACCTCAAATTACTAGGCTTCCATTCGTTCATTCATTCACTTTATTCATTCAGACTGAACGAAATCCCAACATTAATTAGGAAGATTGTATTTTTGTATTTCTAAAACAAAAAAGTTTGGTGAAAGCAGTCCTTAGAAACATTTTCAACAATAATTCATATACATATATTAGATAATGGAACAATATTGGAACATTCCCCAGTTAACGAAATGTAATATCAAATAAAAGATAAGATTCGATTTTCCGTTTATTAACAAAATGTCTCTCTTGTAAAAAAAATAACAACCAACCTAAAGGATTTTTTGTGTGCGAATTGTAAAGAATATTAAAAGTAAGCAAGTGTACTAAATATTTTGTTTATTTTGGGGAATCTCCTGCTTACTTAAATATTTAAACTTTATTTATTAAATTTATTTATTTTAGTAAAAATATAAACGATTAAATGGATTATGTCTATAATATTAAAACAGAGTTATAAATTTACAACTTATATTGTCATTTTTACGAAAATAATATATTTGATATACAGTCACTAACTTTATCATATACCTAATGTTTTTGTTTGAATTACATATTAGTACGATAGTAATAGTACAAAACTATTATAAAATTATTATTGGTAAAACAAGAAAGTATAACTATTCCTCAAGGATCAAGAATTCGTAGGAAGGTACTTACTCGTGCACGTTCGAGAAAAAATGAGATTTTACCGTGATCGCGACTTTGTGTCCGTTATTAATATAATAAGTCGGGGTAAAAGTCTTTTCGCATATAGTATATATGAACTTGTAATAGAAAAATCTTTGGCTGAACTGTTTGTATCTGGCTGGTATTAATTACATTGAGATTAAAACAGTTACATTTTAAAAAGAAAACAATTGAATAAAATGTTGTGTCCCGTAATTTTTTTATTTTTCTTATTGCCAAAAGGACTGAATCTAATGAAGAGATTCGATACATTTTATTGTTTTTATTACAAAAAAAAACAGGATGCAGACAGAAAAAAATGTGACGTTTATGGAACTCATGCAGTGTCTATAAGATTAGAACAAAGTTGGTTTAAGCATTTTCAATCCAAGAATTTTAATATCAAAGATGCATCTCGGTTTGGCTGCCCTGTTACACATAAAATAGACGCAATCTTTTAAAGTTGTCCATTATCGTCATGTCAGTAATTACGATATAGCTGAAGAACTGGAGATTGATCACAAAATATTTTCATCAAAAACTAAATGTTTACATTTGTCAGTTTACACTGCGGTATTGAAATACGAAAAGTAATGTAAGGGAAGATTTATCGCCTTATTTACAATACGTGTCTTTTGCTTCTTAAAAATATTTAAAATAATTCTTTCTCTTTGACAGGATTTTTTGCACAAATTGTAAAGGATTACAAAATAAAAAAGGTAACATCAAAGATATTTCAAATGATTTATGATGTTAAGACTTATGCTCTTGTGAAATTTAAAAACATCCATTTAAGTATATTTCGAAAGTAAATATAGCCATTGTTCAATAATTTGTAACGGAATCCATTCAGCATATTTCGTATTTCAGTTTTTTATTTACCAACAATTTTTAGATTTTCAAACAACCCCATGTTTCCCACACTATATCTACATTGTATGCGTTTATGTTTGTTTTTTCATAATACGTGCTTTTTTCATAACTTGGAGTTATCAATTGGTCAATGGCCAAGGTTGTATACATTTGGCTAAATACGAATAACTTCTTAAATTGTTTTCGTTAACACGATGATAATAGTTATAGAAACAGATCAGATTAAAAATGTCTGTGATATGAATATAATTATGGCGGCCTGTTTTACGGTTAGCTATACTAATACTTCCATAAATAGAGAGTTCTAATAAGAAATTAACAAACCAAAATAAAGAGCATAAAGAAAGTTCTATGTATTATCTTAAGTTACATATGACCGAAATTAAAGCAATTTTTATCAAGATACTAATTCAATACACACAGATATAATACAATATTGTAATTCATACTCCAGTTATTTAAATGTTCCGTAAAATGTACTATCGCCTCCTAGTATTATATTGGCTCTTACATTATATGTATATTTTACATCCTAAACATTAGGTAATAGATTATCTTAATTTTAAAACAGTTTAACGGATTAGAAAATAATTAACGTTACCCTAAGTTCGTAGTATCAGTATTGAAAGTGCATTTCCAGATTAGCATATATATATATATGCTATAAAAAAATCTATATTTTTTGGTATATCTTCTATTGATTGCGACGACTACCTATTCTTTAATAGTGATTTTGAGATGTGGTTTTGTAAAAGATGTGTACAAGTAGTAGAATGTGTTTGGAAAGAAGTTGACAGAATCAAAAAAAGCAGTACTTTCGATTAAATCGAATGCTATTGGCTAGGATGAAATTACTCGACATATGATAGTCACTATGATTGACGTTCTTCTTCCAATATTAACCTTTATTATTAACACCTCGCTTTCCTCCGGTATATTTCTCTTAGTATGGCGTAAAGCGCACATAATTCCTATTCCCAAAACAAATAACCCTACCAGTCTCAATGAATTACGACCTATCTCTATTTTACCCTACCTCTCTAAAGTCCTGGAAACAATAGTGTATAAACAATTTTCATCTTTTGTTCATAGCAACAATCTTCTCTCCGAGTTTCAGTCAGGATCTCGTCCTGGTCATAGCACAAGCACTGCGTTACTTAAGGTGGTGGAAGTTTCCGCGAGGCAATGGAGGATGGTCAGTTAACCGTGTTAGTCCTCATCGATTTCTCCAACGCGTTCAACGCGGTTGACCATGACATTCTTATTGCTCTCCTTTCACACCTAAATATTTCTTCCAAAGAACTAAATTGGTTTTCAACATATCTTCGTGGTCGCAAGCAAGCGGTACGCATCGACAATACTTTGTCAGAATGGTGTGGCCTGAGTGCTGGTGTACCACAAGGCGGTATTCTTTCCCCTCTTCTATTTTCGTTATTTATCAATTTCATTACTAAAGATTTAATCTCCCCTTACCATCTGTATGCAGACGACTTACAAATTTACACTCATGTTATGCCGGACAACCTAAATACTGCAATCGCGTCTTTAAACCAGGACATGAAACGAATACACGACTGGAGCACAAAGTACGGTATTAACGTAAACCCTAAGAAATGTCAGGCAATAATAGTAGGTAGTCAGCGACAGCTACTTAAATTGGAATCAATCCATTTAATGTCACTGTCTTATGACAATATTGATATTCCTTTTTCCTCTACGGTCAAAAATCTCGGCCTCCACATTGACACAACCTTAAGTTGGGATTTCCATGTCAGCGAAATATGCCGCAAAGTAACCGGTTCCTTGCGTGCACTATATCGTCACAAAAACTTTCTACCTATTCGGACAAAAACTCTGTTAGTGCAATCCTTAATCCTACCTCTCATCGACTATGCTGATGTATGCTGCTCTAACATTTGCGTAAGCAACCTAAATAAATTGGATCGTCTTCTCAACAGCTGCATTCGCTTTATTTTCTCTTTTCGTAAATATGATCACATATCTCCTTACCGCTCAAAGTTAAACTGGCTTTCTATAAGAGAGCGAAGATCTTCCAGATATCTATGTCAATTATTCTCTATTCTTAATGATCCACTTTTACCCCAGTACTTGAAATGTAAATTTCAATTAAATCTCACGACTTCCACCTGCGCTCTTCTTCTAATCTTAAACTTTTAATTCCTTCACACCGTACCGGTTTTATCTCCAGTTCTTTCACTGTTCACTCTACTAAACTCTGGAACGGCCTACCCGAATCCATAAGGCGCGCACCCAACAGGGTAGCTTTTCAAAAATCTGTATTTAAATTCCTTTCTGAAAATTTGCAGAATTGTTATTAGGAATCATATATGTATGTTATGTTTTATTAGATAGACACTTATATATATTGTGTATACTATTGCACTTATTATTATAAATAATATTTGTGTATTTATATATATTACATTTATGTAGATATGTATATTATATATTTATGTGTGTGTTTATTTGTATGTATAATATATGTGTTTATATGTGTATATATAATATATATATCATAATTTATAATTTCTATATCTTTATTTATTTATGTATATTATTGGTTTATATATGTCTGAGTTTATTTTCTTTTTAAAGAACATTGTAAACTAAATAGTACATTGTATTTGTTGTGCACGTTCTTAGTTTCACTTATTTATTCCAATGTTTTTTTTTTATCATTTTGTTTTAATTAGTTAAGTGATTTAAACTAGTATATCGCCTCTTTATGTTATCTTTACTAGATTCTCAGGTTGACTGGTAGAGAATGCTCTTAGCATTAAGTCCGCCTTTTGTACCTTTATTTGGCTCAATAAAGATTTAAATAAATAAATAAATAAATAAATTATGAAAACCCGCGACTTCTGGGAAACCGTCCCGTCGCTCTATCAATTGACCTACCGTATCGCCTAGAGTATTGCTGGTTCGCATGCCCTGCCCGTATCGGATTTCGTTGAATAAATGAGACATTTAAGACAAACCCCTTCTAAGTCCACAGTACGGTAATATAAGTAACGTACTTCTTAAAATATATTTTCAATATACTTTGTAAATCAGAGTAAGATTACAACTTATCGCTGGAGCGCTTGATTGGTAGATTGTCGTGTAGTTTTTTAGAGTGTATTGTAATAACTTTGTAACCTTATCTTTTTTAAAAACGTGTTTATTCTAGACTAGCTGTTGCCCGCGGCTCCGCCCGCGTATAGGTCGCTTTTCGCGTAATCTGTAGAAACAGCAATAATCCAGACCTATAATAGACTTATAGTTAATTCTATAGTATCCTATTCCCCTGGCAATTTAATACATATAGGCATTACATTGCTACGATATCAAACTGAAAAACATACATACACATCACACACACACAGCCAGGACATTATTCGGATATACGTAATAAAGTATGTGAATACGAAATAATTTTTACCAAATATTATGTTTTTGAGTAATGTTAAATTAAAGAATTTCTTTGTAGAATTTCAAACTGTTATACCATATGCAAAAACATAAACAGCGAGATCTAAAAAAGTACGCGCCATCTATTGAGATTTTATGTGACTAAATTTAAGATGGGCATATGCTCATATTCAATTTGTTATTTAATTAAAATTTAAATAAAACGAAGTATTAATTCTAGCTTTATCTAAATTAAAGAACTTTATGTAAACCTAAACCAATTCTGTTTAAAAGTTTTGTAACAGTGCTTGAAGTAAATTTTCAATTGACCATAACATCTTTTTCCCTTAACCGATTTTGACAAAACAAAGTTTATGACAACGCTCCAGATTATATATATCGGAGATAAGACCTTCGTTAGTGTTTTTAAAAAGTGTGACGTCAGCATTGCTGCCGTCACTGTGTTGTAGTCATCGCGATGGTTGTTCACTATTACTTCTTCAAAATAAAACATCACGAATAATTATAGCTTCATTTATTTAACTGGCAGCATGACAGTGTCCTTATAGAAATCCACACCGTCCGACGTCTTGAGCGAGAATGCCCGTAGCCGTCTCTGTGCGGCTCCTTTATTGGGATCGTCGCACGTTCATGTCGCTACAAGTTATTCCAAGTATTAATTTCTATGCGGCTCATTTGTAGGGATCGTCGCACGTGCTTGCCGCTACAAGATTTTACAAGTAACATTTTGTTTATGTTCTTAAAACCACACAACTAGAAATGCTCTAATTTATGATGATTTTTACACTGATAAATAATCATCGTTATATTTAATCAATAAATTAGTTAATTTAATAATTATAATTGTTGAAGTATTGTCGTTGCGCCGATACGGCCATACTGACAGGCGGTGCGCGCTCTGCACCAGCCTCGTTGATTCTTGTTGCAACTATCTGTAAGCAAAGATACACAATACTTTGAGTTTGGCATCTGTAAGGCAACTAACGTTGCTTTTACGTTGATTATTATGTAAACATACAGCTGTTCTGTATGTTTGCGTATTCAATAAAGAATTTGACTTTGATGAAAGTCTGAAAAGGTCTCGGGGTAATTCGTAGAGATCTCGGAGGTTCTCCTAGAGTTCTCGGACATTTTGGTAGAGTTCTCAGAGAATCTCGTAGAGTTCTCGGAGGTTTTCGTAGAGTTCTCGGAGATTCTCGTGGAGTTCTCGGAGGTTCTCGTAGAGTTCTCGGAGGTTCTCGTAGAGTTCTCGGAGATTCTCGTAGAGTTCTCGGAGATTCTCGTAGAGTTCTCGGAGATTCTCGTAGGTTCTCGTAGGGTTCTCGGAGATTCTCGTAGAGTTCTCGGAGGTTCTCGTAGAGTTCTCGGAGGTTCTCGTAGAGTACTCGGAGGTTCTCGTAGAGTTCTCGGAGATTCTCGTAGAGTTCTCGGAGGTTCTCGTAGAGTTCTCGGAGATTGAAGAATTTAAGAGAGTTACGTATGTTTATTCAGATGCTTTGTAGTTACCCTGTCGATTGGTCGACTGTAGTTCCAGTCCTGAAGTTAATGGAGTAGGTTCTGTTGATGCTGCAGCAAGATCTCATTGAAAAGGTGGTTCATTTTCCGCCGATACGGTCAACTATTCTCCGGGATGTAATTTATAAAAATAAAAATAACTTCTCACTCTCAGAGAATGATCTGTATTATGTGCGTTACACAAAGCTTCCCAACGGTATCTCATAGTTTTCTTAAAGATATACGAAGAACACTCGGCCAGTTCCTGGACAACACATGGTTCAATCAGAGGTACCACTAGTTATTTATTATCGTAAATCTGTTGTGTGTACTTGTCTACTCACAGTTCCACAAGGCATCCCAACGGTATCTCATGGTTCTCTAAAGGATACATCAAGGACCCGTGGTTAGCTCAAGGTAACACGTAAGTAGCTCACAGATATCATTTTAGTTATTTATTATCTGTTAAACAGGTATAACTCACGGTTGCACAGGATATTACAATGGTATCTCAAGCCTCACTTAAGGTAATATCAAAGATCCGTGGTCAGCTCAAGGTAAATGCACATATTAGAGATACCACTCTCTAGATATTTATAACGGTAGATTGTACTCGAAGGCTCTCGCAGATTATTCGTAGGTTCGTTGCACTATAAAAATGAGTTTCTTACCATATATGACTCGTTAAAATTGAGGTTTAGCAAGCTTTGGTGGGCTTTGGGTGGTGGTGGCTTGTAACCAACGAAATCTATGGAAATTATAAATTTTATCCTTATGCAGGTAGGTACACAATCAACTTGTAGGTAGATAATACGAGTTGTAAGATAGTAGTGTTCAAACTTGAAACTTGTTATTCATGTGTCGGCCAAAAAGCGAAGTGAATCCCTGAATTGCTTCGTTAATTCAAAGACTGGGTCCTCACGAACATAAGACCAGACTCTGCCGAAGTGATGAGGTATGGCTTGCGCCTTGTTGTCAATTCAGCTCCCGTACTATTAATATCTCTGAGACGTATGTCCCTGTGTATAATTCTGAAACAATATTCATGACCAGTATCAAACCGTTCGATCACTCCTGACTGAGCATAACCTAACATTTAGTGATTATCTAGCTAAAAAAGGAAAATAATTAAAAATAAAATCGTTATATCAAACAATTTCATTAAAAATAATTTTAAATTAATAATGTTCAAAGTATACCAATAATTTTAATATAAAACTAACAATCAAAAATAAATTAAAAACTCTCAAAATATTACTGACTTTATTATCACCGTATCTCACAAGAGATACCAATCAGACAAGATACACTGAAATACTTAAGCTCTACATTTCTAGATAAACATAACCCAGTAACCTCCAGTTACAAGCTCTACATTTCTAGATAAACATAACCCAGTAACCTCCAGCTACTAATCTTATGCAAACCAACGAAGTTAACGTCAAGTCTATCCTGGAATCCATGGTTCCTTCTGAACTGGACCTTCGCAAGAGTTGACCCCTTACTGCGTACTCACAAACTACAATTAGTAGACACCGATTTCTACTGAGCTACGGCTACACGATTTCAGGTACGATCAATCATCTTGCAAATCCAAGTATTCTAAATAATATTAATATTATTTTGCTCCACATCGATGATATCGATAAATATACCCTGATTGTCTGGCGTTTTTTCTTTTTGTAATCTGTCATGAGTACTTATAGGAACAATTACAAACAAGTGCCTTTAAATTATAACAATCTCTCTAAAACATCTATAACTTGAAAACGCCCTTTATATTTTAGATCTTACTTAGTCTAGTTACGTTCCTCATTTTGTAATGATCATACGGTCATCGATTGGAAACAGCTTCACTTTTTTCTTTTAAATATAGTCAAAACGCGTTTATCCATATTTTTAACATCGTACTAAAATTTACAAATTATTGAGAAAGGAAAAAGTTATTATAATAAAATTGTCTTTACAATTTTGCTTTTATTCAAATTAATCTAAAATCGTAATGAGAATTCTATATTCAAATAAGTAAAACAACAAATTATTCTAAGAACATTATAAACCACAGAGCATGAATCTCATTCATAACATATGGCTTTTCAATAAGCCCTATCAACAAACTTCTTGTTTGTTATATTGCATTACTCTCAATGTCGAGTCCTAAGGACCTTCTGCTTCAAGTCGTCTACCAGCCACACACCAGTCACACACTAACCACATAGCCCCGCACAGCCTTTAGGCATCGTTACACACCAGAAACATAAGTCTCTCAACTTCTTCACCTATCTAGAAAATAAGCTTTTGTCATCCGGTTTGTCATACAATTCAACATAACATAAAATTTACCTACTACATCTTATCACAAACTATTACCCCTAGTCTTTATAGCGATAAACGTTGATTTTAGTACACTCATACCTTTCTATCTGCCTTTCAGTACAAAACTAACCAGTTACTAAAACATGTAAATAGATTAACTTTTCTTACTTTCGCAAAGTCGCGAAATTATTTACTTTGAAAACATCGGCCCTGATAAGCAATGGTAAAAGTCGCCTTTATAACATATCTTACGATCAATAATTGCTTTTGAGTTAACCCGTTTTTATTCGACTCAATTATAGACCAAAAATTAAAAATTCAGTGAATCGACTGCAGAATAGAATTTAGTCAACTTTCTAAGAGTGTCGTCTTATCGCACCCGGATGAATCTGAATAGATAGCTTTTAAATTTAAAATTCTCTCGCAATCATTCAACAAATTTTGTCATTTAAACCCTTTACTCAAAAACCGTGATTTAAAATTTCGGGTCACGTAAAATTAGACTTAACTTTAGGTAATCATTAAATAAGACAACGAGAGGGTTATCGCTTATCATTGTATGTCTTTAAATCTATTATTGAATACCCACGTACTGAAAAGTACAAGCATATTACTGTTAGGTTTCATTATTATCAAACAACTATTTTATAATCATTCGTAATGTTTTGACTCGTTTCAATATTTTGATGGTCACTATCGATCCATATAAATTAATGAATTACTATTTTTTTTGTTTAATTAAAATCTTTTTTTTTTTTTTTTTATTAACTTAAATAGTAATATTTAGAATTGTTATGTCAAGTAATGCTTAAAGAAGTTTATTTGACTAAGACTATTATTTATGTGAGGAGAGAAATTGGCTTGATTAGTAAATACTTGCATTAGTTAGAAAAGTGAAAACTATTAAGACTTCATAATTAAAACCAGTATTCAATAGTTGTTATTTTCGTACGTTTAAAGTAGATGATTTGACTATGATTATTGTTTATGTGAAGAGGGAGTTAATAAAATCTGTGAAACATTACAATTGAACGTGGCCCTCATATTACGGACTACTAGCGCTTGACTAATACCAGTCATCACAATAACATTACTAAAGTGTTATTTATTAAATTTGGCCACTTAATATTATAATTTAAACTATTTTTTTTTGTATGTATTTAAACTCAAACCAGAATGGTAAGTAAATCGAATCGAATCACATATATCTACCTATAATTAATGCTGAGACTCATTGTACTGCCTGTTTAAAAGTTTAAAGACAATTTTAATTTTGAATTAAGCAATAATAACTTTTAAACTCTGACACATCACATTAACTTGTCATAAGATGAACAAAGTTATATGTAAGTGTAGGTCACCTTAAAACTGATGTATAACTTACAGTTTCAGAATCCCTTAAGATACCTTATGTCGGCTTCAAATACTATTTCCTTACGCACCGGGCACATCACGGTTTCACACGTCTGTAACTCCAACTGCCTACACCTCCCGCGTTGTTAGTCGCTTTCATTTCCGTGCTCGAACCAGTGTAGTACAGGTACATCGCCGTTCGATGCACGGTGCAATATAGATGTCATATAAGCTTGGTCGTTGCAATGCTGAAAGTTTAATTAATTTAAATTAAGCGATCATGAAAGAGATGGGTTATATACCTGCATACTGTTTTGTTATGTCGCGAGAAATGACGTTATATGCAAGTCCAGATAAATAACGCAGGGTTAAATACAGCTGGCCCAGGTCTCGCGGAATGACGGAGTCACATTAAGTTCCATCCCACTTCTGATATCGGAGATAAGACCTTCGTTAGTGTTTTTAAAAAGTGTGACGTCAGCATTGCTGCCGTCACTGTGTTGTAGTCATCGCGATGGTTGTTCACTATTACTTCTTCAAAATAAAACATCACGAATAATTATAGCTTCATTTATTTAACTGGCAGCATGACAGTGTCCTTATAGAAATCCACACCGTCCGACGTCTTGAGCGAGAATGCCCGTAGCCGTCTCTGTGCGGCTCCTTTATTGGGATCGTCGCACGTTCATGTCGCTACAAGTTATTCCAAGTATTAATTTCTATGCGGCTCATTTGTAGGGATCGTCGCACGTGCTTGCCGCTACAAGATTTTACAAGTAACATTTTGTTTATGTTCTTAAAACCACACAACTAGAAATGCTCTAATTTATGATGATTTTTACACTGATAAATAATCATCGTTATATTTAATCAATAAATTAGTTAATTTAATAATTATAATTGTTGAAGTATTGTCGTTGCGCCGATATATATAATCCACCTGTGAGAACCGCCTTCAAAACCGTTAAGTAGTAATAACGTACCAGACAGACAGACAAACATTAAAAAAAAAAAGGTTTTTTTTTTAATATTTAATGTAGACACTCGATTTTTACTGTCTTATTACATATTTGAGATAATTTGAATATTTCACAATACATGACACGTGCCGAATAAAATAAGTTTAATATATAAAAATATTAAATTCTCGAATAATATTATCACCAACAAAATGTTTGTATGAAACATTGCCATAAGGTGGCCAGCGGTGATGATACCGATAACGGAAAACAGTCTCAGTACGGATCAATTGTCAGAAGAAGGTTCAATCAATTGTCTGTGTATCCTTCATCATCAGGAATAGAAGTCTCCTAGAATCACTAATTGGGCCCAAGGGTATTTTCATTGTGCGATATTCGCAGCACTACTCAGATACTTTGTGATACCGTGAGTCTTCTCCTGATATATATATCAATATATTTTTATTGGACGATGCTATCATAATATATCTATAAGCTAATCAAACCTCAAGCATGCTATTTTGATGCTATGGTATATAAACTGTCTTTAAGACTTGTAACAAATCTACTTCTTGTATACTATCCTCAAACTGAAGTACTTATTCCTGTAAATTTCAATGTGTTTTTGTGTTTCCATTTAAATTACAATAAAAATTATTAAGAATGATCCGGTGTGATCCAACTATCTCAGCAGTGGGGCAGCGAGGATCAGACGATAACAGATAGCGCCATACATCTCTCAACAGCAGGTGCACCTGCTGGTAAATACAACTATAAAAATGTTAGCGGTTTCAAATTTTATACATAAAATAATATAATCCTAAAAGATAAATAATCAAACAAATACCAAATATATAATTTATAAGATAGATGATTTTATTTATAAAATAAACACCAAGGAAGCAATAATAAAGTTTAATGTTCACTCAACTATCGCATGCAAGGAGATAATGTTCCCACTCACCTTGCCTTGTAAATGACACGCTTGAATAAACAGGAGCAATATCTTCAGATACGTAGATACGGTTGTTTGACGAAATATATCCAAGGGTTTTTAAGTTTAATTCGAAAAAAAAAATAGATATTTCGATCGTGCATTTATTTTTAATGCCTACTGATTAATCTAAAGATTTATGTAGGTACTACCCACCAATTAGCCTCATTAAGTCTAAAATCCCTCTTTACCAACATAATACTTATCTTAATATATATAAATTACGTGTCACTTTGTTTGTCCGCGATGGATTCCCAAACTACTTAACGGATTTTAATCATATTTGCACACTGTGTGCAGTTTGATCCAACTTGAATTATAGGATAGCGTTTATCTCAATTTATAGTCGCAATATTATTTTATTGCAAATTATTTGTTTCCAATTATCTATTAGATCCAAACAAGTCTAACAGATGGCGTTGTATCTGTTGACTGCTTTGAGTTAGTGTTCAACAGATGGAAGATGGATCTTTCAAAATAAGAGGTTTAAATATAATTTAAATCAAGACAGTTAAAAATTTACCATGGAGGTAAATTTACAATAAATATATTATATTCTCAATAATTATTTTATTGTACTGAATAATAAATTAACATTAATATTTCTCAGTTCTTAATATAATATAAACATTATCCAATTCGATTGCTAAAGCAGTAACGTCGATATTAATATTTAATTAACAAGAATACCGCTACCACCGGGTAGATCATATAGTAACAGACTGATTGCTATTTACATTACAAGTGGCCGATTCAAGTTTCCTGCTCCCGTGGTCGTTAAATAGACTTTGCATTATATATGTATACGAATAAAATATAAATTTTGTTTTATTAAAATTTACAAAGCCTTTGCTTCATAGTGCTGTCTGTGACAACTGGCTGACTGACTGACTTCATTTGTTACGTTATAAAATTAAAAAAAGCAAAAACTATACAAAGTATTAACATGATGTCTCACTGAGGATAACAAGACAAAAAACAAGAATTATTATAAAGATATAATAATATAATGAAAGTTATACATAAACATTTTATGAAACGAATATTTGAAAATATCAAAACATAGGAGTGTAACTAATTATTAAACATTTAGATAACACTTTCTATTTTTGTCGTTGGAATAGAAAGGAGGGGGGATAAGGGGGTGTCGGAATCCTTTCCGCTGACACCATATGAATTGGGAGCAAATGTTTAGTTTTTAAGAGATTCCGATTTGAAGTTTCGCAAAAACTAACCTTAAACATAAGTAATTAGGACTTCTGTGACGTCTCCGGCGCTTTAGGATGGCAAGCTCGTTCACCCTTGCGTAACACTGTACTGAAACCCAAGATCGCCTTTGCTACTTCGGCTTGTTTGTCCAGTCTCAGATTGGTTTTCAACATAGTGTAACAGCAGGTGGAGGCTGACCTCCTTCCGCGCCTCCGGATTTACAAAAACAATCTAGGGGTAGGACAGACTATGTGGAGTCGATGTGGAGTTGACAGAGTCGATTTTGACAAAAAAAGTAATAAATATATATATATTAATTATTATTAATTAACTATGAATATATTCTTATTATTGATTAATTATTATTATAAATTAATAATTATTATTAACTATTATATATTAATTATCAATTTTATATAATTAAATCACAAACGTCTCTTACCAAGTTGCCGCCATTTCACATTCGGAAATCTAAAACAACAAAGTTGTTAAGAATTGTGTTTTTCTAGTTAAATTAAACGAAATACTAATATAATAATATACATAATTGATAAATATATTGCATAGATGTGAAATGTTATTTTAATATTGTGTTTTTGTGCTATTATTGGTGAAAATATGGTAAATTACTCTCACATAAAAAAATATAAAAAAAAAAAAATACGCGTTTGCTCGGTCTGGGAATAATATTAAAAGAAAGAGGAGACCAACCCCTTTTAAATGAGACCATTTTTAAACCAAAATTCCAACGACACGAATGGAAAGGCCAGCTAAGATTTATTTTAAAATTATTGAAAGGTAACAATGCCAATTTATTTACAGACGTTAATTCGTCATTTTTTTATAAGCCAAGCATAGGAGAATAATAATGTTATGGAATGTAATGCAATACTATATACGACAAAAATTAAAAGCATTGTATTTCGTGTTTCTTAAAAAAAACTCTTAAAGATAAAATGGTTTTTAATTTTTTGTGTTATTTTCAATAAATTAAAATCCATAAACCATGGTATTTACAACCTGTAGCAATGCGACAGTAATAAATTCATAAAAATTTACATACCTTTGGAAGCTACACATTCTGAGTAAAAATATTTTTTAACATACAAATCGTTTTGTTGCTCTCATAACGTATTATCACAAGAATGTTTTATTAAACAACCGATCCCCATGGTTAGAGCGGGAATTCAAATCATTTGAATGAGAGGAAATAGAAAACTGAAGAGAGTCGATACAATTTTTATGTTATGACACGACTTTTAAATTTTAAAGTCCATTATAGCATATAAAACCTTGTTTTTGTGACTAACAAACTGTGCCGGGGAGTTCTTACGCGTATATTTCGATTTCAATAAAAAGTACCCTTTGTACATACCAATGTACAAACTATAACCCTTCAAAGTTTTATCAAACTTCGTCAAGTAGTTTTTGCGTGTAAGAGTATTTCTAGTTTATTTTTATATTTTTTTATGTTTAATCACACATATTTTTTACAGAGTAGGTAGTCCGATTTCGTTATAATTTTTTTTTGGAATGGGTTATATTACACTCTGAGGGTACCACTATTTCAATTTTGTAAAATTATCTTACCGCAATGGTACGAAAATAAGAGATTATTAACTTCTTCTTTTCCTAATTATGTTTTTTTTTTATATTTTCCATGTAGAGACAGCAATCAGTTACAGTTTTATTATATATATAAAGATAAACTTCTGGAACACTTTAAATACAACAATCTTTTGATAGAGTGAAGAGTGTGCAATGAAATTCAAAAACTAAATATTACGAGTGACGCTCAATTGTTATGTATAAAAGTTATTTACATTGACCATATAATATTTTCGTGTTGTGTGCACAACTAAACAAGAACTAGATAAATAGACAAAAAATTAAAAAAATGTTAGAAATGGATTCTGTTACTTATCCCTATACGTGCTAGCTATATATTTTTTTTTATATTTTCTATGTACAGAGACTACTCCTCTACAGATTTATTTGCATGATACCTTTTGCGAGATTGACATAAATTGTAACTCTTTTATTTCTTAACCGATTTCATTGATATCTCACAAGAAATTGGAAAATATATTTATTTATTTTTCATATCCTTTCCTAAAATTATATTTTTTTAATAGTGATCCTTTTAATATTTACTTCACCACATTTCTTTATAAAATGTAACGCGATATTATGATTAAAATAAATCAATGTATTAATCGATATTGACATACTAATAGAAATTAATTTCAAAGTTTACTCAATTAGAGGGATCCAGGTTCTTATTTTTTAACAGGACGCTATGAGCTATGAGCTGCTGAAGTGCTAGTGTTAGATTTAAGACATGGTTTTCAGTGGATACAATATGTAGATAAACTATTTATATGTAGATAAATATTAATAGTCATAAATATTGATCTATCATGAAGGTAGAGCACAGAAACATTTGAGTACATCTCTTATGAACTGTTTCGAGCACCTTTTGACTGTAAAATAGTATGAAACAACTATATACTACGGTTAGTGAGAGAACCGGAAACCCAAAAACGCACCCTTCTCATTTCCTTCAACTTTTGCTGCATAATGACGTATTTGAATAGTTATTTGTAAAATATCTTTTGTTTATATAAGAGTAAGAATATTGTAGGAAGAGAAAAATTACTGCACAGGATATCAGATATGTATTTATCATAATATAATAAATATGCTTAGATTACAAACTAACAACTATTTATGCAGTTTAATTATTCCTCAGGGAGAAAGCCACAGATACTTGCTCACTTACGATACAACCGAGATTTCACCAACAAACCTTCAGCAAACCCAATAATCTGTGGCAAAGCGTTAAATCAACATTGGTATTATTTAGTAAAAGACATTTAGTTACAATATCAAAGTTATGAACTATTATTTTCTTACGAGACCTCACTGCTCTCGTTCGGTTATTTAAGTCAAGTAGGAGTGAGTGGTGCGAGACACAGGATACGTCGCCATTATAATACGTGAAAGAGAACTTTTCCGAAAAAATATAAATAACAGTTAAATAAAAATATATTTCAATAAAACAGTATTTTACGATTGAGATGTATTAATAATACCCTTAATCGAGCAAATAAAACATGCGCTTTAAAAACATAAAAATGTCATTAAACGAGGCAACTAGAACCACAAGTTTCATTATAAATCCATTTAACATAAAAAACAAAACCTTTAATTTAACGTTAACGGAGATAGACTGAAGTTTACAGTATAATTTAAAATTTGTATGGAATCTGCCCCTCTACCATACCTAGTAGGAAAAACGTCAGATAACAAGGTAAATAGCAGCCACCGATATGTTTTAGTTTCTTGTAATTAATAAATTACAAGATATTATATGTTATAATCATATAATTTTGAAGTCACGAGGTAAGTCACAAGTAAGTCATTCTAAGGAAGACATAAGCTCATGCCTCTTTAAATCTTAGCGGCAGGACATTTTAATTACGTTATAAAACAAGAGTCAGCCGATGTTTGTGGAAAATACACAAGTATCAAACAGATTTTATATTTACCGTATAATTTGAAAATAAAATACGGTAAGTATAAAATCTTAAGGATTATTTACCTTATATTATATTCATAACAATTTTCTGATTTATATTCTGTAATCTATTCGAGAACATGTCGTAATCTAAAAGAATAGACTAGAGCTATTTAAAATTATCCTTACACGTATATTATAAGCCACTAATAAAGGTCTCTGTTACTAAAAGGAAAACACTATACTGAATAATTTTATAATATTCTAAAAATTTTAAAATAGTTTCTTTTTCTAATATGATTGATAATTCCTAAGCTCGACCACACTTTTTTTTGTTTTTCAATTTGATTCTAAAAAGTAAGATAGTATTAGATGCTGAATATTCTCCTCTAACTCTTTTTAATGTTAACATATGCCAAATAAAACAAGATGGTGAACGATAAAACCAAATAAGTAACCAGCATCAACGAATTTCATCTCAAACTAAAACCGTTTTTAGGTAAAAGTTTTTTCTATACAGTTGTTCTGTTAACTTACCACACATTGGTACACACACACACACATACACGCAAACACAAGCTAACGATGTCTCTTGAAGTTACTATGTAGTTTAAAATAACCCGGCAAGATAGAACCTCCTTGTTTATTGATGCGTGTTATTTAGAAGGCAAGGCGAGGATGAACATTTTCCGGTTGTATGCGCTATTTAAATTACCAACAAAATTTATTCACTTATGCATGTTTTAATGAAGTAAAGGCCCTATTTATATATTTTTTTCCATAAGAGTAGAGTTTATTATGGGCGTGTTAAAACAAACTTCCAATAAGTAAAAAATAAAAAACAAGCCTTTAAGTTTATTTATTGAATTATTATTAGTATTACTATTTATTACATAACATTATAATACCAGTAACTAGTAGTAAATATAACACTTAGTTGTCGTCTTAGTCTCGAGGGTCCAGTGATTTAATTCAGATTTTTTTTTTTTTTATATGATCTAGGGCAATGCTAGATTACATTCCACCTGATGGTAAGTGGAATGTAGTCTTAGATGGTAAGTCGCAATGCCCTAGCAACCTATTCACTCTTCTCTTGAAGACACCCACATTATATTTGGCCGGAAATACCGACGCAGGCAAATTGTTCCAGTCCTTCGCTGTACGCGCTAAAAATGAGGAAGCAAAGCGCTTCGTTCGGACAGGTGGAATGTCCACAACAAAAGGATGGATACCTGCCGTGCGTCGGGACGTCCGGTGATGGAAGGGGGACGGGGGAATTAACTCGTGTAATTCCCGCGCACACTCACCAAAATGTATCCTATAGAATACTGAGAGGCTAGCAATTTTACGCCTGTGTTCAAGGCTTTGGAGGTCGGCTTCGATCAATTCGGGATCGCCTATAAGCCTCTTTGCTCGCCTCTCAATTGAGTCCAGAACCGCAAGATGAGACTTTGCGGCACCAGCAAATATGTGTCCACAGTACTCTACACACGACCGGATCTGTGCTTTGTATAAAACAAGAAGCTGTCCCGGTGTAAAGTACTGCCGAACCTTCGCAAGAACGGCAAGCTTTGCTGCTGCTGCTCTTGTTCTGGACTCAATGAACCGACCAAAGTTGAGGTTCGAGGAAATCTCTAAGCCTAACAACTGAAGCCGGTCACTGTATTCCAAGGATACATTCTGGAAAGTAGGAGCCAAGGTGAAAGGGCTCCTTTTGGCGGTGAATAGACACGTCTGCGTTTTGGTGGCGTTGAACTTGACAAGATTGGCATTGCTCCATGCGGAGACTGCCTGAAGTTTGTCATTCAAACGTTGCACCATGGCTTCTCTTTCAGACTGTACTTGATCTCGACTAGCCCGACTACTCGGCAGATATCTTTCTACAACTGTGCTGTCGTCTCCATAGATACCGGGCTTCAATAGATCATTAATGTGCAGCAGAAATAGAGTTGCAGAAAGAACGGACCCCTGAGGCACTCTGGCATTTATTGTCAAGGGTTCCGAGGAACACCCGTCGACAACTACTCGGAGAGATCTGTGGCTCAGAAAGTCCGTTACCCAGCCGATCAGACCAGGAGATATACCGTACGCTGAAAGCTTGCATATAAGGCTCGCATGCCAGACCCTGTCAAATGCCCTCGAGACGTCCAGAGAGACGGCGACCGCTTCTCCGTTCTTCTCGATGGCCTCGCCTAAAATGTGAGTAGCATACACTAGGAGGTCCCCAGTAGACCTATTACGGCGAAACCCGTACTGTCGGTCACTGAGGAGATCGTTACCTTCTAGGTATGCTAGTAGGCGCGAGTTTAATACACGCTCCATAATCTTGCAGAGTATGGAGGTGATTGAAATCGGTCTGTAATTGACAGGGTCGGCACGGCTGCCTTTTTTGGGCACGGGTTGCACATTAGCAAGCTTCCAGGATTTCGGCACTACTCCAGTCATGAAAGAGAGGCGATACAGACGTGTCAATACAGGAGACAACTCAGCTGCGCATGTCTTGAGCAGAATGGCTGGTATACCATCAGGACCACTGGCTTTATTCACATCTAAACGACACAATGTTCTCCATACCTCTTTGTTAGTGATGCGGATTTCAGGCATCGAAATACCGCAGTGAGGAAGATGTGCTGGAGAAGCATTGCCAGTGTCTAGATGCGAATTATCAGCAAACAGAGAAGCAAGTACATTCGCTTTCTCTGTTGCTGTGTGGGCCAGGGATCCATCCGGCTTCAGCAGAGCAGGCAGTGAGGGTTGGTAGAAATTCGACTCGATCGCTTTCGCAAGAGACCAGAAAGCTCGACTGCCAGTTGGTCTGATAGAGAGCTTTCCGCCATTCTTAGCGATTCGATCGAGACGAGCCTTCCGCAATGCCTTTTTGTAGGACTTGGCAGCTTGGTTAAAGGCTCTCTTCTTCAAACTTACATGTTCTGTTATTAACTACTAAAACTCCTATGTTTTTGTTTTGTTTTAATACTTTCTAAATGGTTTTTTATTCCCATTCACATTCTCAAATCAAATCTTTAAAAAGTCTTCACTTTATGTTATTATCGTTGTTTAGTCAATTATAGTATATTTTTCCAACAAATACTAATTAATAAATAGTTTTATATCTAGTTCTCGCATTTAAGATTACAGGTAGAGAATTCAAAACATATTAACAATATTTATTTCAAAAAGTAAATGTTTATTTTTGTTAGTTTACTTTGGGTATTGAAGTAGGGAAAGCAATCTCAGGAAAGATTTACCCCCTTGTTGACATGACGTGTCTTTTGATTCTAAAAAATATTAAAAATAATTCTTCTTGATAGGATTTTGTGCACAAATATTAAAAGATTTCAAAGGAACAAGGATAATATCAAAGATAATTTGAATTACTTTATTTTTTTTTTGGGACTTATCTCCCTGAGGCAATCGACAATATCTAAAATATATTAATGTTTTACTCAATACTTTTAAATACTATTCATTCATCATTTTATATTTTGGCTTATTATCGTCCAACAGATTCGGATTCTTTTTAACTTATTTACTACTATGAATGTTTCATGAATTAAATGTGCCAAATAGAAAACTGAAGTTATAAGCCTTTTTTATTAGCATTAATTTAGAAATAAAATAAACAAAGTTTTAGAATTTAATCTAAGCAATTCAAGGTTGTTTCCAAGGTTTGTTTTCACTCAAACAACCCCATCTATCTCCCACAACAACTTGTTTGTATGCGTATGTATTAGCGCTTTAAAATACTTTTTAATTTGTTTCATTCCTGATTTCAGTCAATCTTCGAACTATGCTAATGTTTTATATTAGTTGGTTTATATTAACATCGCATTATAAGATTTATTAATTAATGATACAGGTAGATATAACCTTTTACAACTGAATTGTTAAAAACTTATATCAACGAAATTTCCTACACTTAATCTTTTGTATTGTTTGATCCTCACGTATTATATGAGTCTTACTCTTGCTTTAATACTGTTAAGTATGAATATTTTTGGTTTCTTTAATTAAAAAAAAAAGAAAAGGCAGTGAAAACAAGATACCTACTTGGAGAGTTACAATAATATTGTCATCCATACTTCAGTAATTTAAATGATTCATAATAGATAAGTGCTACAGCCTACAGGTATTTTACCTATATTATGCTGGCTCCTCACATAATATTTATATTTTAAATCTATAACATATGGTAATAGATAACTTTATTATGGCAAGAGTTGTTTATACCGATGTTGTTTTTTACTTTGAACTTTATTCTGTTACGTCAAGCGACTATCTACTCTGAGTCTTTTTTTAGGAAGTAAACGAGCCAACGAGTCACTTGCTGGTAAGCAACTTTCGTCGCCAATGAACGTCTGCAACTCAGGAACGGTTTGCCTTTTAAAAAGGAATACGCTCTTTTATTGAAGATTTGAATGTCATATCGGTCTGGAAATACCTCGGGTGGTAATTTGTTCCACAGATTGGCTGTGTGTGGTAAGAATTCTAGAGAAGTGCACAGTAGTGGAACGCCAGCTGTACGCAAAATCTGTGGGTGGTATTAATCCGAACCACTCTTCAGAGCACTCCCCATGGTATAAGCGATAGAGGATAATGAGGGAAGCTATATCTCTACGGAGCGCCAAAGGATCAAGCCGATCGGAAAGGCCTTGACAGTCGATCATTCGAGTCGCTCTCCGTTGTAAGCGGGCAAGAGGAAGAAGCTGGTACTGAGTTGCGCCTGATTAAAGATGGGAACTGTATACCATCTGCGGCCGACTTATAAAGCTGCAAGCGATGGGTCAGAGTGAAATATCGTCTCGATCTTTTCAGTACACTGAGCTTCTTTGAGGCCTCGCCCTCAACATGACCGTGGAACTGGACCTTGCTCGATATATCGACGCCAAGAATACCAATACTGGCTGCGACAGTTAGGAGCACTCACCTAAAGTCATATGACAAACTCAAACGAAGGTAATATGACAAACGGTGTTTAGTCTATATCTATATCTATACTAATATTATAAAGAGGAAATGTTTGATTATTTGTTTGTTTGTTTGAAATGAATAGGCTCTGAAACTACTGAACCGATTTCAAAAATTCTTTCACCGTTGGCAAGCTACACTATTCCCGAGTGACATAGGCTACGTTTCATTTTCGAAAAAAAATTTGAGTGTTTACTAAAACTTGAATATTCTAACGCAAGGTGTAAAAAAATAAACAAAAAAACTGCGTGCGCTGCGAAAACGGTGAAAGTTACGCAAAAATGATGTTCTATGAAATTTTTTCCCTTTAAAAGTTCTAAAAAGAAGTCCGCGACAACATATATCTAGCTTTTAAGGTTGACTCACTATAACCTTTTATATGGTTATGAAATTAGTTCTAAAATGAAATACACTTTCGTAGGTGTTTTAATAATAACGATATTATTCCTTATCCAAATAAATTATTTAAATATCACAGGCACTTAATTATGAACAACATTGCTCTTGAAAGCATTTGATTTTAACCAATAAGTAAGGAGTTATTTTAGTTTTAAGATAATACACAATGGTCAAATACCACACGTACTTTGATGTGCAGGGTGTGTGGCGCGTTGAGAGACAGCGATAAAATTTTTGAATGCGTTTTTTTCGATATTCATCGAAAATTACACATTAATATTTATTAAATAAAAAAAATCTTCATTAATAATTTTTTAGTATGGTATTTTTTTGTTGTTTTTTTTTTGGTTATTCATCTAAAGTTTATTTATTAAATGCCAATGCAATTATGCATAATCAGTATCGTAGTAAATCATATGTATTGTTTTAACTATTAATCTCAAATATATAATAAGACTCTTCGTTTACCAACTTATTCTTCTTCCTTCTTCAAAAAGTCTTTTACTATACAAGCAGTTTCGCTTTGGAATGCTCTGCCAGTAGCCATCAGACGTGTCAAATCCTTGACTACTTTCAAGAAGCTAGTCAAAAATCACTATCTCGAACCTTGTCCCTAAATCTATGCTAAACATGTATATATAATTATATTTCTATGCTAAATATGTTATTAATATTTGTTACTTTTTATCTTGTCCTTACTATAACAAGATATTTTATGTATATTTATTTCTTAGTATCACTACATATAAATATGTATATTTAATTATATTTGTAAGTGTAATAAATCTTACATATATTTAAATTTGATACATATATTATGCACCACTCTGTACTCTCTTTCTTCATTCCCACCAGTATAAGGTTGTCTGGAAGAGATCGCTATTTAGCGATAAGACCGCCTTGTTGTATTACCAATACTTCTTATAAAGAATTTATATGTAACGTTTCTGTATGTGGTGTGCAATAAAGAGTATTATTATTATTATTATTATTATTAAGACAGTAAAAATCGAGTGTCTGTACATTAACTAAAAACGAGTAACAGAAACCAAAAAATAAATCTTGGAATTCTTGTCTGTCTGTCTGTCTGTCTGGTACGTTTAACGTCGAAACTACTCAACGGATTTAAACGCGTTTTTTACAAGTAGATTATGTATAATCTGGAGCATAAAATTTTGTTTCGTTAAAATCTGTTAAAGGTAAAAGAAGTTATGGTCAATTTAAAATTTACTTCAAGCATTATTTCAAAACTTTTAAACAGAAGTGAATGCGGTTTACATGAACGTATTTAATTAAGATAAAGCTAGAATTTCTACTTTGTTTTGTATGAATTATAAAATAATTTAACAAATTGAATATTAGCATTTTAAATTTAGTCACATGAAATCTCAATAGATCGCTCTGACTTTTTTTACAACTCGCTATGATTATGTTTTCGCATTTGGTATAGCAGTTTGAAATTATACAAAGAAATTCTTAAATTGAACATCTCTCAAAAACATAATATTTCGAATCCATATGCTTTAATACGTATATCTGAATAATGTCCTGGTCGTGAGTGTGTGATATGGATGTATGTTATTATTTTCAGTTTGATATCGTAGCAATGTAATGCCTATATATATAAAATTTCCACGGGAATAGGATACTATAGAATTAACTATAAGTCTATTATAGGTTTGCATAATTACGCTGTAGTTTCCACAAATTACACTAAAAGATTAACGTGTTCTCGTTCACAATTAATATTTATTGTAGTGAATCGCATCGTAGTGTATTTTATTGTTTTTTATTAATTAAATATATTTCTAATGCAATATAACAACTAAGAAATTTTCGTAAAATGGGTTACAAAGTTTTTTCTTCATACTTAATATTTATGTTTCAAGCGTTTTTTTTCCTTTAATCCTATAACGAAGCACATGTCATTTTCTATCGTAAAACAACACAGATATAGTTTAGTTGCACACACACAGTAATAAGATAAAAGAAGTTGTTAAAATACAAACTTTTAATATGAACACACTGGTGTAAGAAATATTAATGGAAATATCAAAATTACATAAGACCTCTAGAATCCTTTTCATATATTTCATGTATCTATCCTACCAGAGTCGTTTAAAATAAATAGTTAAAACGAACGACTCTCAAACTCCAATACGGCCGTTAGAAGGATCTTTGAAGCTAATTTTACCACAGGTTTTAAATAGACGTAGAAACACAAAATTATTCTTTGTACCTGTTCTTCTTGTACTCGAATACATTTCCATAGATAACCGATAAAAGTAATACCACGAGTTATTGCTGGTAAATATTTAGAGAGCATTTTCAATTTTGTGACAGTTATTTAAATAAGATACACAACCTCACTATTTGTGTTCTAATATTGAATTTGTTCATATTTTTATATGACAAGGATAATATTTATTAGAATAGTATTAAAAAACGAAACCCACCTTCTGTGTCAACACAATACAACAACATTAAAATAAAGCTCCAACGTCTGAGTCTCTTAAAATTATATTTTCATTAAGTCTGGCCTGCAGCTTAACGTACACGTAAGTAAATATGTAGATCTATAATTATAAATTGAGTAAACTGGTCTCCTTACATATTTCTATTTTAAGATTTTTATTCCCCTACATATTACACAAATAATGAAGTTATTTCATAAAGATTATAGCATACTATTATATAATGAACATTACTTGAAATGTCAGTTTCATTTGTTTCGATCTCTTAATCTATGTAACGCTTAGTTTCAAAAATCTTTTTAATCTTTCGTTGACATTATAAAGTGTAAGGACGTAATAACAGAAGACTAACGCCTCCTCATTGAAGCTCAGCGACACGACTCTATGGTTTAATGACCTCATAAAACAACAGTCCCCTGTTATAAGATGTTTGTGGAAAATTCACTTCTTTCTAGCTTGTTTTATACAGACTTTATCTTCAATAGGACTTTATTTATTTGATGGTTTATATACCGTCTTCTAACTACTATTAAAGAGATTTTTTGGGAAAATATCAAAAGTAGTAAAATATTGGTATGTTGGAATAATACAAAAAAAAATATATGTCAATAGTTCTCATTGTGTCTTTGGCTATTCGTACTGTAATTGTGCATTAATTCTATCAATGTGTCGATGTGACGGCGTATTGTTATCTACATCAGTCTCAAATTCCTCCCTAAAATCTAAGTTAATTACCAAGCTACTAAAAAATATATCAGCCATCTTCATATACACATAAATAATTATACAGTTAAATGTATCGTCTATCTAATTTTATTAAAAACATAAATCAATCGACGTTCATAATGAGGGGAGAAATTACAAGATGCTTCAACATTCAAAGGGTTTTGAAACTAATTTAATAACATAATCTTTGTTAGCATATTATTATTAACGCAATATACAATTTCTTAATAATTATAACATAATAAAATAATTTCTTAAAGATATCGTTCCTGGTGTAGTGAATGTAAGTAGCTGTTGACAGCGATAGCGAAGTATATGAAGGTACCTGGAATAATTGAAACTAATTTATTTAAATTAAAAAAAACCCTTACGTTTCTTTAAAATAATACCTTTAATTTATTTTTTAACATGTATGTACATATATAGCACTGTCTTCTGTATTTTTTATGAGCTTGTGATCTAGGAACGGCCCTCATCCATTAAAGAATAGGTTATTGCTAAAATAACTTTGCTCAGTGTATAACATTATACCTACATTATTAACTAAAAGGTTACAATTAAAATAATGTTTGTGTATGTGTTTGCATATGTGTGTAATTTAAATTTAGCAATACTTACCTTCATAAATAATAGCAATAATAAAAGTGAGTACAGCAGTAAAGTGATGCTGCTTGAGGCAGCAGACGACGAACTTGGCGCTGAACAGCAAGAAGTACATGGACAGCAACGATATATGAGAGACGTACCACAGCGAGCAAACAAATATATTCCCCTTTTCCTATAATGTTTATAATGTTTAGATGTTGTTTAAATAGATAAACCAACTAATTATTTTTACATTGTGGTAGAAAATGGGTTTTTTGTACTTTAATTTCCTTTTCTAAATTAATTATATTAATGATGTAATGTAAAAAATATGAATGACCAGCTACTGGAAGTATGATTATACTAGACATGACATAACAGTAGAATTAGGAATTGTAATTAATTGCAATACTATAAATCCATCAGAGAAGTTCTAGTAGATATTTGAATTATTAATATTAATCGGCCGATCATAAGTCGGTTCTAATAAAATCATATTATGGCGGGAAATAGAATTCCATTAATATATCTTTTACCTGTCTCGCTTGCCAAAGCAGCAACATCGATATCAATATCTGGTAAGATGACAGACAAGACGCCACGAGAGCGAAAATGAAGTTCACTGCCACCATCGGTTGGGTGTTAAATAAGTGCTCGGCTCTTGAAATAGTTATAAGACAGCAAAAGGTGGAAAGGAGCATTACTATAGATAATACCTAAAAGAAAAAATCACAGACAAAAAAATATAAACAACAAATATACGAGTTACGCTTACATATCTTCACCCAAAAACAGTACTGTTTCTTGCGAGATTTTAATTTACTTTACAATGTCTTATAATGTTTGTAACTTGACGTGTATTTCAGAGCTTGAGGTCAGTGACTAAAACAATTTAAATATCTCAGACAAAATTCTAGAGCATCCTTAGAGCACTAGGAGGTTGAAACTTCAAGTTTACTTAAAAAAGAGTTATTCACTCTACAGTGCACTGCAATACTGTACTGTTTGTGTTAGCGTAACAACTATAACACTAGTTAGATATACTGTCTCGTGTTCATAGTGTGCGTGGTAGTACACTATACTACACTATACTACAATATACGTACTGAAAAGTGAAAAGCAGTGCTACAGCTAGAATCACTGACCAAAGCGGATGTGTGTATTAACATACATTATCTCAACAACACACGTCTATACATTAGTACACCTTTCTATACGTTCATACTACAATTACCAAAGAAACGACTCCTACAAACAAGATCCCTTCTTTGAGGCTGCGTCCACACATGTTGTCTACTTCGCAACAATGCCATTTTGAAAAGATTTTTGTACACTTAAAAGACATACGAACCCACTTTATAGTTCATTTTACTAATAAAGACCTTATAAATTGATTAAACAAACATGGTTTCTTATATCCATTATCATAAATAATAAATCAAAGTCATTGACACTATTTATGTTAATATGTCATAATCACAATCTGTAGAAAAAATCTAAAAGAAGTATGAATAAATTGAACAAAGATGGTAAATATTAAAACAAATTTCTAAAGACAATAACATTAAATTAATTGAAAATTAGTTGGTAAATATAAAAATATACAGAAAATGAGCACCTTACGGTTATTGGAATTAGGAAGGTATATTTAACATTAGAAAACTCCAATATTCGATTTATAACATCTCATTATTCCATGATATATCATGATGTTATTAATATATTTATTGTAATATATTTATTAATAATATAACAACAATGAAGACTCTTAAATCCTAACTGAATGCCGCAGTCGAGTCACGTTTATCATTACACACAGACATGTGAGATGTTAATACATTTTGTAATAACACTGAAGGAGTATAGTTTACGATGTCATATTCATATATGTAACATAATAATGTTACAGATGACTACAGATGACTAACTAAGCTAATAAGCTTAGAGTAATTTGGTTATTCCTAAGTATTTATTTTAATAGAAATAGATTAAAATTCATACAACCATATAAATCTATCTAATTTAGAAAAAGACTAATTTTATTTCGGTGAATCCAATACGAATACTTATTCGAACCATTATTTACAAAATTCAGCTTAGCTTATGGTATTATATTAAAGAGGAAGAACTTTCTGTTTAAAATATTCTAGATGAAGTCAATCCCGGACCTAAATTCTATGTTCGGCGAACAAACAAAGCTTATGAAGACCTAAAGAGCTAGTCACTGCTCAAAGCAATGCGGCTTCAGTTTATATAATCCGACAACCTTACTACGGGTTGCATCGACAATAACTCGATTGCATTTTTTCTATAATATTATAGAGAAGTAAAATAAGGTTAAGATAAAGTTTGTAAAAAATGTAATCCGAATTTAAAATCTTTCACAAATATTGATAAGCACGTAATATACATAAGCTATTATCCACATTCATTATAAGTCTAGTATAATATAAACCACAATGGTAACTGGTACTACCGGAAAAGCGAGTAACCATACAGCGTTTCTTACTCAAGACGGCTTCTTTATATTAATTGGCATTTGTTATTTCTCATAAAAGATAAAAAAAAAACAATTTTACCTAGATTCAGATTTCATTTTATCTAGATTCAATTCATTCGTATCTATCCCTCTGAAACAACATACGTTTTGCAGCAAATATTCAATGCTGTTACAAATCTGCTTAGCTCTATTATAAAATACTTTACATTTAATATAAAATACTCAATATTTAGTATAAAAACAAAAACATATAATTCTTAGACATGTTTACGTTTATTATATATTGCATGTAAATATAATGAATAATTTTAGTGGGAATTGCAATAAATATAATATTTCGATATGTTAATAATAGCGGTGTCTTGTCAACTATTTATTAAATGCTGATCATTCTCATCATGTCACCTTTTAGGTTTATCAACTTTTAGTTTACTTTTAAGAAGACTGCGGTGTCACTATTCGGAAAAGTTCACAGCTCTTCTGTTTTCAGATGAGTCGCGTTGTTTTGTTAAACTTTTACTTTTTAAATTATAAATTTCTACATTAAAATAGACAGTAACAGAAAATCTATCATTATAAAGAGGTTGTATGCACGAAGCTAACTCGTCTAATTATAGCACAGAGTTCACTTATGGACGGTACTTGATTACAAAGGCTTCTTTCACCAGAACTACTCCCTGAGGAATACTCTCTTAATGTCATATTCTCGCATTCACTCCACATTCGTATATCAATAGTTAAGAACATTACCAAATCATCTCCCTATAGCATTGTACTTCTTGACTCACATTTTATATTTTATGTAAAAAAAAAAAATCTGCCACCAAGAATTTTCTAAACAATGGTGTTTTAAATGCACTATAAAAAAATAACAACACACTTTTATAGCGAGATAAAAGTTATTTGACTCGTGGAAGAATAAAAAATATGATTAAAAAAGTTACAGCCAGCTTGAACTCCACAAATGACTTTGAATCAAACTTCATGAGTGTGATATCTCCTGTATATTACACTGACGTTATTTTAATTCAAGGCGATATTCAAATGTAAACCAACATTACATTATTATCTTGCATTACAATGAACTAAATAAATTGCAGCAATATATTTTTGATATATAACATTAATATCTTTGAACGATATCGTGTCGTATTGTTTCAATCTTTCTCGAGTTCAAGATATTGGGGATGTTAGTGGATTATGTTTTTAAATAACATATTTATTGAAAATGATATCAAACAAACTATTTACATTAAAAATAAGCAGTTTATAAAATAATATTATTTTTCTGTGAACTATTTTGATTAAATTATGCATATGAATTCTTGTGATATATATTTTTAGTTCATAAATTAAAGATTAATAAAACATGATAAACTATATTTGTGAATACATATTAATTTTTAACATCATAAAGCACTACGGGCAGTGATTTAGTTGACTGCTAATAAATATTTGCATCCAACTCTTTATGTATGATCTGAATTGTTTTCGGATGTTACCTAAATTATAGTAAGCTATTAATACCGATAATAATAAGTATTATTATTATTAAATAAAAAGCTTATAGAAACTAGAAATATTTGCTCCTTACAATATAGTAACAATGTTATGCTTGAGATATTTACAGCATTACTTTAAAAAGACCAAAATATATATTGTAGTCTCAATTTTCGTAGACGTTATTTATCTTTATAGTGAAGATATTTTATTTCATTCTCAAATATATTATTAATTTACTTGTCTGAAAAAGTAAAATGTCTGTAGTAAAAACTTTATCAACCAATCAGAGGGTGAATTTAATAGAATAGTAATTCATGAATATAAATACAGTAGACTCAAATAAATTGGCAATTTGAATAATTTGATGCAACTGAATTTGGTTCTGTCTACAGATTTTAACAGTAATCCGAAATAGTTTACAAATGTTATTCTAATATATTCAGTGTATTTTGGCCAAACTTTATGACTGTTAACCAATACAGCTGAAAAGTTGCATTAATATAAATTACTATTATAGAATGGAATGCTTATATTAATTACGAATAATTGAAAATACCTGCAATGGTACACCGCATCCCTGAAAATATAAAAACACAGATGGTATTTATTTAAATGACTGTAAGCCTGACCGGTCACAATGTTTCGATGGCATCATATTATTGAATGCATCAATCAATATAACAAATTGTTTTCACTTCACTATCCACATTGAATAATTACGATATTGGTTTGATAATTTACATTCATAATAATGTATTTTTTGTAGACTAACAATTTAAGAGATTATCAAAAAAAGATACATCAAAGAGTATTTTACAGATGCAGTCTTCTCGCTAAATCAGCAACATCTGCTTGCAACCTTAAAATATATTATCATCTATGTGTAATTCTGGTTTTAGATAAAAAAAGTAATTTTATGCTCTAATATAAATTTCTCGTCTAAATAATTAAAAGCGCTGTATTTTTTAGCAAAGCTAACTGCAAATGAAGTTATCAGTTCTTAGCTTTTCCAGTTTAATGTTTCAAAGGAAATCAATTTGGAAGGCAGGGTAAGTTTTTAAACTGCCTAACTTCCATCGAGTGAGATGAAAACTCAGCCGAAAGATCCTATATAAACACAATTTAAATAACTTCGTTATGTATGTATCTTTAAAACTTACTGAATATGAAAGTATATCCATTCTTATATGATATCTAATGTATTTTCAGTCGATTTTAGGGTTCCGTACTCAAAAGGTAAAAAAGGAAACCTATTCCTAAGACCACGTTGTCCGTCTGTCCTTCTATCTGTAACTAGGCTGTATCTCATGAACGGTGATAGGATGATAGTTGAAATTTTCACAGATGATGTATTTCTTTTTCCGGTATATCGACAAGTTCTAAAAAAAGAATAAAATAAATATTAAAGGGGCGGCTCCCAGAAAACAAAAAAATATTCTTTTGCTCGATTAATAACAGCATGAGGAAATCGCTTGAAATATTCACGGAATATATATTTAGCTGTCTATTCTGTGGCAACGCATTACAATTCTAAACATATTTTTTTAACTAATTATTTAATTGTCAGATAGAATTAGTATACATAGAATAGGCAGGCCTATGACTGTCTGCGTCTGACAAATAATAAAAGAGGCAAGATAGCTAATCAATATTTTTCTTTATCTAATCACATATGCAAGAGAGAGAGACAGATAGGTAGACTCATATGCTTTCTTTTTATTTTCGATGGAAACACTTAAAGCTGGCTTCCCTACTCTATGTACAATAACTCTATGGGTACACCCCTTGCTTATTACTAATATGTATATATATTTTTTTAAAGTACAACCACAAAATGAGCTGGCTTCCCTGCTCTATGTATAATAACTCTATGAATACACCCCTTGCTTATTACTAATCTTTATATATATATTTCTTGTGTGCGTGTGTATGTCACTGAACTCCTCCTAAACGACTGGACCGGACTGGACCGATTTTTATGAAATTCTTTGTGTGTGTTCAAGGGGACTTGAGAATTGTTTAGATTCACAATTTGGTCCACTGGAAAATGGTTTTTTGTATAATTTTTAATGTGTAAGTAGGTGGTGATTTTGGAATGTTTCACATTGGCTCCGACGGACTGCGTTACCATGGCAATGTCAGATATTAAAAAATATTATATTTTAATTATAGTCTGCCCTGACAGTTGGCGTTGCGATAGAAATAAGAAAAATATTTTAGTACTAGCGGCCCGATACGTACTTCGCTACGTAAAAAGTGAAATTTAAAAAAAAATATTGAAACAAATTCATTTATTCAAACAAAAAATCTTTATCTACATATTCATACGGTATCGATTGGTCGAATTATGATAAATGTACATGTAATGACGTTAGACATTGCGATAACTTTTTTTTTATTTTAAAGTTTGATTTTATAAATTAAAGACGCGTGTACAAGACAACGTCTGTTGGGTCCGCTAGTATGTATATGATTTTTTATTTAAAGTACAACCACAAAATTATTTAAAACAACATAGTTTATTTATATATGATAACTGAATAAGTAGGTCACTGGGTTATTACTCATAATTTATACCAAGTAATAATACTTACAGGATATTTACTAAAAAAAGTGTGATTCAGTTCATTATAATTATAATTATAATATTAAATAGGTTAAGGCCTTGATAATCTCTGTCTAATTAATTAGGGTGTAACAACTTATTGAGGACAGTCAAAAACACAACTTTGGTTATTTTATTTTATTCAGTAATTTTCAAATTATGTTTTAAAACATTTTTACTAAGAATAAATTACCACTTTGGGATGACCATTACAAGACCAATAATATTATCAATAATAGAAAGAAAAGATAAAGAAAAAAAATGTATTCAGAAAAAAATCAGGAAAAAATACATATTATATAAATCGTTTAATCCTAATCAGCCGAAAGTTGGGAATATTTTTTATCCAAGAACTAAAAAAATAAAGTAAATATTTGTTACGTCAAAAAAGTTAGTACTTAAACGAGGCATTCAGGAACTGTCCACTATTCAAAAATAAACAGTTAAACTAAACGTAATTATACAATTATAAATGTCTCATATAAAATTTTACAACAATTACTAGCAATATGCGTATCGCATATAATTGTTTAAACGATGGTACCTACACTAACTCTAAAAGGATATTTCAGAAATTGACCACATTTTATCAAAGTAGTGCGTGCGTCACGCACTACTCAATCATAATTGTCGCGAACTAACAAGCGTGCTAACATCATGGCTAATTATCAAAATCACTCGATAATAGATGCGCTAGATGCAACATCCTGTTATTTAAATTCATCCCAATCCCTTTTTGTCGCAGTCTTTATTAACGTTCGAATCGTAGCTACGTGTAAAATGTTCTGTCAACTGTTCGTGTCTTTGTTGCTTCTGAAGACAGTAGCTTCACAAATTAATGGCGAATTCTGGTGGCTTCATGAGAAAGTAGCGCAACTGCAACATGTCGAGCCACCGGCTCCGAAATTTGAAGATATAAGCGAATTCGATACTGACGAAAGTGCAAAGGTTGTGTTTAGGGATAATAAGTTTGATTCCGAGGAATTCAATAAACATCATAATATTTCTCTCAACGAAGGAGAAATTGAACCGGGTTTTGTATATTTCAATTTAGCTCAACCAGTTTCTGTTGAAAGAGAGATTAATAAGACAAAAACAATAAATAAAACTCATGAAGATTACAAAATAAATTTTAATTCTTCTAAGAAAGAACCAATTAAGAATGTAAGTACCTTCCTTATCTTGTAATTATTTTAGTTTACTCGTCTTTTCTGAATGCATTACATATGTACATGCATACAAATCACGTCAATTTTATTATAGCTTTGACTTATTCGTAACTTTGTTTATTAGCGTTATTAATAACCACATTTAAAAAAAAAAAAGTGGCCAAAAGTTTATGAATATGTTTGAAACACGTCATTCTTCGACGTCAAATTATAATTTTATGAACTGTTTAAAGATTGGAAATTTTATTATATTTTTTAACTCAATGACTGAAGTATTATAACCGACAGTTTTAACAGTAAATAAAAGTATTTACATGTGCTGATTAAAAACTACATAAAACTGTCACACTGGAGGGTAAATGGGAGAAATCTCTTAGAGACAAATTGATCCCCTGTAGGTTTTATTTATATTTCTACGTATATTATTTTCTTCTATTTTAGAATAAATAAATGAAAATATACGAATATTATCATATTTTAGGCTAATAATAAATCTATTATTATTTTAAGGATAACCATGAATACTTAATTAAAGCAAAAAATAATACAAAAAATAATAAAATGTCAATCAATGGAGAGATACAGCCTGATTTAATTTACTATAAATTGACAAAACCTGTCTCTTTGGAGTCTCCTATTAACCATAAGAATAAAGTATATTTTACTAATCACGACGATAATATCAACCACTTTATTACATCTGATTTGAAGAAGGATTCTCAACGAGATAATAGAACCCAAAAAAATGGAGATGAATTTCTATTTATTTTTCCTGATAATGAATATTTTTGGGATGACAAAATAAAACCAATTGAAGAAGAAAATACCGATAAAATTAACGTAACAAATGTTAGAAATGATCTTAACACCAGTGAAACTTTAAATAACGTTAAAAACCCTGATAAGACGAAATACACTGGCAAAATCGCGATAAGTGACAAAATAGAGTTTGACGAAGATAAGAACCAAATTGAATCTGAAAGTATATGCACCTTTATAACAAAACATGAATGTGTTCGTAATAAAGGCGTTATTCATATGACCGGGTAAGTAAAAAAATAAAAAGCCGACATGTTGATTGAAACAATATTAATCAGATTACAAATTTTTGCGTTTTTTTTTCAGATTATGTCCCAAAAATTCAATACATGATTTTCATAAAGTCTGTTGCATTCTGCCTCTCTTTCGGAATATTGGGTCTAAGATGAGTTTTGTAAAATCCAATCATAATAACCATATAAAACGATATAAACGTTCTGACCCCATAGAAAAATTTAATTCAGTACTTCAACAAAGAAATGCTTTGTTACAACGAAAAAGCAATACTAACGAACATAAAAATATTCATGCTATCACAACAGTTCGTACTAGTCCAATTCAAAAAATAGTGACACCAGGGGATTATGTCGATCCGTATTGGAATATTAAAAATTCTAAGTTTCGACATGAAACGCCTCTGAATAGTGCAAATAAGGACTACGAAAACACCAAATACGACTACGGTAAAGATTATGCAGAGGACTACACTGTAGAAGTACCTAAGCCAGGCTTAGTTGGTTTTTATTCCGACCAGGAACGTCTGACCAGTTGGAAAATGAAAAATAAAGCCTATTCGTACAACGGTTATGATGAGGTTAGTGAAGAGGATAGTGGAGAAAGTGATGTTCCTTTTGGGTATTCAACATTTGATCCAAGACAAGGTGAGACTAGAGAGATAAGAGATGTTTATTATTATTTTATTACAATGAACAGAAATATTTCAATAATGTATTTATTTCAGGGGAACGTAAAAAAAGTACAACCTCAAGAACTACAAAACGAAAACCTCAACGTTTAATTTCAACTACAGAAAAAGATAGCGATAGAAGTTCTGAAAGTCAAACAATAAATTTCCATTCAAATCCAGATTTTCATGTCCTAAAAGGATTTAAGCTCGTTAATTTAGCGGAAAACAAAAACAGATTCGTCAGAAAAACGACAACTGAGAGTATATGCGACAACAACCAGGAAAATTCAAATGATTATTTATATTCAGCCGTCGAAAATCCAGACGATATTTATGACGACACTATTGATTTAGACCAACAAATATATAACAATTGTGGAAAAAGTTTAACAAATAATTACGGTGAGTGTAGTTTATATTAATAAATCTATAACGAAAGTGTAAAGCACAATTTCCATAAATATATTATCCTCAAATTTTCATTAGTAGGAATGAACTTGAGATTGTAAATTTATGCCATCTATAACCATTAAATAAAAATAGGTATAATTAATTTACAGAAAAATCAACAGAACAAACGTATGATCCCTGGCTATCACTTGTCGTTTTAACAAAAAGTCCTCAAAGTATTCTGTGCTACGCTACCATAGTACACCCACGTGCAGCTATCACTGCTGCTGAATGTGTACATGGGTAAGCCAAGACCTATTAATAAACAGTTGTTTTTCAACTAACATATATTATGCACGTTTTCGTACCTATTTGAAATTTATGCAATAGCTATTCTAAACTACGTATTAATATTAAATGGCAACACTGTGTGCGCATAATGCGCTTAAATTAAACACTGATCAAAATTCAAAACTACATTTCTCGCTAAATCCAGGTTACGTAGTCGCTGCGCTACAAATTCTATTATGCAAACATAAATGTTAAATTTAGCAAAATATCACCACATTTTATAATTGCTGTGTTAACTTTTGCAGTAAAATCCCTGGTGATGTTACTATTTTAACTGGATTATTGAATCTCAAGAAAGACAAAGGAGGATCACAACATCGTATGGTGTCGGTTCATGTTAATTCTGATTATAAACCGGGCGATCTTGCGAATGATCTGGCTCTTTTGGTAATTAACGATTACATCTTTGATATTCGTTAAATATAATAAATTTTATATTTATAAACCTTTAAAAATGTTTTAGACTGGTTTAGAAAAATGTTTAGAAATCTATTAAGGATTGTAATATGTTATATGTGAGGCATCAAGGAAAAACTAATTTAAATCCACTTATTACTCTTGAAAGTTTTAAAAGAGTTAAGTTATAAGAAATGTAGCTTATAACTTATTGATAATTGCTTGGAATTCTATGAAAAGTATGAATGTTAAACTAATAAATAGAAGTTTAACATTAATTGACAAAACCTATTTGCGTTCTGCCAAAACAAGTAATTCGCTCAACGGACACTACGAAGCGACAGATTGAAAACACATTTCAAACATAATGTAACCTGCCTAAATATAATTTTAATATAATCAATGTGTAAAATAGAACACTTTTTGTATGTAAACTGTTGTAATTCTTGTTGATTATTATATAAGTATAGTATGTTTACCCGGCTGTAATCCCGTTAATTATATGGAATTTTCCCTGACAAATTTCGATCCTATTCGGAATTCATGGTTTCGAACCATTACGTACTCCCAGGGTGAACAGTTCCGCTAGTTAAATATATAATTTGAAACTAGTCGGGCAAAATTCCAATAAAATTAACGTGACTACAGTCTGGTTAATACATGTTACATCATATTACAAAAAAAACATATCGCTATATCATTGTCGCCGTTTCTTATTGACTTTCGGTAGCAAACTGCATTAGAACGTTTTTTTCTTTATCCTATCATCTCAGTACTCTGGATCATAACTGATTTTTCCTCTAGTACTGGAAGCGACCATTCCGACTGGAACCGAGCATCCAACCCGCGTGCCTCGCTGACCCACACGTTGGCGACGATTGCTACTTCGTTGGATGGGGTGGATATGATCAAGGTACATCTTAGTGTTAAAAAAGTATAATTCCTATCATGAACGGTAAACATTTTAAATTTAATTTTAAATATTATAAATTTAACTCCTTAAAATATTTACCTAATTTCGTATAATGCTGGTAACTAAAATCGCGACTCTTTTTTTTTTTTAAGTAAAAAAACTAGTATAACTAATTTAATTACATTACGCAAAGAAAGCAGTAGTGTAGAATAAAATAAAAGTTTTAGTTTTTAAGATCCGGTCAATAAAAGATCACTTAAAAGTATTTGTTTTTAACCCAAATAGTTTGTATTTTTAATAAATATGAACACACGTAATATTACATAATATATTTTGAACATTATAACTTTATGCATGGCTGCTCGCGATGCATAATGTAACAGCCAAACCTAATTCTCTCTTAGTATTATACTTACTAATTAAACTTACTACATATTTTGGTTAACTGATAATCTTATCAAATGTAGAGCTTAATATTATTAACATGTTTACTGCCACGCTGACATGCAAATTTGTAACTTGCTTTATATTAGCGATGCGCCGAATAGTGGTATCGCCGAATAACCGAATACTATTCGGTTTAATCTTATTAGACAGTATACCATTTCATTGTTTGTTTCTCATAAACAGATTCTAAAAAGTATGTTTCGTGTGGCTTCTTCTAGATGAATAATTATGTTAGGTCGTTTAAAAAAATTTTAGGGTTGAAAAATAAATGTTGACTATACTAAATACTAATTATAGATTAGGTAGGAATAATAAAATAGATATGTTAACTTCATATGTTTCGAAATAAATGTTGATCTGAAGTTTAATTGCTTCATATTATTAAGCTTTATTTAACATATTATTTATAGGATTTCTTTGACATACTATATGACATAAATCTTAGTTTTGTCTTTTAGTTCTTTACTCTTGTAGCCAACAAAACAAAAATACTCAAATCGAAAATATTCGGCACCAAAACCGAATAATTCGGCCGATTACAAATGGCGAAAAAGATGCCGAATACGCCAAGTACCGAATACTTACGAATATTCGGCGAATCTCTATATCATGTATTCCTTTGTGAGAAATGTCTGTGATTTAATTGTAAATCTCTCAAAGGTTCAAACAACGATGATGCACTTAGTTATAGTTGTTTCATTTGTCATACATATTACACAGCCTTACAACATCGTCCTAACTCGCAACAAGCAACCATCCTTACTCCTCGCACTTGTAACGAAAAGTTGTCAGCGCCTGAAGTAGACTTACCCGCCGGCGCTTTTTGTGCTTCAGTTGCATCTCGTGGTACTGTGGTAAGTTCTACTTTGTATTCAGAACTACTGATGTCATAGACGCGCTTCATTCCGTTGACTTTATAATTTATTTACATTAATCTTAATTTGTCATCTACTATTATATTTTATTTAAACTGTAATAACCGAAATTAGATCAATAATGAACCTTGATGCATTATTAACTTCTATAATTCATTTGTTTTAATTTAATTTTCAGACTGGTATTGGCGGTCCTCTCCTTTGTAAAGGAGGTGGTAGCCGGGTGTCTGTAGTAGGAGTGGCCGTGTATCGTGAGAACGTCGTAGTCTTGCTACCGGCGTTCGAATGGGTTGTCTCAGCGCTACGTACCCATCATATTATATAGTATTCTGGTAGCATAAATATTTTCTATTTAATATAAAATATTACTTGATATTCTTTTTAATTAATTCTAAGATATAAAGCGTCTCCTAATAAAGTAATGAAATTAATGGTTAATACCGTTTTAACAAAAAAAAAATCCACAAAAATAGTTAAATAATTTGTTTTAGTAAGATATTAGAGGATTAAAAAAAAAGAAATGATTTCCTTTACACTTTATTAAATTTTTATAATTCAAAAACACATTTTTTTTTTCGTAACTAGCACTGAATAAAATTTTATATTCACGAATATAACCTAATGACCGCCACGCTATAATAAAAAACTTCCACACCAAATTTGTTACGAAATAGTTACACAAATAAAAACATTAAAAGTATAACAATAACACGAGCCATACTTCATTAATAATACTTTTGAAAGAATAATGCGATAAAAATATATTGTATTGAAAAATAATTCTTAATTTTTAAACAAAATAAATATAAATTGTAACTTACAACGCAATAATTAAAGCACTTAAACGATAATTTTAGTTTCTTATTTATTTTCATAAAAAAAATATTTACCTATCTTCCTAGTAACAACAATTTGACTAAAGTATCATTTCTATAAAAATATATAAATCATATAATAAAGTTTTATTACAAGTATTGTCGGTTACAGCTTGACGTTGACACAACAGTCAGTGGCGTTCAAAAGGTTAATAGTATATAAATAATGATTTGATTCCTATATTAACTTTCAGAGTGCTAACACATAAGATGACGGGGAAAATTACCTATAGGAACTAAGAAATAAAACTAATCACAATTAAACTGGGAATGTCGAGATCCTTACTACATTGTAACGTCAGTTCAACACACACATTTATAATTACTTGTACATTAAGATTTATCTTTGGTGTCGAACTTGAGGCAAGCGGGTCGATATGAATATTATACAAATAATAGAAACATTTTTATTTATTATATTTATATAAGTCTTTTTGATGAGCCAAATATTTAAATTATAAAATAAAATTAGTTGGTAGTTTATTTTTTTTTATATATGAAATAATCATATTATTTCTAAACATTCCTGTACTTTGGAGTTATATATATAAGCGATTATACAAATGAAGACTTGAAATAAAATAGTTTAATCATAAGTGTTAAAAAAATACTAAAATATATTAAAATTAAAATAATACTCTGAGCATTATAAAAAATAAAACTGAATCGTCCAATAAGATAAATGTACTTGAAAATTATAACGCCTCAACGGATTCACGGCGAACTAAAAAAAAAACAAAATTTAACTAACACTAAGACAAACATTTACTATTTTGTTTTAAATTGATATCTAGCAAATGCATAAAAATGACCTCTGACATAACACGATTAAATATAATACATAAGAAATACTAGTTAATTAAAGTCGTAGCTATACATTTTAGCTTTAAACAGTTGAAATACATTCCAGACCACAATACCAATGAGTTTTAAATTAGAAATCCATTATAAATCCAATGAATCTTAATAATAACTTACATATCTTGTGAAATGGTTTTTTATAAATTGCTTTAATATAATAGTATAATATTATATTCGTATATTGTGTTGTTAGTATATCTCAGCTACGACAATAATATGACAAGATCGCGGTATCACATTTCAGGCTACTACGCTATGACGAGCGGCTCGTCGTCAGAGAACCCGTGGATCGGCGGCTCGTCGTCGTCATCTGAAAATAATATCAATATAATATACGTGTGACATGTTGTATGTTTTTTTACGTTTTTTTAGATGAAATATAGTTTGTTTTTTATCTGTGAAGTTTCTATTTACGAGTAGCTTTCGGCGACGGCCCCCCTACTATATAAAGTTTACCGATATTATATAAGAGACAACCACCAGTTTTTTTTTTAGTCTAATAAGATGAATTGATTCTTTTTATGTGTTAAAATAGAGTACGATTATGACACTCGTAATAGTAGTAGAGGTGCAGTAGAGGTGTAGTAGTAGTAAAGCAACCCTCCTTACCGTGGTCGATGGTGGCCTCCCCCCTCCTGCTGTCGTAGCGCGGCGTGTGCGCGAGGCGGGCGCGCGCTCGTCTCTGTCGCAGCACGAGGTGCAGCAGCGCGGCGCCCAGCAGCCCCGCCGCCCCGCACGCCGCGCCCACCCCCCACCACGCCGCACTCGACGCGCTGGACGTGCTCTCTAGCGGCTCTGCGTCTGGTGGAGAATAGTTGTTTTTTTTTATTCAATTTATCGCTCTGCATTCTAAGTATAATATTTCTATTCTGAGAGTCTGTTACCCCTTCTTTCCACTCGTGAATCTAATTTACATTTGCTGTGCTTATGTAAATACGAATTCATAGCTACATCATTCATTCATAGCTACATTATTTAGATTATACTAACTAAGACCGAATGCAGTTTATTATTTTAAAAATCACACATTACTTTCATACGACCTAATTTCTATGATATTATCTAATCTTAAACTTAAATTCTACATTCATAAATAATAAGGTTACATACCTTCCATGTCCATAGTGTGTACTTCGCTCAAATCACTATAATATCCGTCGGAGGTGATCGCCCGAACTCCTACGTACAGGGGCCCCTTATACAGCGCTCGAGAAGTTAATAACATGGGGGCGAATTCTGCATCGACTATCTGAACGTCGTCCGACGGATGCAACACGTCTTCATCTAATTCCTTTTCAGATACTAGGATTTGGTACTTATGTCTGAAAAATAAAATTAATATTATTTATGGTATGCTTTCACCTAACTTTATTTTATTCGAGTCTGTATTATTATTCAACATTATGATCGAAAATCAAAATTTTTTATTTTTCACTTTTGTCTTTTAAAAATTAAAAAAAAATGCAAAGGACAGACGAACAGATATGTTAGCGCCCTCCGCAAACCACCGGGTAGACAAATTTGAAAATTTAAAGAAATAATTTTATAACATACTTATTTTAAACGTACATCGTTATAGCAAACCCTAGCCTTCGTGTAAGTCAAAAAAATATTATAAGCTTAGAATAAAAAAGAAAGGAAACAGTAATGTGGTCCTCACTTGTGGCTGGTGTAGTTGTCATCGTCGTGTGTCCAGCTCACCATGACGTGTCCGTTGGGAGCGAGCCACGCTGACACGCCGCTGGGCGCAGGCACACGACCGCCGCGGGACAACACGCAGCGACGGGACGCCGACACCACTTGCGCCTGCACATATTATTGATCATCATCATCATCACTCTCATAACCATCACTCACATCATCATCATAACTCTCATCATCGTCATCGCTCTCATGATCAACTTAAGATCATCGTCATAACTGTCATCATCGTCCTCATCATCACCGACCGACAGTTCCGAGTCCCTAATGATGACTTTATGTGATTCCTACCCCAGGTAATTAATAGTCAAAACAAGAGACTAACATATATATATATATCAAAAACAAGAGATTCATAGTCTTGGTTATTTTATTACTTCTTGAAAGAGCGGGCCATAAAATATGAAGAAAAAAAATCTTATTCCAGTCTGCAGGCTTCGTTTATTTAAACAATATGTAAAAGAATTTTATGATGGGATGTTAAAATTTTAAAGATGTACATATATCATTGTGTACTTACAGAAACACAGATGTTAAATCGACCGCCAATCGGCACGCTCTCTATCGTATGAGTTAGCGACGATTTAGTTGTGGCGTTTAATACGAAGTGACTAAACCTATTCTGTGTTAACTCTTCTATGTCCAACTGAAATATAAAGTTAAACGGTAAATTATTTGATAAGTATACTTAATTGTGTTAATATTAACTATCAAATAAATGTAAACTTACCCTATAGGAAATGGGATCTCTGATGACGTCACAATTAGCTTTCCACGATATATGAAGAGATGCTTTCTTCTCATCCAATTCAGTATACAAGTCCTTGACAGGAGCTCTGTCATACATAAATATATCATGATAAATATTACACTATTATTTTGAAAGAAAAAAACATGAAAATATTATATCGTAATAATTGAAAGAAAACAAAGAAAGTTTTCGACATCATTACCATCATTTACTGTATTTTATGATTAGTACTTGATCACACATCCTATAATCCGGATACTCACTTGACATTCTCTCTGGTGATGATATCCTTAAAGGTGGCTAACGGTCCTCCCACGAGTCCCACCGTGAATAAGTAGGTCTCACACGCATGAAGACCGTCTATTACGAGTCTATTGCTCTTTGTTACTATCTTTGTATCTATAACAAAATATATACATTGATTAAATAATTATTGGACCACAGATAAGTAAATAGTTATTAAAAAAAGATAACCCGGAACAATATTTTAGCACTCACCGTTGGTCATTTCCCCTGGAAACAATCTAAACTCGGCCACGTTGATGTAATGCACTTCATACTCCAGTTCCTTATTCTTGTATCTATCAGTGATGGGAGGAGACCAGGTCAGTTCCACGGATGTTCGTTTCTCCTTCAATAGAACTGCCGTCATGTTCAGAGTTTCATCCTCGACTCCGTCAGTTTGGAAGGGTATTGTGAATGGATTGCCTATTACCGTGTCCTTGTACGCTTTGATGTCTATGTACACCTTTACGCCCGATGGTAGATTTGTGACTGGAATTAAATTTTATTGACTTATTATATTCCATCTTACAAAAGGTTAGATTTTTCTGGCACTTTGTACACCCGAAAACGACGTATGCTTTTAGGATAATTTCATAGTAATAACCAGTACAGAATCTAAATTTATATTTAAAATGTAATCGGTTGAGTAGTTTCAGATATTAATTTCTTTCTCATACAAAGTTACAAAGTAGCACATCATAATGTAGAACAACCACAGAAATCATACAAGTTGTTACCAACAAACGAATTATTATGAAAAAATATTCATATGTGAGAATATGAATTGTACAAAAAAAAAGTGTTATTGTTCTATGTTAAGGTTGCTTTACACTAAAAAAAATAAATTAATATTGAAACCACCTCGTTCTATACAAAATACAAGAGTAATAAGGGCATTACAAACTCACTATTGACACTATTCTCCTTGGTCCTGATGACGGGCTGCTTGGGGTACTGCCTGGGCAAGCGCGTCTCCACCAGGTAGCCCTCCACCCCGCGCATCGGCGGCCAGCGCAGGCGCACTCCGCCCTCCCACCGGGACACGCTGGCGTTCACAATGTCGTCGACGTCACCCACGTCGTCGAACAGCAGGTACGATATCGGAGTCGAAGCGGATGAGTGAGCCTCGTTTGATGCCGTCACCTGCGATGATGGTTTCATATTATGTTAATTTATGTTATGCATGTTAATTTATAATAATATACTTTTTATTATATATATAAGGACTTACCCAGAAGGAATAATTTTTGTTGGGCTTAAAGTATCCGTCCAAAAACACGGACATAGTTTGATTATTAGGAGCGGCGATTACTGATTTCTCCATAGGGGGTAATGGTGGAACATAATAAATGGTGTAATGAACTATAACACCGCAAGGTTCTTTGGGAGGATCCCATAATAATTGGACTCTTCTTCCTATCATTTGACGTACTGTGAGACGTTGAGGAGGCGAAGGTACTAAAAATAATAATTAAGTTATTGATCTAGTAAAAAATAATAATATGTAATACCAAAAAAATATATCATTATGTTAAAAATCGACTTATTCAAAAAAATACATACTTCCTTCCCCAGTCGTCGTGTTGATGTATTTCATTGATGCATAAGTTTTGTTGGATTTACTATCTTGTATGTAGAATGTCACATTGTAATTGGTGTAAGGTTCTAAACCAGTGAACCTGGAACATACATACAAAATCAGATAAAGTTCGATAAACTGTAAAAAGAGCTGACACACAATACCACATAACATTTGAAGATTTTATTAAAATTATTTATGATTAAGCTTTATTCATAAACAACTTCTGAATATTCGATCAACCAGGTATGTATAAATAAACTGATAAACGAGTGAAAACTACTCATCGGGACCCATTGAACCTAGTTTGCGAAATGTATGTATATGTATTAACAAAATTTACCGATAGACGCTGTCATTAGTCCAGGTCATGTTTTTCCAGACGCCATCACTAGTTTTAGCGATAGACGGCAGGAAGTTGTAGAGGACCATGCGCTGCTGGGCCATCCAGCAAGAGATCAAGAAACTGGTCGAGTTTATCGACGACTGATCCACACCGATGCTTAGGAACTGGAGAATTAGGAGATGGAATGTTTAGTTAACAACGTTTTTTTAAGTCGTATTATATAATAATAGTCAGTATAATTATCTGACCTGATACAGATTGTTCTGTGTGCTGCTGCAGTCGGCCTCGTCGCTGCCGTCGTAGCAGTCCTGGTGTCCGTTGCAGACCTTCACGGGCCACAGGCAGCGCGTGCCCTCGTCGCACTGGAACAGGCGCGGCGCACAGCTGATGGTCGTCTTGTTTTTCTGTGGAATAATATTTCATATTAGAAAATGAATATGTGGACAGAAGCAGCCAGAATATGACGCTCTTACGGAGGTGCAGTGCATCTCGTCGCTGTGGTCGCTGCAGTCGTTGGTACCGTCGCACAGCTGGTGGTCGGCGACGCAGGCGGACTGGTCCTTGCAGGGCGTGGAGAACATGTCGCACCGTATCCCGGAGTCTCCCTTGTCCCTGGGGGCGTGGTGCTTGTCGCAGCCCGCCTCGTCCGAGCCGTCGCTGCAGTCGCTCACGCCGTCACACACCCACATCAAGGTTATGCATTCGCCTGTTCGATTATGTTATTGTTAGACCATCAAAAAAACGAAAATATGGGGAGGAAAGCTAAATGTTTATTATGTGAACCGATGCCGAGGGTCATCAAAACTCACCAGGTTGGCACATAAACTGATTCTTGTTACATTTTTGTTTCGCGTCACGTTCAGGTATCGCTGGCGATTTGTTATCGTGTATCACGGCACCGCAGGCCGCTTCGTCTGAATTATCTCCACAGTCGTTGATTCCGTCACATCTCCACCAGTATGGCATGCAGACCCCATTGTTACATTTGAACATCCATTCCGGACAGACTCCCTGGCCACCGAAATCCGGTTTCTCGGTTTGTGGTCGAGGTATCACCTTCGAGTGACCCACCGAGGTGCAGTTCTTTTCGTCTGAAGAATCGACGTCGCTACAGTCGTTTTCGCCATCACACACCTACAAAATACGAAAAATATAATATATGTTAATAATATACATAGATATTCTCGGCCCGTTAGAATATTAAGACTTTTAATAGCGGACCTCGACGACAAAAAATATTACTGGGCGATCGATACAAAAAAAAAAAAAAAAAAAAGATAACATGACTTGCAGACTTTATAGTAAAAACGATGTGTATTCTCACCCAGGACATGTAGATACACTTTCCACTGGGACATCTAAACATATACGGCGCGCAGGTGGAGTTGGCGCATCTCTCTGGTGTCTCATCCTCCCCTCCCAAACAGTCCCTCTCCCCGTCACAGACCCACGAGTTAGGAATGCATAAAGCATTAGAGTCGTTGGAACACGCAAAAACGTGTCCCGAACAGAGCACGGTTACCGGTCGTTTGGGTAGACTTTGCTATGGAAATAAACAATGAGAAATTCATCAACTAATAAAGAATTCGGTTATAATCTAATACAAAAAATATAGCTTATAGGACAGTAGAAGATATTGTGGTGTAAGACAACGCTAATCTAGAATCTAAAGTTACTTGTACGTACTGTACAGTTGCGTTCGTCGGAGCCATCCTTGCAATCGTTGTCTCCATCGCAAACCCATCTCTTTTCGATACAGTTGCCGTTCGCACATTGGAACTGATTTTCGGTGCAGTTTTGTTTACCGCAATCTAAAACAGTTCATATTCGATGAAGTGCGTCCCTCTACTGAAGGGACACGGGTAAAATCCGGTCGTTTATAATATTTCTAGGCAAGGTGCCATAAAAATCTCCGATCGATCTCACGGTCAATCCTCAGACAATAACAAACAATAATATATAGTGTCGTCGGTCGACTCACCTTTCTCGTCGCTGTGGTCTGCGCAGTCGACGTCTCCGTCGCAGCGCCAGTGCGGCAAGTAGCAGCGTCCGTCGTCGCAGGCCACTTGCGGCGCGGGACAGGCGCAGCCCGCCTCGTCGGACGAGTCGCCGCAGTCGTTGTTGCCGTCGCAGCGCCATGAGCTACGGATGCATCGCCCGTTCTTGCATGTGAATTCTTCCTGAAATTTGAGTTTGGTTTTAGTTATCTCGGGCGAAGCTCAAACTCGAGTCCTCGAGATCCTATAGGTCCGAGCGTCGATGAATTGAAGGCTCCACGTGATATCGTCTCCGTCGGGACAGGGTGGACGTCCGTTAGGTCTCCTACGAATTCTAACCGACGTCTCTAACTTTGAATTGTAGATTCTTATCTAATTTGTAGATTCTTATCTAATTTGTAATACAGTAGAATTTCGATAAGTAAAATAACAAAGGAAGCACAAAATAGTTTAAGTTATGGAGTTTTTAACTTATCAATTTATGGTAATGGTATAGGTTTATGAGTGATGGCGGGGAAGGAGAGGAACTTGTCGTGAAGTAATACTTAGCTATTTGTACACGAATGCGCTAGAAGTGGTAAAAAATATATACGCATGTAATATAGAAATAGATATTTATTTAAGGTTTAATCTTCAAAAGAAAAAACCGTGATTCTCTTTTGTTTTAAAGAGTTTACAGTTTCTATATCGACTCGATTTTCAATACTAAATAGAAGAGAGAAGAACATCACTTCATTTATGTTGCTACACTGCCTCGATATCTTTAAGTCATAATATCATTTGACTGAGACGCTCGTAGATGGAATTTATTTGAACCATGTAAACTAACATGGTTCTAAAATAGGTAATTCAGGAAATTTTTCGTTTTTTACCTAGTAGACTTTCTAACGATTCTTAATTTTTAGTTACAAAAAAAATCTCAGAATTTATTGTAGCACGTGTTTATCTACTGTTTCTTAACCTACAGTAATTTCGATTGAAATTACTAAAATTTGCAGGTAGTTTAAGTTATAGAGCGCGTCGAAACATGTCTTTAAGTCAAAGAGGTTTAACATTGAAATTATTAATTTAAACATAGAGGTTGTGTATTTTAAATTATGAAAGTTTTGGGGTCTATGGGGGAAGGGGACAGTTTATTTTTTAAAGTTTCAGAGGTTTTTACGTTATCGAATTTTACTGTATTATAAATCTCGCTCTGTGCACGTACCGGTGAACAGGTTCCGGCCTGCTTGGGACAGGTCATGTTTGAAGTCGGCTCTAGACCGTTAGGGCAGAGACATTTTCCGTTAGTCTTCTTGAAGCCGTCCGGACAGAGACAGCTGAAGGTGTTCGCCGGACCGCCGAGACAGAGTGTGTCGCAACTTGTATTTTTGTATGAGCAGGCGTTACTTCCGTGTTGCATGAAATATGCGAACACTTTCAAATCCATCAAGCCGGATAGATTCTCGTTTATAGTGACAATATCGGCCCCCGTGTCTTTATCGGCGATAAATATCGACTTCGCTTTCCAATCGTCCCAGTACATCTTATGTTTCAAAACGGCGACTGCAAACGGATGCGACACTTTGTCGTCGTTCCATAAGATACGTCTGAAATATTGCCCGTTGAGATCGGCACTAGCTATATAATCTTCCAGAGCGTCTACCCAGTAAATTCTATCGGCCATTTGATCGATCGTTATGCCATTGGGCCATTGAACTATGGGGGTCGTGAACAACTTAGTAACGTTGGAGCCATCCAGAACAGATCTAGAAACACAAGGATTTTTTCGGTCCCAGTCGGTCCAATACAGATATCCGGCCCTTGGATGGACTGCAATACCACGTGGTTTTGATAACACTTTAGAATCTAATATAGTAGCTCGCATTCTACCACTACTTTGAAGATCAGTTCTTACAGCTTCAATTTTCTTCCGCATACCGTCCACAAAGAAAAGCACGTTGGAGATCCAGTCAAGAGCCATACCTTCGATGCTCGCTAAATCAGTATCGACTACGACTTCTTGTGTATTACCATTGTTAAAGCATTGACGGCTTATTTTATCGGCTTCTATATCCGCCCAATAAATGCAGTTATTCTTCATATCAAACTCTATAGCAACAATATTCTGTTGATTTTTAATGGGTATAATGGTTGAATTGTCCGAAAGATCTATTCGGGCAATTTTATCTCTTAATGCCACCAAAAGAAATTCGGTGGGAACTGACAATGGACAGGGTACTAATTCTGGTTCGTAAGGCATGTAATAGGAAACCGTGCATTGATCTCCGTCGATTTTTCTGTACCCCTTTGTTCGATAGAAGAATTGTCCGGGGCGACAATCTGATGCTTCTGCATAAGGATCGTGTCCCACCACGCTTTGATTACGAACACACGTATTATGAGAGAGTATGAAACCAAAATCGCATTCATAATCGCGTCTACTACATTCGCAGATTTCTTTTTTAACAGGCCTGTCGTAGTCCAGACCATTGTGACAATTCGTATGAGCTATTCTTCGTTGGAAAGTATCTTTTGTGCCGAGAACACAAGATACTGAAGAGTTGGGCAACATTGGTGGCGATGGCGACCAGAATTTATAATCATTTTCAGTACAGTTACGCGAGAAAGTGTTAATGAGATCTATTGTTATAATTATCCATTGATGTTGTTCGTTCGCTGAACCGAACATAGTGAACGTTGTCGTATTTTCTCCCGGTTCCGTCATCAGTCCGTAAATGCGAAGTTCATCGGCATTGAACCTTTGAACAACAATAACATACATTATATCAAGAAACGATACTTAAGATAAGAGCATGTATAAATATTATTCATTTACAATCGTCTAAAGGAAATACTTAATACAATTTTAAATACACTCACTGATGAGATTGCCAATTCAATCCTTCGTTCGTTGAATATAATATTCTTCTCGTTTCTCCTCTCGACTTAAAGTATTTTACAGCCACTAACACACCACCATGGTCCCCGTAATTGAAGAAATAATAATCTTTCAGTATTCTCTTCCAGGTGAGTCCAGCATCCCTACTGATATAAACTCCGGGAATTCCTTTCAGAGATTTACCAACTACTCCTGTTGCCATAATTATACCTGGTGCTGATTTCGAACTCATAATACTGGCTGACCTAAAAATAAACATATTTTATATAGCATCGAAGTATTCCATTTTTTAGTATAATTATGCTTCACAAAATTATATTTAAAAATACTGTAAGTATATCTTGAGTTCTTAAAATTTAAACGTATACTCTTTGCCAGGCTAAATAGCAGAACTGGCAGAAAAGTTGTTTTGAATGAACTCTACTAATAAAAAGAGTAGTGTATAAAAGCGTAACTGCTCTAAAAATAACATCATTAATACCATGACATTTTAATAGTAAAGTGCAATATATTATATTTTAGTTACAGCAAACAACAACTCGACATCCCTTAAAGTGATAATAAATCGATTTTTATAGGATGTATTGAATTATAAAAATCTTTGTTAGGATAACAAATAATATTTAATTGTTAGTTGATGACTTATTCTAGGTTAATTAAAATGGAAATAGCCAAATAAAAAAAACTGATATGATGACAATACATTAATGAGGTTGTCGTACGTCTCCTAGAATGCTATTGGTCAGTCAGCTAATAACTATTATTTTTTGGCGCGATAGACAGAGAATGCTGTTGATATTGAACAAAGCAACTTCGTATTTGACCCTTTCTATCAACTCCATTCCAACGAATACAAGAGTAAAAAATTAACAAATATTCATAACATGCTGTTCAGGACCTTTGCAATAACTGATACAGTGTATCAAATCATTTTCCCGATATAATACCTGTCGTGTTCTTCACAATTAATACAACAGTGCATTAGATTGCGGTTCAAATATAATTTACTTGCGAGTGAGAGAAACACCGACAAGAGCAAAGACATGTGCATTATATTTTATATTATTCAAAAAACCCCAATACCATTAAAAACAATCAAAGTAGATCCGAGTTCAACGTGAATCGCAGTAAAATCTTGTGTAATGAGAACGTGTGAAAACAAAAATAAAAGCAAATATTAACACAAATATAACAGAACATAAAAAGGTAATTATACATTTATAATTCTAAACATCTATCAAAGCGTCTGCATACAAAAATAATCCCCTCATTCTCTATAACACCAATTTTTACCTCCACTCTGTGTCTACCACATATCCAGGTGGGCTGCAAAAAAATAACCTATTACACTTTGAAAGTAGCTATCCTATTTAACAAATAAATACTATTTAATGTATACGGATTAACAAGTTATATCATATTAAGTATGCTGTCAACAAATATTGTTAATATTATAATTAAGAGTTCAACAAAATCTCTTTATTTGATTTACGACTATGCTATCTGTTCGTTATTTAATTATATGTGAGATTTAGTGTATTGTGAAAAAGTTATAATAATTAAAGATTCGTAAATAAACTGTTAGTATTATGAAGTAATGAAAATGCGTTTAGCTACATATCTCTCTGGAAACTAGTTTAACAGAGATTAAGATACAATATAATAAAATTAAATACTAACCTGTCAATCTGACAAGAAACACGATACTTTCTTTATCAATTATATTATAGAGGTCAACAACAACCCCATAACGAAAACATTACATGGATTGTGTAACAATTATAAAATAAATAAAACAATACAGGTAAATTTGAACCTTATATCATATAGATATAAATCATTTTGGATTATTAGAGAAACTTGTTATTTTGCTAAATTAATATCAACTCTATTGCACAGAGATAGGGTCCTAGCACAACTACTAAAATAGTGCGAAGAACATTATTAAGACTCACTTGCATCTTATTATATGATTGCTTCCTTACCTCGTAACTGGATACAGCTGACTGAATTTCTGGCACAAGTGTAAAGAACAAGAGTTCTCTTTGTAGCAGTTCATCGGTTTACCTGAGAATATGTAGCGATGTATAAAATAGTACTGTAATTACATGTATTCACCATTTACTTGGTTTTTATTAAGTTTATATTTTTACACGTCGTTAAGATGATACATGACATACATTTTAAAACTTCCTTCAAAGCCAAAAAAAAAGTTTTTTCGTTTTTCTGAAGAATTTTAATTGTTGCCAAGCTAATTTAGACTTCAAGTATAAAAAAAATCTAAAATGGCACAGTCTCAAAATATGGCTCAACCAAGGAAAAACAGTCATTTTTTTTTATATGTACTTATAAAAGATAATTTAATTCATATTGAATATATGATGGCTGCCTTACCATTTTCATCTTCGGCAGGTGGAGCAATAGGAGACCAGGTGGCCCCATGGTCGAAGGTGATCAGCGAAATCAGATGTTCCGGCTCGATATTCGTTGAGAAGATCTTGGTGTTGACTTTGGATGCTATGTAGATTCCCTTCAAACCTTCGACTCGGTACAGGTCTGTGAAGGGGTCTTCAGTTACGTCCCTAAAATTAAAAAAAAGTTTTATGTCATATTTGAGTGACTTATAAATGTAGGTACACACGGAACGAATTTTAAATTTCTTCCGATTTTTCGGTTTATCTGTGTGTATGTCCATCATTTTGTGGCATCATCTTAAAAGGTTAAACTGGTTTCAATGAGATTCCAATCTGGTTCTTAGTTAAATTTTCTAAAACCTTAAGTTCAAACCAAAATTATATTTTTATAGAATTCTTATTTTTTAAACGTAAAAAATATCAGACTAGTTGATACTGGTCTCATACTTAAATGGGTCTTAATAATATATATTAAGAGGTAAGATGCCTTATTTTTAAAACTCTAATAATAAAAACATTTAAAATAATTTAAGCCAGGCCTATAATTTAGTACATTACAATAAAAACAAGTACATATAACTTACTCTAGCCAACTGTCCTTCCAGTTACCATCAGGGAAGTAACATAGAACCTGTTGTAAACTCAACACAAAGTTGTACTGTGTGAAATTTTTGCTTATCTCAGACACATACAAATTGGCCATGTTTTCTGTGTGCATGACAGAGACAAATATACGTTTGTCGGTAACATCTGCGATATGAAACTTGTTGAGATCCAGTTCAGTCTGGAAATTCGCTTTAAAGAACGGACCCCTCTGATGTGAAATGTACAGGTCTAAGGAGTTTTTCTGTAACAAATATTTCATATTTATTATTGACTAAAGATATATTTATTCTTAAGTACTTAATTGAAATAGGTACAAATTAAGTTTTAAAAAAATCGATATCACCGTTACGTTATACGAGGTCATGATATAATTATTTGACTCTAGTAGACTCTACAAAAAGCAGTACCGTTATTTTTATAACGAAAAACTTTACGAAACGCGTTTTACTGAGGAAGCCGCTAAGTATTCAGTAGATTATAACATAATTAGGTAGGTAAGTCACGTATAACCCTCAACAAGTAATACCAACTTCAGTTTATATCTTTACAGTCTTTAATAAAGAAAAGAGTAGGTATTCTAACGATGTGCGGGTAGATATGGTATTTAATATTTATGATAAGGCATGAGCAAAAAAACTTATAGATTTTATAATTTACTTTTATAACTTTAGCCTACGATTTTACTCGCGTTATTATAGTTTCTCTTATTTGATAAATAAAAAATTAAATATTGTTAGAATTGGAATTTTAAAAAGAATTATCAGTAGTCATTAATCAATCAGACAGTCAGGAAATTTTATGTATGTATTTAAATTGTGTTTCTTAAACAAAGTTTTTAAAAGAATAGGTCATCGACATTTTCAACAATAATTATGAAGTAGATAGAATATAATGTGAATTACTAAATCAAAATGATTCATATTTACTATGAAACTATGTACCTACTAAATGAATTTTAGCGGCAATATTTTCTGAGAAAAAAAATGTTTAAAAAATGGGTAAATTTATAAATGTTTGAAAATATCTTTAAACATGTATAGCCATGTTCAGCTTATTTAAATTTATATAAATATAGAATGAAAAATAAACCGATACGGGCAGGTATTCGAACTCACGACCCCTGGGAAACTGTTCCGTCGCTCTACCAACTGAGCTATCGTACCGCTGTCCGCCTCGGTGAATTAAGTATTCTATGTGTGATCGTGTTTATAGGGACGGTGGTAAGATCAATTAGACTTCTTTCAAAAATCATAACCAATGTTTCTAACTTTGCAGTATAGAAAAGAAAATACATTGAAAAGATGCCACTACCGAAATTTATGCTTGAAAATATCTTTAATTCTATATTTATTTAAATTTAAATTTATAACTGCTTTTAACAAAATACAGTAACAATAATACAAATAAATGTTACAATAGCATCTGTTCTATTTCAGAGAAGGTGACATTCTAGAATCTGGATTCTATTCATGACAATTACTTGTAAGTATGATTCACTTGAAACCGACAGATGTCATAAAAATATACTAGAAGTTTGTGTGTTTGAAATATCATTGTAAATAATTGTCTAACTTATCAATCACATTTAATAACATGTTTGCTAAAGAGCATATAAACTGCAATAAAAAATAAAGTATGATAATCTATATTATCTTTTTATTCATTTTAAAACAACAATTAATAAACCACGGTTCTAAGGTTAATTATTCTGTGAAATACAAATAATAAGGAAAACCATTATATGTGTAACGGGTACACTTTAACATTAACGGCATCATAGAACAATAGTTATTTGTCTCACAACAATGATATTAAGTAACAATGCTTTTTTAAATTATGATATAATTATTATATCGACACCTCGGGGTAGAAAGGTCGTAAAGACCACTTTTGGCGAAAATGAGTTAATGATACAGTTTTGTTTAGAATTTCAAGCTCTATCGATCTGTGTTCACAAAATTTTATTATTTAAGAAAAAATGTGTTATACGACCCATATTTTTTCATACCTTAAACCAGTTTTTTAAATAAATAATGGTGTATATACCAATTGCATGGGATCATAAAGTTGTTTTGGTTGTATCACTGTTATTAATGTAAAATATTTGGGCGTAAAAGCCAATGTAATAAGTAGTTGTCTTTTACGCCTTTCTGACCTTTGAAAAATTACAACAATAATTTTATAAATTGGGAAGAAATTGCCTTAAAATTTTTCACTAAAGAAACTCTAAAAAAAAGACAGTTCAAAACTATTCGAATTGCTACCTTCAAAAAGAAAACACCTAATAAAATTTGTATTAAATACTCCACCAATGAAGAAGCCATTGCAGGAAAAGTTAGTTTATTTGAGGAAGCTAGAAAAGAGCGGGATACTTATACAAAAATAAAGGGAAAAGAGAAGGGAAAGAGTAACAAAATTACTGAAAAAGAGGATGTCTAAGATGAAGGAATCCAGAATACAGATTTTGTATTACGTAATTTATATAATGCCCGATTACCTATTTCAATTGCCAAATTTTATTATTTGAAACGTCTTTGTGATAGCGAAGTGATACCTAAAGCATACCACCAGGAATATCTGCAATTGCCTCATAATAAGATAATTGAAAATATACTTATTGGTACTGACACCGAAAATGAAACTGATTATAATAATGATTTAAGTAAGCTTTCAGCGTACCGTATATCTTCTGGTATCATCGGCTGGATAACGGACTTTCTGAGCTTTCTGATCTCTTCGAGTAGTTATCGACGGGTGTTCCTCGGAACCCTTGACAATAAATGCCGGAGTATCTCAGGGGTCCGTTCTTTCTGCAACTATTTTTCTGCTACAAATTAACGATCTGTTGAAGCCCGGTATCTATGGGTATGCAGACGACAGCACAGTTGTGGAAAGATATCTGCCGAGTACTTTGGCTAGTAGAGACCAAGTACAGTCTGTAAGAGAAGCTATGGTGCAATGTTTGAGTGACAAACTTCAGGCAGTCTCCGCATGGAGCAATGCCAATCTTGTAAAATTCAACGCCACCAAAACGCAAACGTGTCTGTTCACCGCCAAAAGGAGCACTTTCACCTTGGCTCCTACTTTCCAGAATGTATCCTTGGAATAAAGTGATCGGCTTCAGTTCTTAGGCTTAGAGATTTCCTCGAACCTCAACTTTGGTCGGTTCATTGAGTCCAGAGCAAGAGCAGCAGCAGCAGAGCTTGCCGTTCTTGCGAAGTTCCGGCAGTACTTTACACCGGGACAGCTTCTTGTTTTATACAAAGCACAGATCCGGTCGTGTGTAGAGTACTGTGGTCACATATTTGCTGGTGCCGCAAAGTTTCATCTTGCGGTTCTGGACTCAATTGAGAGGCGAGCAAAGAGGCTTATAGGCGATCCCGAAGTGGTCGAAGCCGACCTCCACAGCCTTGAACACAGGCGTAGAATTGCTAGCCTCTCAGTATTCTATAGGATACATTTTGGTGAGTGTGCGCAGGTATTACAAGACCTAATTCCCCCGGCCTCCTACCATCACCGGACGTCCCGACGCACGGCAGGTATATATCCTTTTGATGTGGACATTCCAACTGTCCGGACGAAGTGCTTTGCTTGGTCTTTTTTACTTCGTACAGCGAAGGATTGGAACAGATTGCCTGCGTCGGTATTTCCGGCCGAATACAATGTGGGTGTCTTCAAGAGAAGACGAAAAAGAAGAAGAAGAAGAAGACCTATTCAAGGTTGCTAGGGTAATGGCCTTACCACCTTAGACTACATTCCACTTACCATCAGATGGAATGTAGTCAAGCATTGGCCTAGATTATATATATATATATATATATATATATACTATATATTAATATTAATTTCAAATTATAAAAAAAAAATATTTTTAATTGTAATGTATTGAAATTATAATTGTACTATAGTACAATATATTGATAAGATTACATTGGCTTTTAAGCCCAATCCGCTAAGAGTGTCAAGATAAATGTAGTTACGCCATATTGTGTGTTTTCTGAACAGACGTATCCACCATTTCGTAACTCCATGCTAAGTTAAAACCTATGAGGTTTTTTCAAATGCAGAATATGTTGCCGTAAAATTTATTTAAAACAAAAGATTTAACAGTTTTTCATTCAATAATACGTATATAAACAAAAAAGTTATGAGCAATAACTTTTTTTTTGTTACGTTTTTTGCGTCTCCTGTAAAGTTACGATTTTGGTGTTTACGACCTTTCTACCCCGAGGTATCGATATAATATAAAAAAAATATTCTTTCACAAACGAATGACCATTCGTATTCAAAAATAAGTTCTCCGACCACAGTCGTTATATTCATCAAACAAAAGTCCCCGTTTATTTATATTAATAGGTACTTTGGTATGTAACATGACTATTCATTAATATAAGAACTTCTTAGTAACCTTCATAGGCTAAACTAACTGAATGTAAGCATACCAGAGGCTTTGTGCAACTTGACACTAATGTATCACGAACAGTTATTTGACACGAAGGACTAATAGGTTTACATTTAAGTTTAAGATAAGCACAAGATATTTCAGCACTTCAAGCGGTTTTAAAAAAGAGCTTTTGTGACAAATATCAAATGGGCAAATGGTTCCGTACCTTTTACAATAAGGAATTCTTTGTTATATGTTATAATAAATAATCTGAATATTTTTCTTGTTAACTATGAATACAGATGTTTTTTGTTTCAGTTTATTTTAAAATAAAGAGGTGCTGGATTTCGGTACATATTTTATCGATAATAGTATTTTTAATTTTTAAAAACGTACTAACTATTATGACATGTTATTTTCAACTTTATCAAACAATATTTTTTATAAAACATAAAATATAAAAAAATATTAACTTAATTATATTGTATAAAGTAAATGGGATGCAATAGACGTAGACAAGCCCACATCAATAATCCTAAAGGTTTTTCTTTGGGCCTACTGCACCCTAAAACGTATTTCTGTACTAGCCGTGCCTTTCTTAGAAATGCCTTTCCTTGACAAATTTATAGAATTAATTACCGGACACAAACAAGGTCACAATAAATATAAACCTCTATGTATTGACTTTCATTTGTCATATTTCAATTACATACGTCAACTTATATTTAACCTTCTTATTAAATTAAAACTAAATTGTTCTATAACGAGATTAAAAAAAGCTAATCTTATTAGGTATTTTAAATGCGGCTTCTAAACAACACGCAAAGACATTTGTATGTTGTTTTACGACACTTTCATGTTCAATCCAAGATAGAACGATAAGGAATTGAACGAAGGAATGAATGAAGTAATATTGTATTTAAAGTATTCGTTTTACGTTCCACAGACCTTGGCAAGCGGATGAAAAGGTAAGCGAAAGTTAGATAATCTGTAGTATATGTAAATTATCATATTTTGTACCTTGCATGTGTTATAAGTTGAATCTTTATGACATTACTATAAATAAGTATTATATGACTTCATTCACGATTGAACGAATTAGGAAATAGTTGTAATAGTAAAGTTAAAATGCAGAATGAAGAACAATAAAAAAAAAATATCAACAGTAAAAAAATTATCAAAAGTATCAAAGGTGATAATTTTTACACCTGTAACAAAATTTAATCTAATCTAAATATACAGAATAGTTTAAATATTTACAAACAGATTATTATTTTTTTTTCTATTTACAATTTTCGATATTATTAATTAAAAATACAAAGATCATCACTAATGTACCTATGCATAAAATAAATTCTAGTCTGAAACAGCTGTATAAAAGACTTTTGTTATTCAATTTATTGTTATTTAACTCAAAGTACCCTTTTCTATTTCTAGCTTCTAGGTATATTGGAACTGAAATGAACGAGACTGGTTTACTTTCTATAAATACTAGAACCGAAAAAATATATTTATATACATAAAACATTCTTCCAAGGAAAAAACAAAAGATTATTCTTTAAATAAAAAATGTATATAGTAATGTATATAAACAATAAATGTAATGTCTGCAGGTAATGTGTTGTTACAATTAAAATCAACTCATAGCAGTCAATGTAATGTTCTAGAATTTTATAACTACACCTGAACAGAAAACAAGGATAATATGAGAAAATATATTTATAGCGATTTTATTGTTTAACATAGAAAATTACTAGAGGAAAAGGTCTATCAAAGGTATCTAATTGCTTAATAAAATTATTATTTTGATTTTATTTCAAAACTGAGACAAAGATTAAGTTTTTAAATTATGCTTAGAAACAGTTGGATTTTTCTATTTGTACCATTTAAATATAGTGTTTTTAAGAAATTAATTATTCATTACAAAAACAAAGATTTATAGATGATTTGTTTTGGTAAACCTTTACCAGTTTACTACTTGCAGGATACCTACCTACATTTAAAAATTTTGTAAATCTATTAAATCATTAAATCTAAAGAGTAATTGTCCGTAACGAATAAATAAACAAACAATTTAGAATTATTTTGAGTATCTGAGACCTTCATGATGCCTTTAATATAGATAAAAACGAAATCACACATTAAAAAAGTAAGATAAAATATTGTGCAATATTATTATATCTATATAAAAATTATCTACAATTTATCCAATCTTCATTAATAAATAATACATAAAATACATTTATGCATCAAATATAATGTCAAAGGTAAAAGGTCAAAGCTGTGATTCAACACACTCTGACTCGTGGCCGGGACGAATGTGTCTCTTATTATTCAATTTATAAACTTCCTTGCGTCGAGTGGATATTTAGTAGCAATACACTATATAGGTACCCGCGTCAGAGTTATTCTAACATGGATAAAAACCTTTAATATCTATTGCATATATAATGTCTTACGGGTATAATATATTTTAATATTATACTGAACCTTATTTGAAAAATATAACATCTAAATAAAAAACATTTTAAAAGAAAATATTTTTTCAAATCCTTATTCCCATTATTAGGCCAGTCTAGGAATATTGCCGCCATATTTAATAACCACCTCCTATTTTTTGTTTTAGTCTGTGATCTGTCAATCAAGGTTACAGTTATATTAAGGAGATTGTACTACTGTTTTGATGTCCATGTTACAGTTAAAGTAATAATTGAATTTATTTATAATGTCCACATAATTTAGACAATGATAATTTACACAGAATTAATAACATAAACTAAGCATTTTATGTTATATCTTTGATATTGATAAAGTAATAAAACAAGTATAGATGAAGAGTTTTCACTTTGTCTAGGCAAAATTTTTATCAAAATATGTCAATATACCAGTCATTAGGTATAATATCTATTTAATCACTATGACTGTAACATATATATGAAACTGCTATAACACTAGACAGCGCATAGAAACTTCGTGCTAATGAGGTCTTACAGTATATTGTTATAAACATGACGTGTATATTATTAGTTATTACATAATATATTTCACAATATTCTGTGTGAAATTGATATGAACGTGATGGGGAAGCATCAGTGTAATTAAAATAATCACCTTTGTTATATTATCAAGTGTGCTTTAATACAATATCTATGACGTCACAGTGATATAACAGAATACAATCCTATTGATTTTAGAAAGCAAATAATATAATAACATAGGTAGCACTATTTCATAAAGTTTTATTAAATATTGTTATTCTGAATAACCGCTATATAAATATGTATTTAAATCTCGAAATGGTTGCCAAGTAATGGTAGTGGTTTATATCAAATGTTTTTTTTTATAAAACATCCGCTATTCCATTAAAAATAAAATTCCACAGAAACATGTGTAAATGATTTTAATATACCTACATGTAAATGAATCGCTCTATTACAATTATATTTATATTTTATTGTTCCAAATATTGTTGCATACCTATGCCTATTATGATTCATTAAAATGAATAAACAATAAACGTCTATTTAGTATTATTATATAAACAAAATAATAGTGTAAATATGGATTCTACAATGTTTGTGAAACGATATTTGGATTATTGAGGTCGAACCAGAACTATGTCTGGGTTTATATTTTCAGACATACAATAATTGAACATATCCAATATATGCCAAACACCTTCAATGATTACTTATAAAAGTATTGATTTTTAATAGATTATTAATTATAAAAGATTATTAAGTTATCTTTTAATAAACCCCGACTACGTAACAGAAGCAATGCTAGATTATAAATTACAAACTCTTTCTTTTTCTATGTTATCTATGAAGAAAAGATTACCTTAACTTAAATTATTTAGCCCGAAATCTCAATGTATGTGAATCAAATCTCAGGCAATATCGACGCTTAGATATTTTATCGTTATGGTGTAATTTGCTTTATCAATAGATAGAATGAAAATATCAAATCTGGACACGTCATGTGATTCTATGAACGAGTTATTATAGCTAATTATTGAGCGACACGGTAGCTCAAAGGTCGCGTATTCATTTCTTGATAAAGATTATTTTTAACAAGTCTAAGAGCTCGTAACTTCGTAAAATAGACAGCATCGTCAACGTACGTATAACAGTCCCCCGACGCAACGACTTCAATAAGTACATAATAATATTATTTTCATTCTTTTTTGAGGTCTTTTTGTATCGGGGGTTTTTTACATTTTTAATTTAATTTTTTATATTACCTATCGTAGATAAATTAAACCGCCATTACCAACTATTCTTTAAGTATAAAAAGCCGTCTTACCAGTAATACGAGGTAATAAAGAATATAAGGAAAAAATAAACGCGTGTAATATTTTAATTAATTAAATATGATATGAGTACTAAAACTACATAATAATAAACTTCAATAAGTCGTTGAACCGATCGAAGAAATAACTTAAACCTAAATATTGAAACAGTTGGATTTTATTGATAAATTACTTGTAACACAATGATTTAGCATAAAACATTAGTCATTGCATGACTTACGAATCTAAATTAAATTAAATAATTTTTGTTAGTGCCACGATAACTATGACATTATTAAATTGCAATTACTGCAAAAAGGAAAAAAGTACCTACTCTTTTTGAATACAATAGCAAATAAAGCAAATTAAACAACTTTCATATATATAAACTATATAATATAATACTATAAATAGAATGTATGAGTAATATCAGTGACGGTTATATGTACACATAGAACATAAAAACATTGAATCAAAAATATCATAAATACGTCACGAAAAGGACATACAATGACCTCAATGTATGTGCATATATAATTGTTCATGAGAATTCCATTAAGCCTAAGGTAAATAATAACTATTTATATTCCTTTTTAATCCGTCAATTTATATCATCTTCAATCCGTCAATTTATATCATCTTAGGTCATTATAGCATGTTATTAGAGCAGAAAATAGTGGCATAAAATAATAATATCCAACCATAATATGGTTACATACATATACATATATTTTAATAATTTGCCCATTGTTATATTAAACGACTTGTAACCAAATTTAGGCTTTTATGTGGTGTGAACAAATTTTATCATTGTTTAGGTTCCAAGCTATATACTAATATAATTTATTATGACCTGGAAATTTTCATACTTAAAAAAAAATTTTGTATAGGTAATAGTAATTTATTTTTATAACATAATTCAAAGTATAAAAGATAACCCAACGACAGTAAACGTAAGGTCACTATGAATAAAACATGTCATTGACTTCCTAATTGGTTCAAGAGAGACCTCATCCCCGCTATGGGACTGACACTTCATTAGATGGCTTATTATTTATTAGCTGACGTATAGTTTTAACCGTTCATATATTAGTTTGGTTAACAATTAATGAATAAAAATATATTTTTAAGTTGTTTAGTAATGAAATGTTTCACACATTCTAAATATATATAGAATGAAAGATAAATCGTTAACCGATACGGGCAGGGTTCGAACCTACTACCTCTGGGAAACGTATCCGTCGCTCTACCAATTGAGCTATCGTATCAATAGCAACCGTATCAAAAATTAAATAAGCGTAACATATACGTGTTTATAGACATTTTTAAACATGTTTTACAAATTCGTGTGAGCGTTGGTTATATACCTAAAAACTTACTATATACTTTGCTATAAATAAATAAACAAACAAACAGAAAGTGAAAACTAACCTCTTTAGATTGTTTGGTGGCAAACATGTAATCTCCTTTAATCTGGAAGTCCTTGGCATCAGCAAACAACTCCTGGGCATTCACCATATTCGAAGGGTCATTTGAACTCAGCACGGTACTATTGCCGCCCGGCTTCCATCGCTCCACGTAGAAAGACTTGGGAAATCCAACACCAGAAGACCAGAAGAATGTCTTCACGTAGTTTTGAATTTGTTTGAAATTCTTTCCGCCGTCCAAAGTCATGTACAGCTAGGAAATATATTTTTAAAAGTTGTATTAATTTTCCTTAAACAATTATTGACTAAATTGTAATCGTTTTCACCATAGGAAGTTTTATTTTTCGTATCGAAACCTTGTATTGCTTTTTAATTAATAATATAATTATAATTACTTATAGAATTACTGTTAACACTCGAAATATCAATGTAATAATTTGTAACATTTATAACATATGTAAGTTAATACCAATCACTTTCTAAAAATGTTAAGCTGTTATCAGTCTGGAATATCGCTTATAAAAAATGACCTCGACAGCAGTCCTCTAGACAATGAACTACGTCACACTGATAAAGACGGAATAACTTGGGACTATCCTTGTAAATTTGGGATAAGGAAATGACTCACTATTTAATAAATAAAACACTATAATTACTTACATTTCTAGTCGAATCAACTTTATCCAGGATAACATATCTGTTAGGTATGTCCTCGTCGAAGGCCAGCTCGCTGGGGTGGAAATTGAGATCCGATCGGGTGATGGTCAGCCCATTATCTTGAGTATAATATAGCTTCTTGTTAGCCGAATCCACGAACACGCACTATAGAAAATAGAAATAGGTATTTTATACAACGATTATTTATTGTTGCTCGATTATTAAAACTAAAGTCACGATTTAGATGTTCTTAGTAACAAGCTACCTACTTGTAGATTTAATGATTAAGGAAAATATTGTAACATATATATAAAAAATATTGTTGTTCGAAAAAATATATAAAATGAAATGAGAAATAAGTTATTCCGATTAAATTAATAGGAAATGTTTTTAATTTAACAGAATACGAATCCGCGGGGAAATAAGAATTATGGCTGTATCTGCTATAAAATGCTTTGAGAATATAAATATTATTATTAAACGTAATAATATTTATATTATTACGTTTAAATTTTAGTTTTTCGTATTTAAATTTTATATTTATTATGTAGAGTAACGCAATTAAAAAGAAACTATCTTATAAGTTGTTGACTACAACATATAGATACATCTAAATCCATGCATTGTATTTGATGACGATATTATTTCACTGTCGGGGATTCCCCGGAAGATCCTTTTGATAATTTAAGCGGATGTGCCAATGTTATTTCAATATTAAAGGCGGTTATATATAAATTACTTCTAAAAGGTACCAACCTAAACTTGAATATCCGGAATGAATGATGGCGAACAAGTAAATTAAATTAGATAAAATCTACTCTCTAAGATGTTAATGAGTAATTTTTATGTAATAATTTCTAGAAGCAAAGTTCAAAATTCTGAAAGGAAAATTTTAAATATATGTTTACCCATTAGACAATCTACCTTGGTTATCGTTGCTTAACCAGCCTTTAAATCCCTATGGATTTTTAGATAAACATAACGCGAAAAATTAATGTTTATTCTACAATGAAGTAACTCCGTGTTTCGTGAATCAACAGCATGAAAACAAAGAAATTCATGAATATATTATCAAGTAGGATATATGAGTCATATTGTAGATAAAACTTTTAATATTTACTTAGGTTGTGTATTACCTATTATGTTATCAGTATAAATAAAGTACCTATACAAATATATATAACAAATAATTATTAAATTAACGCATAAACAAAGACATAGTAGAAAATAAAAATCCATTGTGTGTAGTATTAACTTAATATAAAATCAACACAAGTGACATTTAAATCAGCATAGTTGAATGACTTCCAGCTACTTAGCATCAATCATAAATGATTGATTTGCCATTTAATATGATAACATTTAAAATGACTTATTTTTTAGAAAGTATGTTTATGAATAACCTTGTGTTGACATGAAGATTTTTAAAAATAAACAATATTTTTTGGCAGATTCTTTGACAATGTCAAAAGGATGCATGTCTTCTTTTCATAGAATTAATATACATGTATAATATCTATATGCTTCTTTTACCTTGAACTTACATATTGTTTATTTTAATTATGCCATACACTGACTTTGTAAGAGTAAACACTTTTTGTTGAATTATTTAGTTTTAGGGTACAGCCAATATATTTTTTTTAGTGAATGCTGAATAATTGATTTTTAATTATTAGGTTTTTTCATACAAAATTTTATCTATTGAGCAGCATCTATTGAGCATGACATTTCCAAAAACCATCATTTAAAATTTTAAAAAATGACAAATATAAATAAATAGAAACTTACAAATTCAGGATATTTGGGATGATTGAAGAACTTATCCAGCTGTGCATATCCACTATCAGCAGTGTCACTTAACTTGAAGCTTTCAGTCTTATTTGTAAAATTCTTTCCATAGTCATACGATATATAGAGGGCTGATGGTGACAGGGCATCTTTGTTTCTGGATGTAGAGTCCCTCGCCAGGCAAATAATAACATTAGAACCTTCTCCTACCCAGTGCACCATTAATTGCTGATGGCTGTCATTGAGGTGTGAAGTCTGTGAAATATATTTTTATTAAATTAGGCAACTTAGATAGTCAATTAAATATAATTTTATTGATTAATATATATCTATTTACAAAAAGTATAAGATATTTAAAATTAGTAAAAATACTACACATATAAAGTAATTCTTCAAACTTTTATTCTTTTACTTTTATTATTTGTTTTTTTTTTTAAATAATATATGATTGAGTTATACTGGTTGATTAATATTACCAATGTTTTAACAAACTAAACCAATATTAAATAGGTTGTAGTCCTAAGTCATACTATTTTTTGATGACATTGCTATGATAAAATTGCTTATAATACTCCAAACTCTAAGAAAAATATATTAATATACAATGGTTAGAAATGATAACTAAGTGTGTTGATTTTTAAACCACAAATGTTTATTTACTGTTTATTATTGGATTAAATAAATTTTTATATTTCCGCAAGTAATGTTTCTAAAAATAATCAACCTTCACTGCGACGCCATTAAATGATAATAATAAAGGAAAGTACGCAACAAAACATTGTAAACACCTCTAGTTACCCGTAAAGTCATATCAGCATATGACAATCAATAAAATAAATCAGCGTCGTAACATAGACAGTGAACGATAATACCTTATATCAAAATAACAAAGGGGAGTTCGTAATCAAATTAATAAGGAAATTGTACTGTACCCATGTACTGATATTCCTATCCAATGTCTGTGGCGATACCGTGGTAGCTTCGCGTTTATTTCTTTCCGATGATTCTTTTCCATTTTCTTCGATTGGTCTATTTATTACAGTTACTTTCCTTAAAATGTCTCGGTCTTCTGCCACGTACAGAGAACTACTTGGCTGAGCATATTGTTCAACACTCAACACGTAAGATACTATAAACACTAAAGTAATGTAACTAAATTTAAATCCTAAAGCCGCTAACATTTTGTCATCACTGCAAGTCCAAAACCATCCGACCTCAACTGATAATATTTTATAACTGCGACTGGAACCGAGATAAACCAACAATTGAATGACAATGAACCTGACAGACGACAGTCAATAAAAACAATTTAATGCTGTCATTATTGACAATATGTTTGACATGGCGTCTTTCCACATAGATAATAACAGATACTGATTCTTAAACAAATCTGACCGATACCTGTTATTATAGTATTAATAAATAATATAGTAGTATTTATTGTATGGTATTCTAGCCACATAACAATAACTGCAATCTTTACTTTAATGTTAATATATCATAGAAAAAATATTTTTTGTTTTGCTTTCAATCGACAAACTTTATAACTCAATTTAATATTTTTGCAATCATTATAAGGGTTAAATATTCCTAACCTAAAGGCCCACAGGGACAAGATGTGTGTAGGAATTGGCAAGTGTATAAAAAAAGTATATGTGTTAATAATAAACCGATATGTCTAGTCTCTCACGATTATTGTCGATTAAAAATATCGATAAATCAACATTTTTATTTTGGGCGGGTATCAAGAAAATCCATTTTTTTTTTTTTTTTTAACAATTGGATGGTTATTTTATTACATGGTGCAGAAGCGCTTCTGTTAAGTTTACAAAAACCTTTGTTAGAAGAGTTCTCTCTTGTCTGTGGCTCTATGACAATGTAATGGTTAATAGTATGGTAACTTTAAAGTGACTTTTTAACTTTTAATATACAAATAACTATATATTTACTTTTTCTGTACTTTGGAAATATTCAGATACAGTTAAATATGCAGAGACTAGCGAGTCTTGGTAAATTTATTGGTAACAAATTGTGATAGTTTTTTGCTTGATATCACGAGAGGTACAGAATTTTATAGTAATCTTCTTAAAGTTCCATATACATCAGTATTATATAAGTGATGATCCAGTATCAAAGTGGTCACTTTTTTATGCATATTTTTTTAAAAGACAAAATGAATGAATATTGATTTTGTCTTTAAAAAGAATATGCATAAAAAAATGAATATTTATAAAGATGAATGAATATGCATTTTGTCTTTAAATCATTATGCTTAGGAAATCTGAAGAGAAATAGGTAGATTTAAACATTTTCTTATGAAATTAACCTTTTTTAACACATGATATACTACTAATACATCTTTTAATATATGTATGACAAATACCGCAAATGACCGCCCCGTTGGTCGAGTGGTTAGCGCAGACGCCTAACGTGTCACGGAGCAACGGGGCTCGGGTTCGATTCCCGGCAGAGCACAGGCATTTATGTGATGAGCATAGATGTCTGTGTTTCTGGGTTAGGTCGTTTATTAAATATATTCCCAGTATTTATATGTGTATTTCTATGTATTGGTATCGTTGTCTAACACCCTTAACACAAGCAAATAATTTGCTTACTTAGGGGTTACATCAATGTGTGTAATTTGTCCCAATATTATTATTATTATTATTATATAAAAACTGTCTATTTCTTACTTGGTGAAAACTGCAACTGTAGTCGAAAGGATAAGTTACTTTTTTACACATAATGCATATGTCATTTTATAGACTCAATAAAAAACTATAAATTATAATTATAGTAAATCATTTTGTATAACTTTTACTCAAATTTTATCTCACACGTAAAATTAATACAAATGACAATTGGTCACTCAATTGCTAAGAATTACGCCCGAGACGACAACGACGAAGCACGAGATTTCTTAAAAATAGAGACAGGGTTCTTCGCTCTACCTATCTCCTTTAGTTCGACCGGCTTCCTTACTCTATGTATAATATCTCTATGAATAATATAGAACGATACAACAATTGAAGTAAGTAAAAGTCACAAATCGTATTACTAGGCATTAATAATCGTTGTTATACCAATTATACTTAACTAAACTAAAATCTTAACTTAACTTAACTAAACTAAAATATCGAATTTGATACTCGAAAATAAGAACCGATTACAAATTTATTGAATTTTATTATAATTTAATTACATTTATTATAATTTAACTATCGACAACACTCATCGATTATTTAAAGAAAAATATCAATGCTTTGATATATCAATTATTTTACCCAAGCCGAAGCGGCAGCCGTGAGCACAGAGTACTATACAATATACATACCCTGACCCTGGCCGTGAGCCGGCAAGCCTAGACGTTTCACGTTTTTCACTGCGGTTGAGAGAAAGTTAATTTATGTCAGTTTTTTTAATTTAACATTTGGGTAATCCAAATTTCTATTTAATGAGTATTTAAAGTAAATTATATCTGGACCTTGATCTTTCAACTAGATGTTTTTGCATTTAACTACTTCTTACGGTTCTCAATTTATGATCCGGCGTATGTAATATGTAGTGTAATTAGTACAACACTATACATACGAGTTCTTTTTTAATGTTATTAGTAGTTAAAGTATTATTATTACTTGAGATAAAACTTACCATCAGTACTTTATGATAAAACAGCACACTATATTTTACTCAACTGTACAATATTATAGAAAAACAAAATTATACAAAAATAATATAGAAAAAAAAATGGTTAAAATTTTAAAGTACCCCCGATACAAAAGGATATCTAAAACGAATAAAAATAATATTATTATATATGTACTTATTGAAGTCTGCGTCGTCGGGGGAACGTTGTACGTACGTTGGCGTTGGTGTCTATTTTACGAAGTTAATCATTGAGGACTTAGACTAAATGATTCGATAACGTAATTTCTTTATTAGCCTTGTAGTCCAGTCATTTGGTAGTTTTACCTGGAAAGGTTTCCGGAAGTTTTGAAAATTGGTTATTTTATAGATTTCGGTATGCTCTTTTCGAATTTCAATTTTGCCACCTCGTATCACCGCCGCTCGCGCCGCCATTTTGAAAAAATGGCGGCCAAAACCAGTTTTTTCGAAATATCTCCTTTCCAATGCATTTTTTGAAAAAAATATTTATGTACAAAATTAAAGTAGAATAAATTTCCTACAATTTATGTATTTATATTTTTTTTCATAATATCAATAGTTTTTGGCGTACGAGCGTCACAAAGTATCTTCATCTACACCACCAAGTGTTTTTGGTATATTTTTTCTAAATTATTCTACTATTGCCACCGGTATTGAAGAAGCAGTGTGGGTCTCTGTGTTGGGTCCCTTTCTTTCGACTATGGAGACTATAGACATTGTATAGCCTCCAAACTCTCGACTTTCAACGAAACATCTGTCGGTAGAAGTTACGAGAAGTATTTAGTTTAGGTGGAGTCATCAGTATACGTTTATATGTATGTACGTCGTACAGTGTTGTTTGTATTCTTAGAGCCAAGGCTCCTAATACAGAAAATTGTTTTACTTCATTATTAGAAAATGAAACAGTTGAAGTAAAAGAAAAAGGATTGGAGACTTTTTTAATTGAGTGTCAAAAAAAAGGATAATAAAGTAAACTTTTTGGCGGGCCTAAAATCGATAATGGTTTATGATCTGTGTCGAAAATGATATAATAATGAGAAGTTAATTGCTACATCATTACGTAGAGGAAGTGATGCCACGAAACCTCAGCCACTACTGCGATCCTCGCACCTAGCATTCTCTTTTAAATATAATTGTTTTTATTTGCTCATGAGATAACAGCGGAATTTATAGCTAAACAAAAACAGACTCGGCTGTGCATGCGTAATATAGTATAGTATATAGTACAGATTCACCGTTGAGCAGTCGACCGGGACACATGTCCCTTTTACCTGCTCCGCCTATTCGCGCCACCTACCTGGGCCGTCACGCTGACCGCCCAGCCACCTGCGCCGACCACCTGCACCGACCGTTCGTACACCTGCGCCAGTCAAGATAACGACCTCCATTGTGTGCAAGCCAGCGGTGTGATTGTGTTTGTGTGTGAGTCATCGCCGCAAGCACACCTGCGGGCCGGCGAGCCTGCATAGGGGTCCAACAAGTCCGACGTCGCCCTAGTTAGGGTACGAAACGGAATTCAAAGACTTCGTCGTAATAGCCTGCGTCGTGTAAGTACACAGTCGTTAGGGTATTAGGCACACCTCTGCCACCTACTGACAGAGATTCGATAGAGTTTTCACGTTAGGCACTCGTCTCCCTGCTCACGCAGGGAGGACGGCTCATATCTCCGGGCTCCACCATGGACCCGAAATCCGCGGCGGAATTCGAAGATCTGTCCAAGTCGCAGTTCTTTGGTTGGGTCCACGGAATTGCGCCTGAATTATGCCTGCAGTACTCTGTCCTGTTAGGCATCGAGTCTCCGCCCTCGAACTCGCGCGCCGCGATCGCGACCGAGAGCACCTCCGACATGGAGGTCGAGGCCGCCACTCCTACGGAGCAGACGGCCTCGGATTCTGAGTCGGGGAGTTCATCCCCTTCCTCGGACGCTGACGAGGACGACGGTTTCACGACCGTGCAGACCAAATCGGCCAAGAGGAAGGCGACGAAAGCGCTCTCCTCGAACGTCCCGCGAAAACGGGCCTCAAAACCCGCTAGTAGCGAACCCGCGTCGTCCGACCGTTCTTCGGGCCCGGGCCCGACTCGCGTACGCGCGCCGATCGCGCCCGAAGCGCCCGCGACCGCGTCGCCGTCGTCCGCGCCTTCAGCGCCCGCGGAGGCGCCTTCAGCGCCACGGAAGTCCCCCGCGCCGCCGCCGCTATACATAAGGGACAAGTCTAAGTGGGACACTCTGTCCGCACTTATGACGGAGCACAAGCTCCATTTCACGTCCGCCCGAAATACCGCCGACGGTATCCGCGTTCGAACCGCGTCTTCGTCGGACCACCGTGGTCTGACTCGTCTCCTCCGCGAACGTGGTTACGGATACCACACCTACGCGCTAGAGGATGAACGCCGCTTAACGGTGGTCATCCGAGGGCTCCCCGTGGAGCTCACTACTGAGCGGATTTTCGAGGACCTTAAGTCCCAATCCTTCCCCGTCATCTCGGTGCACCGCATGTACCGAGCGACCACTAGGGTCCCGTTCGATCTCGTACTCGTTCATCTCGAGCTTTCCCCGGAAGGAAAGCAAATTTTCAACGTTAAGGCAGTCTGCCAACTCTCCGGACTTAGGGTCGAACCTCCACGCGGTCGCGGTTTTCCTGGTCAGTGTCATCGCTGCCAGCTCTATGGGCATTCCCAACGTTTTTGTCACGCGCATCCAAGGTGCGTCAAGTGCCTGGACGACCACGCGACAGCCGACTGTCCGCGTAAGGGACCGGTCCCTGAGGATCCTCCCAGCTGCGTCCTGTGCGGACAGAAGGGCCATCCCGCGAATTATCGCGGGTGCCCCAAAGCGCCGCGCAGGACACAGCCGGCAAGGCATCCTCCTCGGTTCGTCCAGCCTCCATGGGCTCCTCTAGCCCCTAGGAGGCCCCTCAGGCATCCCAGGCCCCTCAGGCACCCGCGAACGCGATCGCGAACGCTTGGGTGAAGCCTCCGAGGATTATCCCACAGCCCGTCCCCCAGTCGTTGCCGCCGCCGCCGGTTCGTAACTCCACCGACGGAGTTGCGAGCTCACTCGCGTGCGTCACGAGCCTCTTCGGTGTAATAGACATCGAAGAGCTCTTAGTCTTTTCGAATGAAATGAGGGATTCCGCGCGGAACCCTCCCGCGAGGATGGAAGTGCTCCTCAAGCACGCCGTCCTAATCAAATCGATATACGAACACACGATGTCAACATGATGACATCGCGTGGAAGGGTAAAACCTCGCTCTCTGACTGTCGCTACATTCAACGCGAACGGGCTACTTAAGCAGATAGATCTAGTGCGCGACTTCGTGGTCACGCACCAGATAGACGTCCTGTTAGTACAAGAGACCTTTCTGAAGCCGTGTAATCGTGATCCGCGCATCGCGAATTACCGTCTCGTTAGGAACGATAGGGCAACCGCGAAGGGGGGAACCATCATCTACTACAGAAGGTCTCTTCATTGCACTCCGCTCGATCCGCCCCAACTAGTCAACGTAGAAGCGTCATTATGTCAGGTGGGTATGACCGGCCATCAGTCGATCGTACTAGCATCCGTCTATCTTTCTCCCAATAAAGCCTTAGTTGAGATCCCTCTCAAGTCGACCTTAAGTCCTTACTCCAATTAGGTAACGCAACCATTCTGGCCGGCGACCTAAATTGCAAACATCCCCGCTGGAACTCCACTGTCGCAAACAGTAGAGGAAATCTCCTTGATAGGCTAAGTTACAAGGCTGGTCTCGACTTCGAGATCACCGCGCCTTTGAGTCCCACGCGATACTGCGACACAGACTTCCGACATGACAGACCCGACGTGCTCGACATAGTACTCTTGAAGGGCGTGACACTCCAGTTACGTTCTATCGAGACGCTATCCGAGCTTGACTCTGACCATCGACCGGTCCTATTTCAGCTAGGACTTCCTCCCCTTAGGGAACCCGCGACCAAAACAATTATTAACTGGACGAAGCTTCGAGAGCAACTCCATTCCCCCGTACCAGCGCACCTCGACAAAATTCCTGACCAGCTTACATCGGTCGAGGACGCTGTCTCAGCCGCGACTAACTTCGCAGAACATTTGGTAGACAGCATAGGAAAGTCCTCGAGGGAGGTCCGAGTGAACTTCGAGGGTTACCGAGCACTCCCTACGGACATTAGACTTCTCATCACCCGTAAAAACGCCGCGATTAGGGCCCATGACCGATACCCGACAGATGACAACCGACGGAGGCTGCGCCGTCTCCAGAGGGAGTCGAGACAAGCTCTCGACGACTTCAGAGATAGCGGCTGGGATAGGACGCTTGCGACGCTCTCTCCAACACATCAGGCATTCTGGCGGTTGCAGAGAGCGTTGAAGGCGGACACTGTCTCAGATATGCCTCCCTTGGTTGGACCTAACTCCGCCATCGCGTTTGACGACTCTGACAAAGCTAAGCCGACAGTCTAGAGAGCCAGTGCCGTCTGTCTGCTCAATCGGTTGATCGCGATCATGTCGAAATAGTCGACAAATCGGTCAATATAATGTGTTCTCAGCCACCGGTCGGTCCGCCAATCAAGGAAACGAACCTAGACGAGGTGACGTCCATAGTTAGGGCGCTTCACGCCAAGAAATCGCCAGGTCCCGATAGGATCACTAACAAAGTGATAAAGCTTCTTCCGCCTCCTTTAATTTACCTATTGGTTACCATTTTTAACGCTCTACTGGCCGGTTGCTCGTTTCCGGCCCAGTGGAAAGAGGCCATAGAGATAGGGTTCCATAAGCCGGGCAAACCCCGGCATCTGCCTAGTAGTTACCGTCCCATTAGTCTTCTTAGTTCCTTAGGGAAAGTATATGAGAGAATCATCCTCTGTAGACTTAGATCGGAAGTCGAGAGACTCAAAATCATCCCAAATGAGCAGTTCGGCTTTAGAGCCAACCATTCATGTTCCCATCAGGTGCAACGCCTCACGGAGCACATACTGATAGGGGCCACTGTGAGGGCCAAGAAGCATAGGACAGGAGCGCTCTTCCTCGATGTAGCTAAGGCGTTCGACAGGGTCTGGCACAATGGGCTGGTGTACAAGTTATACCAGTTCAAGGTGTCAGACAGACTCGTACTCATCATACGGGACTACCTGTCGAATCGCTCCTTTCGCTACAGAGTGGAAGGCGTTTTGTCAACCCCCCGCCCCATCAGGGCGGGTGTTCCCCAGGGTTCAGTTCTCTCGCCCATCCTCTACTCCATCTACGCTAGCGATATTCCTAGACCGCGATCTAAAGTGCACCTTGCCATGTACGCGGACGATACCGCGCTTTACACGTCCTCTAAGGATCACTGGGAGATATACCAACGTCTCCAATCCGCAGTCAACTCCCTCGAGAGTTGGCTGCGGAAATGGCGGATCGAGGTAAACCCTGAGAAGAGCGTTTCGGTGCTCTTCGAACGGGGCCCCCCAAGGATCCTCCCGCGAATCAAACTCTTTGATAAACCGATACCTAGGAAAGACGAAGCAAAATACCTAGGAGTAACGTTAGATAGAAAGTTAGTTTTCACTGCGCATATTAGGACCGTTCGTAGCAGAGCGGCCTACATATTAGGTCGTTTATATCCGCTGTTAGGCAAGCGGAGTAAAATGTCCCTTCGCAATAAGGTGACACTTTACAAAGCTTGCATACGTTCCGTCATGTCCTATGCGAGTCCCGCTTTTGCGCACGCTAATCTGAAACCCCTTCAGGTGATTCAGAACAGGTTTACACGGATTGCAACCGGGGCGCCGTGGTTCGTACGCAACATCGATCTCCATAGAGATTTAGACCTTCCGACCATCGCTCAGTACTTCAAGGGGCTTTCCCAAAAGTACTTTGAACGTGCTGAACGACACCCGAACCCACTGGTGGCTGACGCCGCAGAGTATAGACCACGTAAGACTACTTTAGTCAGAAAAAGAAGACCCAAGTCGGTACTCGTTGACCCCGACGACGCGTTCACAGTAGGTAATAACGTGTACGCGTAGGCATAATTGACACCACACAACATACAGACACACACCGTCTGTACCAGTATAGACGAGGTCCCAACTGAGTAAGTGCTCCGTTGCTCCGGCGTTCTGCCGTCGGAGGACGCTAGTGTCCAAATTTCCTTAGCTTCCCTCCTGACTAACGACGCCCCGAGCCGAGGCCCGTGTCTCAATCTGAGACGCCCTCGGGACGTCGTTCCCCGTGGGGGCCCATCTGGCCCCCCCTTGTTAAGGGTGGGTCTCCAGACCCACCCGCTCCCCCGGTGACGCTGTAATAGCCAACAGGGCTAACAGTATAGACAAACAAAAAAAAAATAATAAAATAAAAAAATAGTATAGTGTGTGGAAATTGTCAATGAAAGACAGTATTTCAAATCTTGCTAGAGCTCGTAATGACGATTTGGATAATAAATGAAGATACTTTGTGACGCTCGTACGTAAAAAACTATTGATATTATGAAAATAATATAAATACATAAATTGTAGGAAATTTATTCTACTCTAATTTTGTACAAAAATATTTTTTTCAAAAATGCATTGGAAAGGAGATATTTCGAAAAAACTGGTTTTGGCCGCCATTTTTTCAAAATAGCGGCGCGACCGGCGGAGATACGAGGTGGCAAAATTGAAATTCGAAAAGAGCATACCGAATTTTATAAAATAACCAATTTTCAAAACTCCCGGAAAACTTTCCAGGTAACCCCCTTTTTTTCGACCAAATGACTGGACTATTGGTAACTTACTTGCATTTTAATTTCTTCCTCTATTAAACGGTCCCCCGGCTTAAAAAAGTACATAATAATATTATTTCTATTCTTTTCAGAGGGCATTTTGTATCAGGGATTTCAATTTTTTTTTTCTTCTTTTTTAAAGTTATGTTACTGGTATCTTTATTGTACTAAATGAACCTACGAACACACAAATTTACAGTTGTTTACGTATATCTTTTAATTTTAATCTATACTAATAATATAAGGAGGATAGATTTGTTTGTTTGTTTGAATTGAATAGGCTCTGAAATTACTGGACCAGTTTTAAAAAATCTTTTACTATTACAACCTACATTGTTCCTGACGAACATAGGCTATATTTTATCATCATCATCATCATCACTAATATTATAAAGAGGAAAGATTTGATTGTTTCTTTGTTTGAATTGAATAGGCTTCGAAACTAAAATGGACCAATTAAAAAAATATGTTACCTTTAGAATCCTACATTATCCCTCTGATGAACATAGGCTATATTTAATACGAAAAGAAATAAGGATCGGCGTGAAAATTTCGACAATTTAATAAAATATAAATGTATTTAGTAACATGATTCAAGACTTTTTCATATAGGTATATACGAATATTAATAAATATAAACATTTAGTGTTAAAATAATTCACAAACACTAATAACACTATGATGAAGGGATTTATATTATCACTAGCTGTTGCCCGTGACTCTTTATGACTATGATCATAAGCCATATAAAAATATATTTTAGTCTACGTCGACGCACTCACGGGCACGGGGCAACAACTATCCCTAACAAAGTACTTTAATTGAGTAAGTGTAAAAACCTTTTGGCCTACCTAAAAAGGCTTTTTTTCCTATATAGCGTGGACGAAGCCGCTGGGAACAGCTAATTATTGCATAACTTTTCACCAATATCTTGGAGACGACTGTTTCTATTTCGACCAAACATAGTTAAGAACCATATCGACGAACATAGCTCTCGATTAAAAAAATCCGCATTCAAATCCGTCCTCGCGTTTGGCCGCTACATTGCCACAGACAGAGACACAGATACACGGATCGACAAGCCAAACTTATAGCACCCTCCTTTTTAGTTGGGGGTTAAAAATACTATATTTTCAGAGCACAGATTTAAATTTATATAAAATGTTACAATTATTTCTTTCCTTTTCTCAATTGAAACTACAAACTACTGGAAGGATATATATCTCAATAATAAATAGATATATAAGGAGATATATATATATCAATAATAAATAGGTCTACTTAATCTGAATTAAAATAAAACTAATTTATTTTGTTATAATTATTTATTATAGATTTACAGAACAATCACACTCTGCTTGGCGGCCTGTCTTGCCTTGAGACGCACTTGAGCGGCAATTCTGTCGAGGTCACGTCTGCCCTGAACACTGAGGACTCTGCCACCATCTGGGATCTTCTCTATTAGCTTCAGGGCTTCAAGAGCTTGCAGTGCCTTACGTGCGATGCTGCCTGATGATCTGAAAAATAAACATATTATTATATACATTTACTAAAATATTTGATATGTTTATTTATTTATTTAAAAGCTTTATTGTACAAAAAAAAGTGCAAATAACGAACTTAATGCTAAATCATTTTCTACATGTACATTGTTTTGTGTATTTTGTAGAAACACCTAGGGGGTTTCTTGTGGGTAGGATTATTGTAAATTATTTCAGATCTTGCTGTGCCTGCGACTTCGTACGCGTAGATTTCGATTTCGATAAAACATACCGTTTGTACATACCTATGTATAAACTATAACCCTTTAAAGTTTCATCGAACACCGTCAAGTAGTTTTTGCGTGTTGGAGTATTTCTAATTTATATTTATATCTGTTCTATTTTTTAATTTTTAATCACAGTTATTATTTTATTGTAAAGTTTATTATTATACCACTATTTAAATTTTGAAAAAATGTCTTACCGCAATGGTACGAAAATAAGAAATTATTAACTTCTTTATTTGTTTCTTTATTTCTTTATTAACTGCATTCAAACCGGTTGATCAGTCTCTGAGATTAGCATGCACAAACATGCAGACATACATATACAGACAAACAAACCAAATTAAAAACCATTGTTTTGGGTTCTCTTGCTCTTATAAAGGTCCCCCATTATGTTTTTTTTTTAATATTTTCCATATACAGAAATTGCTCAGTGACAATTTTATTATATGTATAGATAATGCCAAATAAACGAAAAATAAACTAAGTTTATTTAAACTAAAATTTTAAACTAACAAAATATTTTTTTTTTACCAAAGGCAAAATTTATATATTAAAACTCCTTTTCATATAAAACACCTATTAACTTAATTTGTAGACAATGTACATGAAATAGATGAATCTAGTATATTAAGTTAACAGTTGCAGATAATAATAAAATATTAAGTTATTACAAAAGGAGGTAAAGTTTTGGTATAACTATAATTTTTTAATTATGTATTTTGAATACTAGAGTATTAATTATCGAATAAGATAAAAATAAGAGCATCATTACTATATAATTGATTCTTCAAGATAAGTTTTAATATAATTGCACTTTATTAAATTGTGCTAGATATCACTTTTATTTATGAGATCAGAGCTTATATTAATCTTAACAAAATTTGTATTAAGAAAAAGAAGAATTTTTCTCGACTAATGTGTAATATTTGATCACCAAAACCTTTAATTTAATGTGCATACATAAATGACAACGTTAAATTGTTTTATTTCAATATCAATAATAGAAAATTTGACATTCTAACATATTTAGATCTTAACCTAATTAACATAAAAGGTTTAAGGTATAATATAATAAAGGGCTTTAATAAATATATCATAAATACCTGCAAAAGTGTGATGGGGTGACACCATTACGTTTACGTCCTCCAAAGATCTTGGTCACAGTTTTAACTCCAACTGGAGATCTGATGTAGATGTGGCGAAGTACGGCTGCACATCTTACATAGAACCAGTCAGGGTCATAGGGAGCCAACTCCTTGAAGCGTCCTGTCTTTACCAGGTCCATGTGTTCTGGTACCTTGACTTTGCCCATCCTAGAAAATGAATAACCATAGAAAATGAAAAAAAATATATTACATTACTTTCATTATTGTTTGTAAAAATTCCAACATTTGCTGTATTAATTTAATAATAACCAGACTTAATTTTTAATATTCTGGAATAAAAACATACAGTTAATGAGAAAACTTACTTTTTCAAATGGGCCGCAACAGTCTTGACAACCTTGTCTTGTTCAACATCTTTCAATGTGACCGAACGCATCTGAAATTATTTCAAATAATGAATAGGTTCCCATAAAACACTTGATTGGATATTAACACTATCACAAATACTTTTCAATATTCAATGAAAAACATACTTAGAAATAAACAATTGATATAATATAACTTAATACTTGTCTTTAAGGGTAAATAAATAATAAATGGGTATATACTATAAATAAATAAGATTTAAATTAATGGCATCAATAACTTGGTAGTTTTCTTTTAACATATTACCATCAGTGTACCTATCTAGTATACGAAATAAAAAATAAAAACTGGAATTAAGAGATGTTTGAAAAACTGTTGTAAAGCACCAGTATATACCCGTTGGAGTTCTAATAAAAACATCCATTAATCAAATTGAGGGTAAAATAGATAATCATTGTTACATTGGTAATCAACCCATATTACAGTAGAAAAATATTTTAAATCTACTAATAACTTACATAAATTTTAAACACTGATGCTTTATACGAACAGCATTCAAAAATGTATGTTGTTAAGGTACATGAAAATTTAAGGTTATAATGCTGCTGAAAACTATGCTAACATTAAAATTAAACTTAATTATTATTGTCATAATAAAACATCACACAACTACTAAAACCTAGGAAGATCGATTGTTAAATATTGAAACTACATTAAAATGTTTAACCGATAGCGGGGTTCAGAGGGATGGTTATACATGACATGACTCCATTTCGGCTTAAATAGGGAATTTCATAACAACTTTTTAGAAATTAATAAAACATTACCTTGGATCCTATTTAGGCACTATTTATACACTTAATTCGTCAAAAACCATTAAAATTAATAACTAAAACCATGCGGTCTAACCACAACACTCACCTTGCCTTAGTGTTGGCAACCGGAAGAAAGAGAGAAAAATGTCCAATTCGATAGCAACACTACTGTCATTATCATAGATAATAATTTATCAATAAGTCATTACTTAGCTAACAAAAATGTTAATACATACTAGATGTATAATATTATAATAAATTATTATATTGACAATGAGCAAAAAGCCTTTTAGTAAATAAACATTACACCCCATCTGATAAAATAGCCAGTCTGCACAGTTTTTAAAATCATGCATTTGTGTTACATTAAATATATTACACATATTAAAAATATACCTACTGAAATATATTGTCTTTATAAGTGTTTCAAAATTGTTACATGGTTTAAGCGAAACCACTCTATTAGGAAATTATCGTAGGTAAATAATAAAAATGTGTACATAAAAAGAAATGGAAATAAAGTAAAACGTTAAACAATAGAATAAATATTTTAATGACATAGTGATTTTAATGGCTAGTCTTCTGTCTATGATAATTTAAAAAAGGATAATTGATCTATGCTTTTTGTTTTGTTGTCAATTTCAGAAAATGGCCGCGAAACAAAATTCCATTGGAAATGGAGGTAATTTCTTTATATTTAAATATACTTCCGTCAAATTGGACAAAAGTTTTCATCATAGTCTAAGCGTTTGTTATATGTATCTCATAATCCATAAGTAGTGGGATCTTTGACTACTGTGTGTCTCTTTAAAATTATTATAATACAGGTCAATCTGCTTCTGAGGATATTCCTCTGACATCTTTAGAAGAAAGCCTGCTAAGTTTGGAGAAGTTAGATCGGGCTTCGCCAGAGTTATGGCCTGAACAAAGTAAGCCCAACTTAAGTATTGTATCTAAGACCCATTTGCTTTTATTTAATAAAAGAGTGATATTTTTTAAAAGTGCCGCGATTTACGTTAAGCATATTTCTAATGTTGTCATTCCGCCGTCCATTACGCTTGTTGACTTGCTGCGATTCGGTTATAACGATCTTATTTTAAACAGTTAACGTAAAATGGGTGATAATAACAGCAATTTTACAAACGATGAAGTGTCCCACTGTTCTAATGACTCTTTCGTAGTTCCTGGAGTGTCCGAGTTTGCTCCTTTGCAAAATCCAGACCAATCTCCACCTTCTTGGAACAAGGGTCTGACGAAGGAAGATTACAACTATATGCAGCGTGAGTTTACGTTTGTGCAATACTTACTTTATTTCAATTCCGTTTAAAGATATATTGATTTAAAATTCATCAATTACAGCCATTATTACAATTATTACGAGGTATGGGGGTTACTTTTAAAACAAATAATTAGAACACTTATGTTTCTATATAGTATTTATTTATTTTTTTAGGAATTCTGGACTTTTTTAGTACCGAAATACTAGACTTTTTTTAATGCGGAAATTTAAGGTCTCAGTATGGTTATTGAAAATTGTATTGATTGCAATGCCAGAGATGATTATTACCTCGTATAAGCCATAATGCTTTTGTATTTGTTTTACATTTTTTTATGTTAAAATTATAACTATCCAACCTCTTACACTAAAAAAATGGCAGCTTAAGTTTGTTTGTTTGTCTGTCAATTGCATTGTATCTCCCAAATATACAGTATAATTAAGATATAGTTTCGGTTTCAAAGAAAATTTTGTTGTGATGGATTTAGGAAATCTGTACACCATTTGAGGATCATGAGCTCTAATGAAGGTTTCTTTAAGATGTATAATTTTTATTACAGAACTGGGTTCCTTGACAACCAGCAGTCTAATAATGGAAGTGAAGAAGCTTCATGATCTTGCTTATCAACTGGGCTTAGAAGAGGCTAAAGAAATGACAAGAGGAAAGTATTTAAATATATTTTCTTCTAGACGGCAACGATAAAATATTTTAAAAACAATACTATTTATTTTATTATAATTTATGAAGTACTGTGATGTATGCAAATATGTATTGGTTTTTATTAAATAGTTGTTTTAAATATAAACATATTACATATTAGGAAAAAACTTTATATGGGATGGATTTGTTAAACCATTTTTGAGCTAAATATATGAACTTGAAAATTGTGTAATTTCAGTATACTATGTGTATAATGAAGTATAGTTAATATTCTTGACATTGGAAACAGAATTATATTAAAGTTTCTCCATATGTTTATTGCTTTATTACATAGAATAACTCTAAAATTGATTTAATTATTATTCTCTTATATGTGAAAGCTAGATTTATTTCAGCATATATATACAATGTTGTTAAAAACTTAAATACAATAAATACTCATACAAAAGATAAAATATACAAAAAACAAATACATATGTATATCAATACAGCAATTTATGTAATAGGACAAACTACCTGCATGGCCCTGAGGGAGTTGCAATTTGTGGACATTTATAACTAACATGACTATTCTTATTAGCCATAGTTAATATTAGTCAACTTAGATATTTAATGTAATATGTTGTTATGAAAAAATAAAATAATATGCATGAATTTGTTTCTTTATTTAATAAAATTTAAATAAACGGTTCAAATCGTAACAGACATTACATTCTATCAACAAATCTTATTTTTAAAGACCTATCTGGCTTTGCAATAAAAGTCTTAGTAGGTTGGATGTCACCATAATTATACTCTAGCTTGAACTTCTGCAGCACCTAATATATAATATAATTAATATTAGTTTATTTTATATCATAAGATAACCATTTCAGTTGCAGTAATCCTACCTTTACTGTTAATAAAGAAATCATAGTTTCTGCTACGTTTTGGCCAATACACTTCCTGACACCAAAGCCAAATGGTATTGATGCAAAAGCATGGTAATCTTTGGAATCTTCCTTTAGCCATCTTTCAGGCATGTACTTATTAGCTTCATCATAATTACTCTCTTTGACTGAGGAATCTTGAGTTGACATGATTATTAAAGTCCCCCGAGGAATACTTGAAATGTTATAAATATATTTTATTACATATAAATATATGATAAATGTGGGTTGCATATATAAATATCTAATTATATTTGGGTCTTGTTAAACACGTATTAAAAAACAAAGTTACGTATTTAGATAAGCATTCTATGAGTATATGTATATATATATATATATACTCGAAAGGTGCCTCTACGGCAATTTAACATTTATGACTAAATAATTGGCAAAAAAATGTATTATTTCTTTAAATTGACCATGGTATTATATATTTTTTTAAAGTATATACTTACTTATATTGATCAAGGGTTATATTTTTTGATAGAATCCTTGTAAGCAATGGAATGGGTGGAACAAGTCTAAAATATGAATAGTTTTGCAATCAGTATATTGTAGTTAAAATATATGTATAAGAAATAAGTTGAAAATTTTAAGTTTGATGGCTCTCAAAGTTTAAATTTAAATATATTAGACAGTTTATTATCGATTTATTATTATTGTAGTTGTTGTTGGAAGTAAGTTCAATAAAGTTAAATGGTTTTCAATGTATTTACATTTACTTCTAATTTCATCAATAATTTTTAAGTGCTAATTATTATGATTAGTACTTTACCTTAGAGTCTCCTTAATACACGCCTGAAGGTAAGGTGTGTTTTCTTTTAAGTTATGTATATCAATAGTCATTTTATCTCTGAATAAGTTACTAACTTCTTGATACAATTGTTTTTGAGATCGTTGATGTTTTGCTATGTTGTATAATAGAAAAGACATGGAAGAAGTAATCTGGGAATGATATCAAAAGTTCATTATAGTACTTTTATATTTTCAAGTATCTCTTTATTTATTTATTTTTTTCACATGCTTATATGAAAAACAATAATGCATTTTAAGGATCAAAATTTGATCATCAAATGCTAATTTCTAATTATGGCAGAGGAAGATCATAGAATGTCTGTTTATTAATCGTTGATTTATTCAAATAATTTAATATTAACCGTATTTACTCCAATTAGCATCAAATCCATTATAATGGTAGCAATATCTTCAGTTTTAAATTTGTCATCGTTGAGAAGCATTGCACTTGTTAACGAATTTGGACCTAGTAATGTATGATTCAATAAATTGGTCTGCTATTAAGAATTGCTTTCTGGTAACAAAAACTAGTTTATACTCCACATTTATTTTAAAAAAGCAGATGTTACACATACAACTTTAGTTATGCAACTAAGTGAATGTGTTTTATTCTGAAAATCTTGACTGACATGTTAAATACATACTGATATCATCATTATTTGCAGCCTTGATGCAAATATCCTGCTCGACTTCCAAAACGAATTTTCCAATTAAGCTAAATTTTAAGATAAAATAATGTTTATATTATTTTTATTGATATAATATAAATATAATATTATTAAACCCTTACCCATCCAAATTATCACAATATTTTACAAGAGTATACCAAGCGGGGGTGGTAAAAAATTTCCAGAAATGTAAGCCTGTTTCACATTTGATAATAGCATTTGTAGCGTGCTCCAAGCTGTGGTACATCCAGGAGGCGTCGCACTGGTTGTATATCAACTCTCTGTCCAGAAGGGAGAAATTCTTGGAGAAAGTTATTAGTCCTGAATAAAATATTTGTTTTTAATTGAAGTATTTTATTTTTCTACCAATTGGTAATTTTAAAATACCAAATCCCAATACTTTACTTACTTTACAATACAATAATTACTTATATCTTAGAATCTTAAAAGATTTTTATTAATTTACCTAAACAATCGAAAGCCCATTTATGCAGCTCTCTGTATAAATCCATTGACAATTCGTCCTGATAATTTCGAATATTGTATATCTTTTGAGTAAATTTATCGGAAATATCGGAAAGACCACGTATATGTAGCGATAAAAGATCGTTAACAGGGTGGTACATGATTGACCTCTGGCGCATCCATTCTTGACCGTGACTAGATGTATGTAATATATTAAAAAAAAAACTACATCATTTTGTATATAATACCTATAATAAATTAACTGAAAGTAACTAACACAGAGTATAATCCCCCATGTGCGTGACTCTTATGTTCAATGCGATATTTTTCAAGAGATTCTAGAGTTGATCGAACGGGGTATTCCCCCTCCAAGCTAAAAACCTTCTGAATATGATCGGGGTGGTTAATGAGGACAATGTCGCTACCCACAGGACTTACGAAACGCACTACAGGACCGTATTCGTCGAAGAGAGTTGTGAGATTTCGGTAAGGTTTCTTGTTATTAAAAAACATACCTGAAAATAATTGAATAAACTGAAATGTATTCACCGCTATCCTTCCCCTCCATACATATTGCAGTGTTGTCGGTATAAAGGTAGGTATAGCAATAAAATAATTAAAGTTTATTAATTATTTTCTATTACGATGTATTGTGGCTGTGTGTGTGTGTGTGATTTACCAGTCACATGGTATAGTACTCACCAACATTAACAGTAAAAGTTAAAAATGCAGCAGTGATTTGAGTACCAATATCTGACAAATAACTACGGAAAATTGCCAAGTACTTCAGTGACTTTGGACCAGGGACGTCATCGAAGGGCAATACGATAGATTCTTTTTTACTTAGTACCATAGGAACTACCCGTGCTGAGGGATATATGTTACTTGATGGAGATATTTCTTCAGAGCCTTTTTTTTGTAAAGTAAGACTATCATCATTTATCTCCAAAGGTTTTGAAGTTTGCATCTGGATAATACTCCGCAGATGGAATCGATTTCCATTTAGGAAAATGTTATTTTTCATACGTGGGGTAAGAAGGCGTAAACGACTGAGTAGCATCGTTTTTAGATCTAATAATAGAAATAAATTATAAACTAGTAACCACAATTACGGATACCTTATTGACATTAACATACAAAAACAACTGAATCTAAATTGCATTTAAAAAAAGTAATATTATAATGGAAACTTTTTTGTTATGTGTATTGTTTCCAAAGGAAATTTGAATATTATTGGTTCAAAATATTCTTATATATATCTTCATGGAAAATACTTTATTAACTGATCCTCTAATTTGAACTTGATATTTAAATATATATTTTATACTTGATCAAGTGTGTTATAGTATATATTTTCTTCGATTGTATTTTTTGCACTATGTAAAGGAAGAACATTATTTTATATTTTTATTTAAATAATCTGAGCAATGGCTTCGATCCAATTTGTAATCAATTTATATATTCTAGAATTGTGGAATACCTCATATTGTGTTTTTTTACTTCTTTATGACAGTAAAGATTTCATGAAAGACGGACAATAAAAAAAACTAATTCCCCATTTACAAATAAAATTATATTATGCCACGATAGTGTTTCTAAGACGTTAGCAATGTAGTTGTATGTAATAATTTAACACAGATTTGTACTCTTTACATTATATAATAGAAACACTCACCCTTAAATGTCAAATATGCGTTGCAGGAAGTCTGTCAATTTCTTTATGAAGAACAAGAGCGAGCGAGTTAGCTAATGTGGTAGATGGCGGGAGTGATCTCGTGTGATATAACTGTGTTAGATTAGTTTTTAAATTTTAGTGTATTATAAGAAATAGTTATTAAAATGACTAGGTAAATTTGGATATCCTTTTGATAACATTCATTTTTTCACTTTCTTTAAAGAAGTTACATTGTTTTGAAGCTCATAGATAGGATTGCTCTGAAACTTAAATTCGTGTGTTATAAGAACATCTTTGCTATTTCAGAGCTAAAATAGAACTCGGCGATGTGACACCGCATAATATTAAGCAGTTAAAGAAGTTGAATACAGTTGTATTCCCAGTGTCCTACAATGACAAATTTTATAAGGATGTTTTAGAAGCAGGTGAATTGGCTAAACTGGCTTATTACAATGATATTGTGGTTGGAGCTGTTTGTTGTAGAATAGATACGTCAGAAAACTCTAGAAGATTATATATAATGACTTTAGGTTGCCTATATCCCTACAGAAGACTTGGAATAGGCACTCTAATGGTGGAACATGTGCTCAAGTATGTTGAACAGGATGGCAATTTTGATAGTATTTTCTTGTAAGTATTAGTAATTTATTTTGTTCAAAAGTATATTGATTGCTTTTCAAAATATTGTACTGTGATACTAATTGAGGTTGATGGCTTAAAGGTTAATCATGCAATAATGTTTGAAAAAAAGTAACCTCATAGGATAGGTGTTTGTGAATACATTACTGTAATATATACTTTAAAAAAAATGGTACTACTGAAAAACACCTTATTTCAAATATATATTGTATGTTCTAGTGATTGAAGCGTATTTTTTTTAAACTATACCTATATATTTTTACATTTGAATAGAATCCTCTAGAAGAATGGAAAAAAATACTATAAAAGAGAACTAGTTAAAGTTTAATTAGGTTTTCTTAATATAGATAATGTGTTAAAATATTATTTCTATGACATGTAAGTCTACAAAAATAAAAATAAATACAATAATTGTAAAATGTAACCTGTTTAAATCTAAATATTTCAGACATGTTCAAGTTAACAATGAGGGTGCAATAGATTTTTATAAAAAGTTTGGCTTTGAAATTGTTGAGACAAAAGAACATTATTACAAGCGGATAGAGCCAGCTGATGCTCATGTCTTACAGAAGACCATAAGACAACCTCAGTATACAACATTGTACAATGGAACGGTACCCCATGCGAAAACAAATGGCCACGATTGAGAAGGTATCACACCCATTCTCTCAATCAAACTGCTATTGCGAAAGGAAAGTGATATAACATAAATCATAATGAAGTCACTTTTATATTTACATGATTGAAAATTCTAACGGACAGAATGATTACGATGTGGCTGTGGACTGTTGAGGACATATTTGACTGACTGCATTCTTGTATCAATTTCATTGTGATGTAAAGTATGTAGATTTCATGTATGTTGACCAAATAATTCAATTGCATTTTTCAATATGCGCCTACAATCTATACATTTACAGGAAATTGACCTATCTGAATTTTCTATCTAGCTTAGTGTTTGTAAAGAATTTCTCTCTGAATTGGATATGTGTAAAGTAATATAATATTAGCTCTAGGCATTCTTTTAACTAAATATAATGGCATATGAAATTCAATGTCCATTTTTTACTGTACTTGTATATTAAGATAAGTATAAAAGCTCTTATTTTAACATTCTGTTTGTTTAATTTGATGTATAAATAGATAAATTTATCATGTCGCGATTATTGGGTGTTTTAAAGTTCAATACTAAAATGTTTAACGTTTTTATGTGACAGGTGTTGTTATTTTTATGTAAACTATATTTATTTTCTTTTTTATCCAAAAACTATGTTATAATACTTGTATGGTTCTTGTATGTATTATAATGTCAAATATAATATTTCCTTTGTTAACAATAGATGTTACCAAGTCAATTTCCCGCTGTCAAAAAAGGTAAAATATTTGTTGACTATCATGTTTCTCTAAACTTTTAGAATTAGTAAAATAAACATGATTAACAATTTTTCTGTGTTTAATTGTTCCTGTATGAAATATTAGTAATAAATATTGTTTAACCTAATTGAATATAAAAGAATAACTTGAAAAATATTATTTATCCATTGCCGGAGTTAATGTATACTAGCTCAAGCAAATAATTGCCTGTGAGCTGAGGACAAGTGCCAAATTAACTAAATGGACATATCCTCTTTGTTTTTTTAAGCCTTGTGTATAGATAGCGTTTTACATTTAAGTAAACAAAAAAATATTTTATAAAAATAGTTATTTGACACTACCAAGTGTTCAGTATTTTTGTTGTTAGTGCATTAACTATAACCATATTCTAATTACATAGTAATATTGAAGCTCAAATAATAATTATTACTGAAGTGAGTGCTTATTATGTGATTGAGTTTGCATACTGTAATTTGCAACCTAGCATGACTAATATTATATTTATTCCAAAACTTTTTTTTTTCAAGAAATAGCTTACTATATTTGAGAAAACTATAGCGTCGCTTTTTCATGTTAGGGTGTTATATTCGATAACATAATATGAAACCTAAGAATTTCGTCTAAATGAAATAAGAATGTTCAAGAAATACCTAATAATTCGGTCTTTCTTGATGTATCCCGAAATATTCAAATTTCAAATGTATAATAAACCTTAAACACAAATGTCTCAGAATCGATATTCTCAGTTTTAACCTTTAAATATCTGATATTAAGAAAAAAATCTTTTGACGATGAAACCACATTTTGGAACCCTATTCTTATCAGTTTAATTAACAGTCTTTTAAAATTTATGTGTATGGTGTAAAACGAAACAAAATATCTCTGTCAGTTAATATTCAGGCTTATATATATAAATTTAAATACACTACATAATGCAAAGAAGACAAAAACGATTAAAGATGTCCACCAAGAGGGTATATAACCATTCTTAAATAAAATACCACAATAAAAACATGAATTTATTTATAACATTCGTGCATATTACAATACTGTCATGCTTTCTAAAAGCTTCAATTCACTATCACAGACTATAAATTTCATTAAACAAACTAAAAAAATATGTATTTTTAATACGTACAAAAAATACAAGCAAGTGTAGCAGTTCTATTATTAGCATAATATGTATTATTTATCAGTGTATAATTAACAAAAATTACAAATATATTTAATGTGAATTCATATATTTTTTAAAGTACTTTCAAACGTGAGATTCAATAGTCAATACTGTACCTAGATAGATATTAGAAGTATTGGTACGGATTGAGTATAGCCTAACCTTAATATAAGAAACAAAATGGTTTTAAATCTGATATGGCCCGTATTATAATGAAAATGTAACACAAAAATATGTATTCAGCTATTTAATTGCTATAATTTATTTTCGTAACCCGTTGAATATATCCTGCCCTAATAATTTATCATAAATAAAACACAAAAAAAAACAAAACATTGAAAATAAATTATGAAACGTCAAGTGAGACGGAACGGTAAGAAAGTTGGTATGTTAGTTCTTTAACAACACTGAAACAGTGAACTGTTTAAATTAGTAAAGTTACTAATATGTGTACGATAAGTAGTACTCTAAAATAGAGTCACAATTGAATATTGTTATTTTTATTCCCTGTCTCGTCACACATACATTTTATATACAATATCTAGTGTTATACATTTTTAAACAGTTTATAACATTAAATCCATCGAGTTATCTAATTAAATTTTGGGTTTCATAAAATGTATCAAAAATACAACAAGAAATGTTATGAGCATTACAGTCACTTTTAAAATAGGTCCAAATACTCTACTACAGCTTATACAATTTACATGATACTCAAATGATTATGACACAGATCTCTAATTTATAGACCCATAGTCTACAAACACCAATAAGCGAAAAGAAACTCTCAGATATTTAATATAACGTACCGGTAGTGTTAATAAAGTCACAGGTTTGTAAGTAGACATGAGTAGCAGAAGTTAAGACATCAATAAATATATCATAAAAATACAATATTTGTAGCTGAAGTTATTAAAACGCCGCATTATTTATATTTATTATTTCTCCTCAAACTTATGGAAATATTATTTTTTCACACAGCGTTTTCTTGATTAATATTTATATAATAGTTTCGTGATTTAAAAGCCGAAATTGTAATAAAATCGTAGGTACGTAACCAAATAATGTACCTAATGGCAAAATAAAAATTTTAAACTTCGTTTTAAATTAGTCGTTTCATACTATGTCAAAATAAAAAGCTAAGTCTATTTTATTCCGCTTTCAGAGGCAATTTTTATATTAAACTATTTGGCATATTGCTTCTCACAACATAATTTTCTTATGACCCAAGACTAACTTTTGGAACGACATATATATTTTCTAAATAATGTATATTACGTAGTAAATATTTACGAACACTTACATAAACTTTAATAATAATAAGTAATTATCAAAATGCAAAAAAATGCGAATTCGTAAATATTATCTTACTTTTAATTGGTTTAATTTATTTATTTTGCGTTCATTTCAAAATGTTTGGTTAAATACAGTATTCAATATTAATTACATAGTTTTACATGCCGTCACGTTGAGCCACATAGCATATTATATAAAAATGATATCATCTTCTAATATATAATATTTCTGTCCATAATATCTGGTCCATAATATTTGGAGTAACTTGATATTTAATTCGTGACATTTTAATGAAACTGAACATTAAAATACTTATATAACAACAATTAACTAACAATTTCCCGCTTTTTCTTACATTTAATACTTTAAAAATATACGTTAACAATGACAAAGGAATCGTTCTAAACAGCCTTTGAAATTGAGAGACTGAGTAAAATTACTATGAAGATGACAGAAACAAGCCAAAGGAACCGTTCCATACAGCCTTAGAGATTAGGAGGGCGTAATAGAACTCCTTATTATATATTAATACATTAGCTATTTTTTACTGCACTAAAGGCATATATTGTTGCTCATAATGTTTTATTATCTGCAATAAGCCACAATAGAGTCGCTTTAGACACCACAAAGGCCACACATTCATAAATGATTATTTTCAGGCGTAACCGGATTTTCTAAGTCTAATAATTGTTTGATGCGTTCCACGCATAGTTTTGACCCTTCGTTTGCTTCTTTGGCCATCTGAAACAAGGGAAATTAGAGGAAAAATGTAATAACTATTACAATTAATTATATATAGCACATTATAAAAATACCTACGAGAGAGAAATTAAGAAATCCATGAGGCAATCCTTCTAAGACGTCTATACCAACTTCGTTTCCTAGACCTTTGAGCTTTTTAGCGAACATCACGCAGTCATCTAAACACGGGTCCAAGTGTACTGTCTGGAAATAAACAATCTTCCTTTTCAACAATTATCCACTACAATCATTATATATTTGAATAAACATTTTATATATTTGAAAAGTTGATCAACAATTTCAGAAAATATCAAGTTTTAGATCATGTAAATTTGTCCCTTGCACGTCGTAGTGATGATAATTAAAGCATAACAATAATTATCAAATAGCAGAGTCAGTAAATAATATCAAATTACAATTATTTGTCATTAGTTCTCATAAAATTGAAGGTTCTATCCGTCTCAATCTACCTACATTTACAAATCTACCGAACTCACCAATATCCTGACGGGCGGGAATCGTTTGAGCAAGCTGTCGTCTGCCCAGTACGGGGACAGCAGAGGGTCCCGAGGAACTGAGAATATGAACTCGTCGGAGGGACTGCGCGCTATCAGGGCGTCCAGGTTAGAGCGAACTGATAACCTGCAGGAGAAGTAGCTATGACTGATTATCTTGGGTTTATTAAATTGAATTATATTTAAAATGATTTAAATTTAATTATTTAAATTTAATTATCTATTACCTGAAAACCGATTTAATGCTAAAAAATCTAGGTTCTTTAATACCATACAACTTTTCGTGGGGAGGGACTTTATAAGAAAGTTGGATTTAAAAACGAGCAATTCTTAGAATATTTTTAAAAGAGCGTATGTTACAACAGATGTTAGGTATAAATAATTTATATGTACAGAGGTAGAGATAAAAATTGTGTACCTGTATATTTATAAGTATATACATACACATAATACAAGAAACTAAACTATTATTACTATAAAAAAATACTTACTCCTCCTGGGTAGGTCTTATATTATTTGAACCCGTAATATACGAGAGGCGGGACGACATCGCGCCCATTAGACCAGTGGCTGCTTCACTTATACTAGGAAAAAATAAATAAAAAAAAACCATCACATCTACAGGGAACACGTCACAAGACATTAGCATAGAACTATATACAAACAAGCTTCTGGAACTATCGCGTGATGATTAAAAGAATCATTATATAAATATACCCGGTTTGTTGAAGATATTTATCTATTTTCAAATCATTAGTTAACCATTCTGATTGGTTGATATCGTCAGCCAATCACATGTAGACAGTGCTGTCAAACCATTTTTTATTATTTTATCAATAGTCTGTAGTGTTTTATAAGAAATATTGAGCTCGATGGCAGTAAAAACATATTTTATTTAAACCTACTTTACTTTTTGTTACATATATAATTCTTCCGATAATAATGTAGACGTTCTTTATAATAAATAATATTGATATGCATTTGACTATGAATATTTATTAGAGAATATCACTTTGATTTTCCTTTTATATGTGACACTAGATGGGTAAGTTACTATTTAGCAATTACGACTAAGTAATATTTTTTTCTAAATAAGATCACTATAATAATTTGATTATTTCAAAATGAAGATAATCTATTGAATATTACTACATAATATCAACATTAAGAAATTAATTCTAATATCTATATATTATAATATTTTCTTCTAACAATTTCTTCTTTTACATAAAATGGCAAATAGCTTCTTTCATGTTACAGGGTACTATAGCGTAATACAATTTTTAAAAAAACTTTTCAACCACACTTTCATGCATATGTTCATAAATTCTTAGCGAGACTTTACATACATACATATTTATATTAGGTATATCAATATACATTATTTACCGTGTTTTTATCCTTCTCTTGTCTTTTTGATCTGTATCCTGTATAAGTGGTGGTTCACCAACCAATGTAGTTGAATTTTCTGACTCAGCGTCCCTAGAATTACCGTTTATTTATATGTATTTACAAAAAAGTATATATAGAATACTATATTACTATCAGAGAAACAAACAGAGATTAGAGAATTAAAAAAAAAACCAAAAAGATTTTTAATATGTTTAAAGTGATGCTATAAGATCCCACTTTTTTTATTTCAATAATGGTAACTAATAAAGTTGGTAGGTACAAGTTTGATTGCATGACAAATTGAATTAATCCTTTTAGTATTTTTTTTATAATTAGACAAAAGTGTTATTTACACATCTTAATTAATTAATCTTGTAAGATCTATACTTGTACAATATGCTTCCTTTAGGGAAATAAAAAAAAATATATTTAAACTACCCACAAAATAAAAATTCTAATCAAAGTAATTGCAGTGACACAAATAACAAAAATACATAACAGTGTTTTCAATCATAGTTATAATATAATAAAGATAGCAGTTTAAATGTTGTTATACCTGTTTTAGTCACACATTAACAAACGAACACACACACAGTCACACATACACAATACCTCTGTAAGGTTCTATTTGGTTTGACAATGGGGAACTTGCGTCCTTCAGAGTCGGTGTCGCTCTCAAACACGTACTTATCCAGGAAGTCTGATACGTACTGTTGTGATTTGTCCTCTGGTGGAGATATACCTGAAAATATATAAATTGTAATAAACTTTATTTAATTTTTGATAAGAAATACTGATAAATAATTATACATATATATAATACAAAGTGACAATACAATGTAATATCATAAGTTATTTAACTGACGAATATAGAAATTCGCACACACTGACACACACGCTCGCACACATTCAAATAAAATAAAAAAAGACAAAAATAGAGGGCCGGACTCAGAATTAAGGATTTCTGCTAGTCAACTCCTACCGTAAGGCACAACATGTGCGTTATAAAAGTACGGTATAAAAAGTAAGTGAGTGGTCCCACCCGTGGGCGTGTGTTCAGTCTGCAGCGAGGCGGCGCTGACGGTGGTGTCGGAGGACTGTCGCCGCTCGCTGCCTGACTTGTGCGCCTGTAGCTCCAGGAGCGACGACGGAGACACCTCCTCGAACGACGACGGACACGACGATGATGGCTCTGGGGACCAGCTACTTTATACACAACTGGCTCTTAAGGAATTCAGCTCGAGGTTGAGAGGAATTTCTTGACTTCTAACATTTTCCAACTTATACACATTATATTTTTATAATAAATTTATTATTTCGGTTACACGAGACTGTATATAATCAAATATATAATAAATATCATGTTTTAAATGCGTTAATTCTATTATTACTAAAATAAAACTAACCTTGCGTTGGACTAACTTTAAGAAATCCATTTCCTTCGACTGGAGTTGTAGCGTTAGAGGGAATTTCTTTGTTGGATCGCTTGTCATCTTTACCCTTTGTGCTGGGACTGGCATAAGCTGTAAGATAGTAGATAAATATCTTGAGTGGGTTTTGTCTTAAGTTGTGTGTTTTAATATTTAGAAATTTACCTTTAAGGCACCTCATCATGAACCCAAAGGGCAACAGCGGGTCCATCAAACATAACAATCTCGCCGGGCTTGGTATGAAGCTTACTAACAGAGGCGCATAGGCCATGAAGAGACCCTCGGGAGGACGAAGGCCTGAGGATAATATCTTGAGAGTGCATCCCGCTATGAGGTTAGCTCCGGCTGAGTCACCCGCAAATACTATACGTTTACCTAAAAAGAATATTACATTGACTTACTTATGTCCAAGATCATATAAATGTGCAATGTTACATTGTAATTTGAAAATACAGATAATATTAAACGATAAAAGGTCTATTCACCTTCCCAATATTTCCCAAATTTTTGTACTTTTAAAAATTCATTTATTGAAAGTAATAGGCATTCTTTTTTAAATTATTACTAATAAATGACATCGTAGAGGTGTGTTCTGCATCTCATTTCGTAACTACCTAACTTAGGAAAACTCTCTGACACATACTGGGAAGGATCGAAGCTCTACATGGATATTTCCTGTTAATTGATATAGCTTTGAATTTCAAGGTATCCACAAGAAAACATCCTCCTCCTCGGAGGCCCTTAGAAAATTACTTCAGCAAGAAATCAATTTCAATAGGAAACATCTTTGACTCTACCAGCATCATGTAACTCTACCGGTAGAGTATGGCATGTTGCTCTTACAAAAACACATCAGGACTTGATTGACTTGACCGTGAATTCAGTGGAATACTTGAAAAGTTGTGAAAATTTTTGACGCCAGTTACATTAATTTGAAAGATATATCAGTACTTGATGCAAGATAACTATCTGAAAGATAAATCAAGACTTGATGCAAGATTATTATCTTGTCCTCATGTATCTTTCAAATTAATGTAACTGGCGTCAACAATCTCGCAACATTTCAAGTATTCCACTGAATTCACAGTTGCTTAATTGCTTTATTATTTTAAAAGAAGTACGAAAATATTATGCTTTTCGCTGATATGGCAACACATATTTTTTTTGTTGTTTTAGACGAGGATCTTCCCAGCTCCAATATCGACAATTGTATCTACATTATAGAGCTAAGATTAGAGACTTATTATTTACAGAGGTACGAAGGAATCTTGTTTGTTTTTGAAGCAACGCATTAATATTATTAATGAATACTGCGATCCATTATTTATAACAATAAAAAATATATAATAATACATTTGTTCAACGCACAGTAATTAAGTCGCCGTTGAAAACGTTGCTTTTTTTGTAAGCATTGTTTAAAGTACAGCACGTTTATAAAATTTATAAGAAAATATATATTTTTACCATCCTGCTAGACAAATATTTTTGTTCTTTGGACGTTTATAATTTATTAGAAACATAATTATAAATTCAAGGTTTATTTACAGAAACATTGGTTTTTTTACAACTAAGACATTTCAAGAGTTTAAAACTTACCAGTTGTACCGATCGTTTTGAAATTATTTAGCAGCCAACAGTACGCATAATAAACTTCCTCCAGCGCCCTGGGAAATGGCGCCTGTGGGGCGAGACTGTAGTCCACTGATAGAATGGGCATGTTCAGTTTAGCCGCCCATTCCCTCAGATAAGTTTCATGTGATTTTGAACTCTGTGCTACAAAACCTCCTCCGTGGCAGTGAAACACCACGCCCTCAGCTGGTGAGAGGTTTGAGGATCCTTCGCCAGACTAAAATTTTTTGAAGCTGTACTTATTATCTATTTTGTACAGCAAGCATTTCATAATGAAATTTTTTAAAACATCTGTGAACACGTCCAGATGTGGGGAAAATTCAGGCAATTTTACAAATTACAGTAAATTATTACCGTTATACTTGGTCAATCAGAAAGTTTTGGGAAAAATTAAAATGTTCTATAATTTATCTTTTTTAATTAATTATTATAAGATAAGAATATAATATAAGAACTGTTTATTAGCGTTATCATGAACACTTTCCTATCCAATCTCCAAATGGTGCTAAATCTACCGTTCTGTGATTTGCCGATTTTGTAAAATTAAATGTTTTTAATTTTTTATGGTTCGCACATTTCTTCTTTGAGTGTTCAAAGCATGACACTTCTTAAGTGTGCGAAATATGACACTTCACTTCTTTAATTCAAATTAAAAACCCGTGCTAAAATATATTATACACAACTGTGTATCATACAGGCAACTGTCCAAGAAGGCGCTCTGTCCATAAAAGATAATTGAAGTTGATTAAACGATTCCTCAAGTTTCAAGTTCGACTAAATGTGGTACAAAAATCATTGCACGAAAATGTACACATCCATTTTTATACGATACACGATCATTCTTTATTTTGGTAAAAAAATAAAAGAGAAATTAAATTGTAAAAAAAAATTTTTTTTCCGGTAAATATTTAATTGATTTTCAAAAAAACATTGTACAATTTTAATAAAAATATAATGTATCACTTTTTTCTTGCAACTGCAACACGTTTTTGTCTCAAAACTTTCTGAGTGGCCTACATATTTGTTACAAAGTGTACTAAATAGTACCTCACTACTGGTATTACCACGATAATACACGAGTGATAGACGTGCTAAAAACATATATTCGGATAATAACATAATATTCCTTTCTGGAATGACGCAAACTGAATAAAAAAATACCACTATAATTTTTATGACATCAAATTAAAAAAAAAAATTAATATTCAGTTAGATTGTAGGAAAGATTGTTCAAATGTCATTGACAATTAAGATTGTAAAGATTGAGAATTGAGATAATATTTTAAGTGACTACAGCTTACCATGCCTGTTCTTTTATTAACGCTGATAAGTCTGACATTCAACCCCTGGAGCCCTATATGCACCTCGGGGGGTAATACTGTTAATTCTTTACCCTCCTTTGTCGTAACCACTATGGGTTCAGGGGGTATAGTTATTAATTTGTTTACAGCTACTGTTGATGACATTAAGCTTGGTACTCTTCGCATAATTTCTGCAAAAAAGATCTTATGTTTCTTCTAGTAAAACAAATATCTTTATCTTTTAATTTTTGTTGCTCTTTTCTATAAAGATATTTTATTTATATTAAAGTAGCAATAGTTAAAAAAGAAAATTCTGTTATGTCTGTGATAATATTACGTTATTAAGTGATATACATGTAAAGAGATAGTTAAGTAAACAAATTCCAGGTCATGTTGTTTACTCAAAAAGTGTAAAACGTCATTTAGTTCGTAGCGTCTTAAAGGAGATTATTATTCCTACTACAAATTCCCATTTAATTTCATTGATGGGCGATAGTGATAACAACTCAAGTTTCTTTATACGACTACATTAACACAATAACCTGAATCTTATTATAAATAATGTGAACCGTATATTAATAGTATACCTACCACTTTCGGCCAAAAACCAAAAAGCTTTACAAAATTCGACACTGGCAGATTGTGATATATTGACAATACGTCGAGCTCTCATCTCCGGGTCTATGAGGTACTGTCCCCCGGTCCATACTGAGCTGATCAGATTACCGTGGCTGTAGTATGCTTCCGAAAAACCCGCCATGCATATTGAAATTCCCTTTAATATGTTACGCATCGAGGGTAGGAACTGAAATTATTATGTAAGGTCTGTTATTATAATCGTTGGAAAAGAGATTTATGTTCTAAATCATAAAATCAAGCTAAACAATGTGCTGAAAAAAAAAACCGTTAAATTTGAAAATTTTGCGATATTTATATACAGAGTTCATAAATTTGCGGCATAGGGTTTTCTGAGGGTGATAAAATAAATCATTATTAGATGTCACTAGCAAAAGTTGTGATAGGACTCTCATTACATGATCAGCAAGTATAATAAGAGGTTTAACCGGCAATCAATTATTTTTTTATTATTAATCAGCCTTTAAGAAACCATTCGTCAGCTAGTCTATTTAGAAATAAAGAAAACATGACAAGATTGAATATTTAAACAAATTAAAAGGTTAATTTATTACCCAAAAAGACAATTTAAATAATAAAATCTATTGTTTGAAATTTACCATTTAATTTATTCTGTGCAATAATTAACGAAAAGGTATATTATGCAATAGATACCATGTTATATTTAAATAATATACAGTAATCACAGAGTCATTAGTGTCGAGAAGATCATGGGACTATCGTCGCAAGATAATTATAAAAAAATAAAAAAATCTTAAGGAGACTTGTAACGTAATTTCAATTCTACAATTACGTGAACACTTTTGTGTAATAAAAGCTAGGTACTATTTTTTACATTATTTATAAGGCAAATCAATTATGCAGAATTTTAAATTGGAATTAAAATGCTCGCTAACGAATAAATTGCTGGTGATTGAATGGTAACATTAATACTCCTGGGAATGGACATGGGGCTGTTGCACGATCGTGTTATGAAGGCTTGGAACATGATATAACAATAGAAAAGTACACACAAGTTTATATGTACAATATAAATATAAGTCAATAATATAATTCAAAAATAGAACAAACTGTTAAAGTTTATTTTCCATTTATACGTTCCACCGAAGGTCAGCGTTTACAGATTCTACATAATATGTCAAACGTTCCGGTTTTTGCTTACAAATCATTACAATCGCCTTCCGTGTTTTCACGTTTTATTTATGTTGATAAATATTGCCGCGTTACATAATAAGAGTTTATTTTTATTTCAAGATTATATGTATTACATTCTTTTTGTGTCAAGGTCTCTTTGTTTTTATTGGTCTAATCATATTAAGATATATTTTTGATATAAATCATTAATATTAAAAAGTGCGTCATGAGACGTTTTATGACGTCTACATAACAATAAATCTTATAAATCACGAGTTGACGTCAATTAGCTGATGATCTAAATTGCTAAGTTGAAAGAAATAGTTATACAATTTTTAAATACATTGTTAGATATGTTTCTAAGACACTGTATTATTATTGAAATAGGCATGAGAAAAATAAAAATGTTTAAGTAGTTTTAGGAATACATTTTACACCGGTTTTTATAAGACCTTGAGAGCAGATAGTGATACATGATGTAAAAGATATAATAAAATTTGGTACTTAAATAACAAAACTAGTAAAGTTACAACGTATCAAATGGTAATATAGTTTAAGAGTTCTCACTTATACGTGGTGCTTTTTTTATAAATTTACCTGAAATCCCAGACACCTTCCATAAAAACAATACTGGTTGATGGTATCTGCTTGCGAGAACAGTTCTTCTGGGGAATGGGGTTCGGTAGGAAACAGTTCTCCTGGCGGCGCCCAGGATAGAAGAGTCTGCAAGTGGTGAAGACATGTGCCTAGGGAGGCGAGTAGTTGTCCATTGGATTCTACCTCCCTAAAAGTTAAATTATAAGATATTGAATATAAGTATACCTATAAAATATTCATATCTACAATTTGTAATATTTCCGTGACTAAAAGTTATTGCACGTCGGTCGTTTTCGTTGATATTGTTGTAATCCAATATGTTACGTTATATACAACCAGTCTACAATTAGTACGGATTGTTGGCGGATAACTGCTATTTAGTTTTTGAATTGGATTTTGGCACAGATTCAACATTTCGTGATTATGGGATTCTAACAAATAGTATGAACATAATTTAGGATTTAAAGTTTAATGTCAGTCTTAACTTTGGTAGAATTTACCAACTTTAAGAACGAAGGGATAAAGAAAGGGTATAACAAAAATCAGCCTAGTGGGAGTTTGTCTCGCGCACGAAGGGTTTCGTAGTATTTTATATATTCATGCAAAAAATCACGATTGTTATATGGGAGTCAAATATTTATTTTATTCTATATTTATCTGTAAAAAATCATCTGTCAAACTATCACGATTTATGAGATACAGTCTGAAGACAGACAGACGGACAGCGAAGTCTTAGTAATAAGGTTAAGTTTTTACCCTTTGGTTACAGAATCTTCAACAATTATCATTTATTAAAAATCTTATTTGTCAACTGTTGATATTGGCCAGTTTCTAAGATAAAGACTTCCTATAGATATTTTCTCTTAAGTAGGTGATGTAAGACCATGTAACATTTTATTCACAAAATTATTTTAAAAACTTAATAAAAGTATAAGTTATTCTAACGCCAATACTTACTTAACAAAATATCCCTTACGAAAGAGCAGCGCATCGCGTCCAGTGCAAACTTGCCGGCTAAGTTTAAGTCCGTTTAGAACACAAGAGTCCACTACAGATACAAAACTGCGGTAACCATTGCCAGGGGATTTAGCGTCGAAATCATATAGAGGAGCTACCTGAAACAATATACCTTGGTTTTATTGTCGTTAACAACATTTTAGATAACCTCTGAACAATGTCTTCAATGCAAGGTCACTTGGATTTATTAGGAATCTATTCTATTATTACAGCAATTAAGAATATTTTTGGAGCTTGAAAATATATGACTGACTAAAAAGTATTGAATTTAATAATACTATATTTTCTTTATTTTTATCTGGTGAAGAATTTATAAGCCTTTGTAATCTAATCATGCATGATTTACAATGGTATCAAACTACAATTGTTCAACTGTGGTAGGTCTGAACATGATCCAGGAAATATGAAATATAGGGTTATTTAAGGTATCTTGTTAGGTTTTAACAAATCATTGGTATTGTCACCTACAGTGCAATACTTAACTGTTAATAATTTTTTTTATAATTAAAGGTTAACCCACAATTTGATTGCTTGTAATTGTATGAGATGAGACTTTGATTTTTTTTAGAGAACTTATATTTGAGATTCTTAAAAGAAAATATTTTGTTATTAAATAAAAAAATGCAAAAGTAGTACTAAATCATTTTCAATATAATTAAATAAACAGACTTTTAGAACTATTATAGGTATATATAGCTTTAAATTGTAATATTAAAAATATATACCTAGTACCTACCTCAATTTATTATATTTAATCAGTAAGATTTATCCAAGAAGGTTAAATAAAAAATTAAGGAAGTAATTAAAAAAGTTATCTGATAAAATACAAAGCTGTAATTTATAGACAAAGAAATAATATTAATATTAACACATAAATTAATATCATTATAAATACCTGACCCATGACTAATAAACTAGAAGTGATACATTTATTGTACTTCTAATTAGTACTTATCTCAACTTTCATATTATTGAGATGCATAAACATTATAATAGTGACATGTGGCAATGTTATTACAATTGTAAACAGAAATATTATCAAATCTTTGTTCAATTGGTTTTAATTAAAGATTATTATGAATAATGTTACAGCTGCAGTTCATAACAGGCTGATTTATTTTCTAATGCATAAAATTGAAACATTAAAATAATATCAAAACATAAAACAGTACTGCTGATTATCAGTTTTTTTAGTACTTGCTTAATTTTGTTTCAAATATTGTATATACATATCTGTGTTTTAATCTTAAAGATTTAATTAAACTTAAAGAACACTACATCTCGAATTGTATCAATAATTTTAAAACAAACATAATATATTACTTAACATTAAAACAGAGACCACTACTATTCATATTTATTCACTTTGGTATGATTAAAATAACTGTCTACATCTACTAAACATATGTTATTTATTTACCTTTCGAACATGATCAACGAGAGGCCACACGGTGTCAATATGGTCTATCAGTGTCATGAAGCCCTGGTACAGGCGTTGGCCATTCTCACTGTCATCAGGTTGAAAGTATGTAGCATTGTTCTGACATGAATCCTTCAAAGCCTCATACATAGCATACGTCGGCGGGGCACTTTCTGGCGTTTCTTCGCAGCATAACGATGCCTTCGCAGGCGGCTCTGCGAACTCCATTTTATTGCGTGTTCTTCCCGTAAAAATACGTAATCCTCGATTTAACAATCTAAACTTCATCTGTGAAATATTTGTGACAATGACCAGCTATTCGTTAAGAACTAATTTAAAATAATAAACCAATGTATTTACAAAATGATCCGTGAGCAATTACTATCATCGTACAATGTTGGCGTCTGTATTATAAAATAAAAATTATTTTAATTTGACATTACTTTAAGATATCTTGTCGTAGTAACAATCATTTCCAATTTATTTTAAAATAAAATTACGGATTTTGTCGCGAGTAAACTATGACGACTTAACCGAACGATTGATAAACATACATTGATTAAATGTCATAAAAGATACGTCAATGATGTTTGACATTGACAGTTAGCAGCTGATATTATAATGTTTTTTTAGTTGGTATTTCTTTTTGTTTATTTAAAATTTAAGAAAAAAATAGTTATTCATATGTTATAACTTTTACAGCATAATTTAAAATAATATTTAACGAGATGTAAAGAGTAATTAATCAATCTAATATACAAATTATAACAATTATAAATTTATCGCAGCGTCCAGTTATGATTTACCAGTGTCTTTTTAACCTACAAATACTACGAACGATATTTTTTTAAATTCTTATAATTATATTTAATCTAATGCTTTAAATGAACTTCGCATATCTCAACGACTACATGTACAAAGTAAACGTGTATGTATGTAAACATAACGGTTAAGCACGAGCAGCCCATATTATATAATACTTTTTTGAATCTCTCTTTTATCTCATTGCAATATATTGAAATCTGTTGATCTTATGATACTATGCAAGTTAGGATCGCAAACAAAGTTAAGGAGAACCACTTTAGCATTTAATGGTTTCCGCCAAAACACAATAACTCATATAACATGAACCGTTGTTTTCCTAGATAGCGCTATTGTAGTAAGGTCTAGATATTCTGTTAAACATACAGTTATTAGTTATTAGATATAGTCTTTAAAATTCATCTAATTCTTATTTCTTCTTTCCTGCAATATAAGATGGTTCTCCTTGCCTTTAACCAATGTTAAATAATAATAATTATTAATAAATAATAACCTTATAGCACTCTGTACTGAACACTGACAATTGACGAAACTGAACTTCTTTGCTGTCAGAACTGACAAAAATAATATTTTTTATATTTGAGAATTGTCAATTGAGGTAGTAACTAGAAATGCGACTCGACTATACTAATCAAGTAGGAAGAATAGGAAATAAATGAATAAAATGACATCTAACATCGCTAGCAACAACTCAGTGCGCCGACTTTACTCAGTAACTCGGGCGCAAACAAGCTAAAGCAGAGTTAATTTTTTTTCACTTAAGTACAAACTGAACAAATTCACTCGAGTCACTCGAGGAAAAATACCACTCGAGTCGCATAACTACTTTGAGGTTATTTAATTGTTTTTCACCGGTATAAGTCCGAATATTAGAAGATTATCCTTATAGATTGGCGATTTGTAACATTAACTATTTTTTTTCAATTATTTATTAATGTGACTTTAACTGTAATAGTTTGATACCACCTGTAGAGATAGTAAACATAACCATGGAGGGAGAGTCGACTTTAGTTATTAACGAAGAGAAATGTGAAACTGATATGGACATCGAAGAAACAAATACTTTTCCGTATCCTTCATTATTTAGCAGTAAAACTTTAATAGAATTATGCAACTCGTCCTGGAGTCGATCTCGAAAAGCTAAACAGGATATACAACCTTATTTGCGAGGTTGTAAATGGTCCCCAGATGGAACTTGCTGCCTTACAATCGTCAATAATGACGGTATTCATATAACAGAGCTGCCAAGGAATCTCTACTCTGGTTCTGTGCTTCCTGATCGGACTATTGATATTCTAGATTCAGTTATACATGTTAATGAAGGAGGCTTGGTTTATGATTTCTGCTGGTATCCTGGTATGAACAGTAGCTTACCTGAAAGTTGCTGGTAAAACTTTGACATTATATACATATATTCAAAATTTCTTTACAATTATATTTGTGTTATAAAATTTAATATTATATTTCAGTTGGTTGACAACTCGACAGAATGCTCCAGTGCAGATGTGGGATGCATTTGATGGTTCATTGAGATGTTCATATCGAGGTTTTAATGCAGTGGATGAGATGGAACCAGCAGTGTCTGTCACATTTAATACTGATGGAACAAGGATTATTGCTGGATATAAAAAATACTTGAGAACTTTTGATGTTGAAAGGTTGGTAGTTTGAGTACATTAAAAAATATGTAAAAAGGAAATGTTTTAATGTCAAATTAAAAATAAATCAACAAGTACAATAATGTTATACTGTGGGTTTTTTCAGACCAGGTAGAGATTTTGCAGAACATAAGATTAGTTCTCCAGCATCTTGTTTTACAACACATAATAATCTTTTAGCCATGGGATCCTGGAATACTTCTATTACTCTATACAATATCAGTGAAATTGGAACATATAAGAGTGTTGGGAAGATGCATGGCCACTGTGGTAACAATTAATGACTTATTTTCAGTTCTTAGTAATTTATAAGAACCAAGTGGTGAAATTTCATGTACTACATATAAAGTCGACATAATTTCAGGAGGAGTCACTCATATGAAATTTACTCCAGACGGCCTTAAACTTGTGTCAGGAGCAAGAAAGGATCATAGGCTACTTATTTGGGACATTCGCTATTACAGACGACCTCTTAATATCCTAAGTAGAGTAGTGGATACTAACCAAAGGATATATTTTGATATATCACCATGTGGTAAATTCTTAGTTACGGGTGGTACAGATGGAATCATAAAAGTGTGGGATGTTGATAATGTAAACTGGATGGAGAGTTTAGATGTGACTGATGATAAGGATAATGCTACTTTTAGGGTAAGTTCAAAGGTTTTCTAGCTGTAAGTTGATACCTATTTATTAACAATTTGAAAGCAACATTAGAATTTCTTGTTTCCAATGATTGATAGAGTATGTAACTTTTACTATGCTGGCCCAACATGGAGCAATGGGATATTAAAGCATTGAATGAAATTTGGAATTTGATAATAAAACTCAGCCAGACATTGAACCCTAAAATTATTCAATTAATAAATTCATTGTTTAAAAAAATAATAATTAAATAAAAGAACTTTGATCTATATATCTATTAAGAGTAATCTCATATACTTAAACAATTAAATACTTCATTTTCAGTTTCCAATGCACAAAGACTGCTGTAACAGTATATCCATTCACCCATTGAGACCGATATTGGCTACTGGTTCTGGTCAATATCATTTTGTGGATCCCGTTATGGCCCTTGAAGAAAAAGTTAACAATAAAGAGCTACAGGAGTCAGAAAACATAATCAAGACTGATAATGAATTAATAGATAATGATATTAAGTACTCAAGTGATGTGGAAAATAGTTTAGTGTTTTGGTGGATAGGAGACACAACTCAAACAAGTTAGTTTGAGGGTTGAATTTTTGGATATGTGTAGATAATAATTAAGTGAATATAATAAATATAATAGATTTATATATGTTTATGTATTATAATAACAAAGGTTCTTCATTCCAAATAAGAATTACATATTAAGAAAAGATTGTTAAAATTACTTCAGATTAATTTTAAAAACCAGACAACTAGACTACTTATTATTGTAAAGTAAAACTGTCGCCCAAGGACTTTCATAGTATTTTTTGTCTTAAAGGATTTTGCTATTTGGCAGTGCTGCTAAAATTAATTCTATATTTGTTTAAAAAAAAAAAAACTATGTGGGACTTTTGTGACTTAAAAAATATAGATTCCCAAAGAGATGTTGTTAAAGAAATTTGTATACTTAGTGTCGCTTCTCTATACATATTTAATAACATATTATTTATACACTAAAATATAATTACATATATAAAAACACTGATAGACATGCATAAAATAAGTACAAGAAATAAAAATAAACTAGTAACGCCAAATTTTTTTCTTTAAAAAGTTAATAATTCCTTCATGGGTTGAGTGTATTCAAATATAATAAAGTTTATCAAGATATCTTGGATCTTGCTTTTCCTAGTTTTAAATCGAAAATTAAAATTTTATTATCAAATAAGTCTCATTAGTTATTAAAGCATTCAGGAGTTTTTGGTTGATCAAAATGGATGGAACTTTGGTTGACTCATTTGCAGGGTTGATGTATGATGTAAAGTCAAACGTTAAATATTATTTTAAAAGAGCAACTGTTTACTTTCTGGCCAGCTCTCTGTAGAGCAGTTTTCCGAGCTGGGTGGTAGTTTACTCACGGACTGACTATACTGACCTTTTCAATTTAAGTCTATATCTTGACGATTCAAAAGTGCGTAAACGCCTACTTGAATAAAGAGATTTTGAATTTAATATCAACATGATTCGTTATTTTTTCTTAAGTGACGGAATGTGGTATTTTGAATTAAGGAATGAGGATTCATTCCTTGTATATGATGATGATATAACCATGAGTCTGCTCAAAGTTCACCTACATTATACAGGATCTTATCCTTAATTCTTTTTTAACCCCTCTGTCCTTTCTCAGGTGGACCCTAGTATCGGACCTATGACCTCGCCCATATTGCGAGGCTTTCAAAGGTTAATTAGGGAAACAGACTTGGGTAAGTTAAGGTTCACCAATCGATAATAAAACAAATTAGCAACATTATTATTGACATTGTCCTATTGACTGTTGAAAAATTAACAAACGGTTACATACGGTTTAATATAGGAATTTTCAGATTTTATTTTTACCCTATCTTAATTGGTTTCGGTCTATGCAGAATTTTCTCTTATTGTAAGTACCGAAACCTTTTTGAAATTTGTTAACCAAAAAAAATCACAAAAAAATATTAGGTAATAAACCCGAATATTGCCAGAAGGAAAGTAGTTAAATATGTTAAACATATATATTTACCCGGGTGTAATCACGTAAATTAAATCGGAATTTCCCCGACTAGATCGAGCCTATAAAGGGTTCTTATTAATGAAATCGGACGCCGCGTGACCGCCACGCTTCGATTTCACAAATAAGAACCTTCTACTTAAATCTTTATTTTTTTTTACCTAAAACCTGTAATTTGGTAAGTCTTTTTATGTGTGCACTTTCTTTAAACATCAAAGGTAAAATAAATTTGTAGAAAGACATGTCTTTACATTTATCCTCAATAATTTTATTAACCTTTTTGTAACAATGCATATGGCGTAAATATATTTTAGGTCCGTTGTAAATTCACCAGATGGGACTATTCCTTCCTTAATAAAAATTACTGCAATCAATTTTACAGTATTATTATAGATAATTAATTTTAACACATAATAACAACCATAATATTCTATATAAGATATTTAATAAGATATGAGTGAGATAGATGTTTAATAAGATACCTATGAGATAAGATATCAGATCGTAATTTTCAAACTTGCAACTTGAAACTAACCCACAAAATTAATGAGTGTTAGGTATATGCGTTACCTACGCTACGCTGACTAAGGAACCATCTGGCGTCAACATTTTTATTAATCCAAGAATTTGTAACTCGATTTAGGAATTACATTTATTCAATGAAAAACGCATACTATCAAACCAAGCATTAACAAATCTCGAATTCTCAAGATTCTTGCCGGAAACTTTTTGCAGGAAAAATAAAAATAAATTTGTTCAAAAAATTTGTATTTTTTGAACGAATTTCAATCAAGACGCTTTGTTTTCAGAGGTTAAACTGTATTATCGATTTTAATTATTTTTGATATGTAGGTATTTGCATATTATATTAAATATTAAAGATCAACTTATATTTCACACACAGACAGTCAGGGTGATTAAAAAAAAAAAGTTTTTTGCTCTGGAGTCTGGTTGCTCTGGCCGTATTGTATTTTAGAAATTAAATTACACAAGTTTTGTTTTTCCTTAGAACCAGCTATATACAAGTTCTAAATAACATTAATACTAATAACAGTAACAACTTTTAACAAAATTATCAGAAACATTGAACTGCCTCTAGTAATTATTCAAAAGTCAGAAATTTAACGTATTTTCTGGAATAAACCTGTCCAAATACAGAATTCTAATCTATTTTAATATTCAAGCCCGCAGAGCGTTTATCGCATTAGTGAAGTTTGACGAGTTTCAAAGTGGATAGAGTCGAAGCCCCAAGTCGTTAAGATAATATTTCCTCTCTTCAATTAATAATATTTTGCTCTTAAGAATATCTTAAACAAACGGATTTTATTAGAAGGCATTGGGAATTTATTTCTATCGGAGATCTTTCAAATTGTTGTATTTCTTTATCTCGAAAGAATAACGTCTGCGAGTTGATGTTTTTTTCAGATTGAAAAAAAAATTGAATACTTGTTTTCATTTCTAATTAAATTTAACTGTTACCATACGGTATTTTTGTGCTAAATATAAGTTAATTGAAGATGAATGTCCATACGAGTAGGTATCTAATTGTTACGTAAGACCCGTCGTACTAAGTATTAAAATATCAAAAATACAAATATTAGAAATTGCTGCTGTGTAAAAATGTTTAAAATAGTCTATTTCTAATCCTATCCGTATTTCACTCGAAAAAGTAATTATTACTTATAAACTACACAGCTAAGCTAAACAGTTTATGTTTTGTTATTTGTTTAGTGGCGCACTCTGCTCTAAAAGGGAATTTGATTGGGTTTTCAGAGTCAACATATAAGATGCTTTTTGCTGTGGAAAGTTATCTAATTTTCACAACTGATATATGAACCATTTCATATTATCATTTTAAATTAATATTAAACTACAAATGTAATTTATTTGTATTTTATGTCATGGTATATGGCTTATGTTAGGGGAAAGAGTATATAAAGCCGCTGCCAATAAATAGTATAGGTAATCATACAATAAAATATTAAAACGACAAAAAACTTAGAATATTTTTTTTTTTTAAATAATGGTTTTGTGTAGCCTATGTTAAAATTACAAGTCTTAAAAGTCTCGGAATATATTTTATTATTATTATTGATATTCCATAATCTTATAACTTTAATATGTTCATCAAAAAGTTTAAGGTATAAGTTTCGAGGAAACTTAATATCTCTTAATTTTCTATATTTTGTATAATTTATTGTAACTAGAGATAAAAGAAATTTGTGCAAAACGAAAACCGTCGGTTCATCTGGGTACTAGCTTTGATACCCTTATATTTTTATAATTTAGGACTAAAACATAATTTGTATTTTAAACATGAATCGCTTAAATTAAAATATATGCTTTAATTTTTGATACAATTATATGCAATGTTACGATAGTTTTAAGAGCAAAATCCAATTATGGCGCCCTTTTCACTTATTTTCTACCTCCACAGGGCAAAAAAATATAAAAATAGTTTCAAGGTTGAACAAAGAATAAATATTTTATAAGAACTACCAATTCTAAGTTCCTGAATAAATAGACGTTACGTCTAAACTCAAGTTTTAAGCGATTTTGTATTGTTTTGTATTTTATAAAATAATTAATAATTCCTACTAGCGTTTTAATACCCTTATATTAGAAACTGCAACTTTATAAACATATTTTTATAACTTAGAAACTCTGACTAATTTGTAAAGTTTGCCAATTAGAACGATATTATGACCCTTAGAGAAACTTGACAATAAAAGTATCTCCGGAACTTTCAAAGTCGTTTTAATTAGTTAGAAAGGAAAATTGTATAATAATAAAGTATTATAGGTATATCTTATATAATCTCGTTAAAAATTTATTCATTTTATTTCTGTCACAAAATTTTAAGAAAATATTCCAGTTTTAAAACACATTTCACTAAGGACGAGTTAAACTAAGTTAAATTTTCATAGAGTTCTTGTTTTTTTAATGTATTTAAAAAATGAATTTTTAATTTATGTTGTGATTTACACATTCTTAGATTTAAGGTAACAAAACATTAGATTTTCCGTAAATCATTAAAGAGATTAGGTACATTTAGTAATAGCAAGAAATTTAACACTGGTTTTCTATTTGCTTAATCACCTGATATAATCGGAAGATTTTTATCGAAATTGTGCAATCATCTTCAATTTTATGATAATAGAATCGTTTAGGGCGGCTGAATATTTTTATGCTTCTAGTAATTTGTCTGAAGACATTCAAACGGAATCAATAACTTGGCTTCATTGAACACACAGTAGGTATTAGGTATGTTTATGTCTACGCGTCGAGTTTTAACAATTCCGTTTTATTTTAAAGAAGCTATTTAGTGACCCGCTCTAATCAACTAAACTTTGGAATGGAAGGCGGTGTTTATTAAATCATTCCAAAATTTGATTATAATAATTTTAACAAATTTTCATAAGACTGTATTATATATTTTTTATATAATACAGTCTTTAGTACGGCAAATAAACTAAACGCTAAACGAATCACGTGATGTGTTAATTGACTAACTTCGTGCTACGGCAGAGTCTAAATCAGAGTTCCCCAAACTTTTTTGTGTCGTAGACCCCTTGACATGTTTTTCCGTATTGGGTAGACTTACTCACCTGATATTGATTTCCTTTAAATTTCTAACTGTAGTGAAGTTTAGTGTTAAAAACTTAAAGTAAAAATACTTGTTAATTTATATATTTATTAATTGAATTTAAATTAAAATTACTCAAAATAAAATAACATAAGCAATAATTCAATATTTTTAGAGAAGGATGAACCTGATGCTTTAATAATAAATTATCAACATTTGACGTCAATTTTGTAAGGGTTAATCTTAAATCTAATAGGCTAATGATGTCCAGTCTGTTTCTTTTTTTTTGATAGGAGATGATAACAGCGCTGAAGCCCCTTTCCACTAGGTATGACGATGGAAAGGAAATTAAAATTTTCCTCGCTATATTCCATAATACGGGATAAGTAACGGGTATGTTGTTTTGCAGCCATAATTACTGATAGATTTTTACAAGTTCAAAATGTATTGCGACCACAAAGCGAATACCAACATCCTACAACTTACACAATTTTATAAACAAATATATTTTTTTACTTCATAGGTACTTTTATAAATAATGTATATGTTTTAATATTATAAGATAGTATGATGTAAGTAAATATGTACTATCAGTGTGTGTGTTGAGAGCCACTATCGTGGACCCCCATTTTCATTTCATGGACCTCCAATTTTTTTTTCGCTGACGTAGACCCCTTGCAAGTTGTCATAGACCCCTAGGGGTCGATATAGACCACTTTGGGAATCACTGGTCTAAATCATTGATCGTGACTAAATCGATAAACACTTATCCTGTGGAATTAGTACAGTAAGGTCTCCTAGTTAGAAACAGTGATTCATTTCGTTAAAGATTTGTTGTATGCTTAGTGTTACATTTCGTTGTAAGAGATAGCCCATGTAAACGTGATTATAGTGTATTCCTTATTTTTCTTCAGCTGAAGAGATGCTGCTGATGCTGGACTTTTTCTCTCAAACTCCAACACATACATACAAAATATTAAAATTACTGGCCGGTTTTCTTCTACGAACAAATCTTTCTTAACTCTTAAATTCCTTATAGCAGCGGTACACAGTTGTTTTAGAAGGCTCATTGTCCATTAAAGTCGATTAAATGATTCCTCAGGTTTCAAGGCTGAGTTGAGGTCCTATTAAAATGATTGCTCAAAAATGATCCCGAAAAATATCTATATTTAAATTACCCACGATGTTCTCCTAATGTTGGTAAAAAAAATGGGAATTTTAATTTGGCACAAATGTATTTTCACTTGTGGGTAATGGAATTTCAAAACTAATTATAACTCGCCAGTGTTTCTTATATAAAAAGCTTGTTTTCGGCAAACTTTCTGAGTGGCCTACGTATAATAAAGGACAAGAAAATGAAATTACTGACTATTATTGTGATTCTGTTGTGAATATGTTTATATGTAGGTATGTTTTTATATTTATGAGATGCATATATGAAAATTAAGTGAATTAACTATGAAATATGAAATGTCACGTAAAATAAGGACTGAAATGAATAATAACCATGAAATGGATAAAATATCACTTAAAATAATAATATTAGGCTCTATACATATATGGTACGTTCTGATTTATATAAACATAACTTGTCAGTTTTAGACAAAATATTATTTCTATATCTATACATATAATAAAACAAAAAAATATATATATTTTCAAATCTTCCTTTATATAAGCAAGAGAACCCAAAACTATGTTTTTCATTTTCTCTGTTGTCTATGTTTGTGCACGCTAATCTCAAAAACGGATTAATCGATTTGGATTCAGTTTTTGGGAATATATTGCCATGGGATTCACTTTAGATTTTGTATATTTTCAACAATCGGTTAACAAATAAAGAAGTTAATAATCTCTTGTTGTCGTACCATTGCTGCTTATCAGTTTGAAGGTTTATAGTTTTTACATACATTGGTAAGTACAAAGGATACGTTTTATTAATCCGAAAGTCGCAGGCACAGCTAGTGTTAATAATATATTAAAAAAAGTTTACTATGAATATTTGTTTAAATTTTGGTGTTTAATATAATTTTTCCACGGCTAAAGAATTTCAAACATTAACTTTGGTTATGGCATCTATCAATATTTCTATTGTGCAAAGTTAGGAACATTCATAAAGATTTTCTTAAAAACCATAAAAGATATCGCCCCTTTCCGATAAATGCGAAATTTTAAAACAAAAACCGATTTGGACAACTGATAATAAGAACAACTCGAAAATCGATAGGTAATATATATTTTACGATGAGCTCGTTTTCGATGAGGCCATAAAAATACAATAAACAAGGGTCCTGTTCCGCATCTTAACTGAAATGGCATGAAAATGTCGATAGCTAGATTTATAACTCCATGATGTTTTGTTAGTACATAAGAATTCGTTTTAAGTATTTATAATTACTTATGACCATTTTGTTGTAAAATTTTATCAAATACATCCATTGGATGATGATGATTAATATCTAGGTAACATTGTGACGTTGGAGAATGGCGAGCTAGTTCCAGCTGCATCAATAATAGAAACAAATAAGCTAATAAGTTGGCAACATATTATTTTTTTTATATTTACCTACCGTTAACATCTTTATGCTCCGTGATCACTATACATACTTAATGACCAAACATTTAAGGTAACCACGGAATTACATAACATGAACACTAAAAACAATAATAATATAATAGTCACTAAATCCAGACGTTTAGAAAAACGGCGCTTTTATACAATAAAATTAATGGACCAAATCTCTCATAATATCACGTATGAAAAACTTAAAACCCACATTAAAAGCGTTCTTGTATCTAAAGTTGTATAATAAAACTAAACACGATAGTGAAGCCTGACAATAATCCACTTGTTGCTACAATATCACCATTTCCAAGATGTCTTTAACCAAAATAAGGATATAATACTTACTATTATTTTGAATGTTTATTTTACCGCAAAAAATCTGACTTTTTATAAGTGCAATATTTGAATAAATATTTTCACTTCATACGGACGTAGGATATTTCTACATAAACTCCATAGAAAACTTTTCTGTGTATTAAATTTAACAAAGAAAACTTTTCTATGGATTCTTTTCAAAGTTTAACTTAATATTCATTTATTTTTCTTTATTTCTTCTTCAATAAATGTAGTTTATTTTTAATTTTAATAAAATATAAAAACACTAGCCGATGCCCGTGACTCCGTCCACGTACATTATAAAAATAATATCTATATGACTTACATACCTACCTATGACATGTGATTTCTTTTAAAGTATTTTGAACTTACATTTTGAAGTGGACGAATGAAAACTGAGGTTTGATCAAAGTGTCTGACTATAAAATGTGTCAAAAGTCCGAAGCAAAATGATATGTTGAACATTTTTCCTAGTTTCTACAAACCAAACAAAGCATTTTGGTTGGTGGTTAAAGTATTCAACGTTCTTTATTTATTTATTTTTTATTTTTGTTTAAAATTCAGTGAATTAAACGATTAAAAACACGAGCTTCCGTGGCAATTACGTAATCGCGTTATAACTTATGTTACGTCACTGACAAAACCACGGGGAAAAGTAAAGATTTATATATCTAAAACATTGCAATATTTATCAAAATCCTTTTAGTAGTTTTGGTCCAAACTTTCGCACATATAATATTACTATAGATTCAATGTAAAATAGTAAGTAAACGGGTCCTTATATTTTCTATTGTATGTAGATATCTTTAAAGTAGGAAGCAAATATTTAGAAGTTTATATTTTAGACATTTTCAACCTGTTTGTTTTAGCTATGGTTCTTATAAATATAATAATAGCTTTTCCATTATGCAATAGGGTCTAATATAAACAGGACTTCGATTTATTATGGACATTACCTTTAGATATTTTCGTTTGGTTAGTTTCATTCCATATTATTCTTTTGGAAGTAGTAATTTATATTTATAGCTATAGCGTAATGTGGTGTACATTGTTATCTAACCGCAAATGACTGATATGTTTTTTTAACATTTAACAATTGAATACATATTTATGTGTTTTGTTACTGTGCTTCATACCGTGAAGAGTAATGTTGTAATAGGAAAGAGAAAAGAAATAGTAAAGACAAGAAAAAGAAAAAGGAAAAATTATTTTTAGACGTCTTCATACAACATACAACTACACCGAGTCCGGTGGAAAAAGATAAAATGTGAACAAATGATAATATAGAATTTAAATAATAGATATACCTCTCCTTCTATATAGGATACTCCTATGCATTAAATAATATAGCTCGGTCTACGAAATTTGATAACTAATCAGAAGTTCAAGGAGATAATATAATCATATTTTAAATGGGATTTTGATATCTAATCCCAATATGATAAAATTTGATCGCAAGGTAGATTAGATATTATAGTTGATGATTAGATAAATATATTAGATATAATCGTATTAACATTTATATTTTTTCGTTTAAAATTAAATACAACTATGCTGATTAAATAAAAAATACCTAAAAAAAACTAAAAACACGCTTTAAAAATGAATCAAACTAAAAAGTAAAAAATATATCGGAACATGAGAATGAATAATGGTCAAAATATAATTGAATTATTGTGGAAAAAAACGTGGGGAGCTTAGTGCCATATCTCTAGTTTCATTTTTGATTTGATTTTGACTTACTTTAGAAATTAATATCTTCATTTCTAAAAAAATATTTTGAAACTTTTATTTATAAATTCATCTTTGAAAATATTCAATTACTACAATGAAAACTTAAACTTTTACTTTTGTGGCATTTTATGACTTTAAAAATGCCACAAAAGTAATAGCACGAGGCGCACACTTTTTTCCACAATAATTTCATTATTTATATATTTTATAGGTGGTAGACCATAACATCGGGTCGCCGCCGGCAAAGTTACCACCCATCGGGCAAAATCGTGCTGCAAAGCGACCTAGTCGTGTTCCGGCACGTTGCTCGATGAAGCCGTTAAAGGGAAATGGGTCTGAACAGCTGCGGTGCGTTGGCGAACCGGTTTGACGTCGAGTTGGTGTTTGTTTTGTCGGGTATCTAGTCGAGGAGGGTAGCGGGATCCGAAGCAACGGCTTTCCGTTGGCCGCCCGCAGATAGTTGGGGGCCCAATTAGTGGGTTAGCCACCCACGAAAGGCTGCCCCGCCAGCTGCGAAAAATCCCAGGGTAGCTCCATCGTGCTGGTTGGCGACCAGACGAGAAGGCCCGATGGCGATCCCTGGGGGGGTTCGGGCGTCCCCGCAGTCTCCAGACTAGCCTCCCAGTGGCAAGACATCACCAATTTCAACGTCAGGTTCAATACGTACCGCCTCACTCGTAACTGCCATTTCCCATCCCTATTCACTTTTATTTTATTTTTTTTATGAGGAAAGTTAAAAAGAAGAAAATGTTTTACAGCGGTTGCACTCCTCCTCATTTAAAGTGCACCTCACTAATATCAGGGGTTTGCACTCTAATATCCTAGCTGTCCATCACCACCTGGAGACAGAGCATCCGCACCTCTTCTTTTTAACGGACACGCAGCTACAATGTCCTTTGAGCGCTGTGAACCTGAATTATCCCGGATACACGTTAGAGCACAACTTTCGCTCACGTGCCGGAGTCTGCGTGTACGCGCGGAATGATCTCTGTATCCAGCGTCTCCGTCACCTTGAAGACCCCACTTTTTCTTCTATATGGGTTTTAGTAGACACAGGAAACGAAAAAATCCTGTATTCCTGTGTCTACCGTTCGCACAGCGGTGACCAGGAGACAACTCGATTATTTGAGTATCTCGGTGAGGCTGCTGATATGGCTTTGCGTCAGTACCCTTCAGCGCAGCTCGTCTTTCTGGGAGACTTTAATGCTTGTCATCAGGACTGGCTGTTCCCGTACCAGAAGACCGACCATGCTGGAAGAGAAGCGCGGAACTTTGCGTTGTCCTTAGACCTCTTTCAGCTGGTGAGGCAAGCGACAAGGGTACCAGATGTGGATGGCCATACAGCCATTTGCCTGGACCTTCTGCTGACAACTGATCCGGACAGGTATCGTGTTGAGGTCACCTCCCCCTTGGGAACCTCCGATCACTGTCTGGTGAAATCTGTGTTTACATATTCCCCACCAGCTCTCGAACCACATGGTGTTAGGCGAGTATGGAAATACAAGTCAGCAGATTGGGATGAGATGCGGCACTTTTTTGCGTCTTATCCTTGGCGGCAGGTCTGCTTCTCTTCTTTGGATCCGTCGAGTTGCGCGGATGCTATAACCGATGTGGTGCATCAGGCAATGGAGTATTTTATTCCTTTCGCTGAAGTTCCCGTCCGTTGCAAAGCTCGCTCATGGTTTAATGCCGAATGTGGTCATGCTCAAGACCGAAAACATTCGGCATACCTCATTTGGGCTGATGCTCGAAGCCGCAAAACTCCGGATGTAAGTACAAAGAAGAAAGCCTTTAACCTAGCTGCCAAGTCCTACAAAAAGGCATTGCGGAAGGCTCGTCTCGATCGAATCGCTAAGAATGGTGAAAGGCTCTCTGTCAGACCAACTGGCAGTCGAGCTTTCTGGTCTAATAGATAATAAAAATATCATTTTTTTAGAAACAAATGTTTTTAGCAATGATTTTATTTTCGGAAAAGTTATATTCATATCAGAATAATGAGATAACCTCATCGAATTATTAATTGGTTACCTGTCCTTGATATCTGTACAAAGTTTGAACAAAATCGGTCCGTCGAAAATGAGATAAATTCGCAATTTAAAAAAGTAGGTTACAAGCAAATATACATGTGAAACTAATAAAAGCGTGTTTATAAAAAAAATAACGTACCTCTTTTTTATTTCCCGTACTTCGTTTCGTATGTTTTGCAGTTTTATGTATATATACATTCTACTGGAAAAGGTGGTGACTTGGTAAGTTAGTTAGTTATCTACTTTAAGAGATTTTCTACTTCAAGAGATTCTGAGCATAGAGTTCAGGATAAACTAATAACGTCTGAAGAGCTTAAAGGATGATCACAGATGTATGATCTTTTTTATCTCGTAAAATAGTGTTTAAGAATTTTAAAACTAAACTATAATTAATTAATCCTGGTACAGGTAATCCTGGTAAGACTTAGCTCGACCTGACCTGACAAAGAGAGATTAACTCAGACATTTCAACATCTATATAATTTGTTAATTTAAAGGATTGCAAAATACCACTTACTTCCTTTTACTAGCTGTAAACAAAAATTTAAAATATAGAAGTCCTATACGGTATTTACACTAGGATCTGAAAGTTCGGGTTGTGAGACCTGTTCGCTCGCTTTTATTGATAAATATTATTGAATGGTAGGATTTTCTATCAGATTATCTGAATGCAGAAATTAATAAAGCTCTCCGGGCTCTCTTTCAATAATGAAATATTAAATCCTATTACTTTTTCCGTATTTTATTCTACCTGAAGCTAATCTCTTTAGATTATTTAGTACATATACTAAATCAACTTATTTATTATAATAGATGGGTATGATAGAAGTAATTTACAGCCATCATTAAAATATAGTTAACATCAACTGAGCTTGATCGCACAATCATGGCTGCATAGAGATCATCTCGTAACCAACAGTTCAGAAACACAACAACAACACAAAACAATAAGAATACAACACAGCAACACAACAGAACGCGTTGTCTTGAACCAGTCAAAACCAAGTATAGTTCTGCAGTCTCTGTACCATCGTATCCATTACATTGACCGCAAGTTGAACGCTTTTTTCTACTTACCTTAAAGTGGCGTTTAGATAGTTTGGACTTAATATTGTAAGTATATATAAACTCTGGTTAGTATATAACTAAGTATTTGCTGTACGTTGTAAACAAAAATTATCAACAAAAAGCTTTTTCAAAAGTTCGTATTTTTAGAGATTACTAGGTATACTTAATTTGTATGGTTATCTTTTTATTTATATTTTTAGAAAATATATTACTCATGAAGAATCTGTTTTGCTCAAATGCCAATAAGTTTTCCATTATCATATTTTTCATTTTCGAAGATATCTTTTATGATTTTTAGAATATCGTAATAAATTTTATAAATTTTAATTAGGTAAGAAATACGAGGTCTCGAAATTACTTGAATTACAGAGAAATCTTCCAAGAAAATTAAAAAAATATGCGAAATAAAAAAAAAAAAAATTTTCCATAACATTTTTATGTGTTGGTTTGAGCAGTGATTCAATTGTTTCATCGTTTGTATTCACCGACTTGTTGAAATGTCTATATTTATATCACATATAAAAAAACTGGCTTTTTATGTCTCAATAGCGATTACCAAACCATTCACATTTCACCTATTTATCATTTTTTTTTAAACAGGATTGCCAACATTTTACTTGTTAATTTTGATTTTTTTAGAACATCATTTATAAGCTAGCTCTTGCCTAAAATTGGGAGATAAGGAGCAGAAGTCTTCTTAAAAAAAGAAACAATAAAGCAGAAGACAGTGGAAGCGTCGTCGGGTTCTCTATTGTCGAATGTTGATTCCTTGTTTTCTCAACGGGAAACTTATAATTTGACATAAAAATAAGATAAAAAGTACTTATTGTGGGATTCACTGATAAAAATAGAAGTTTAACATTTATGTATTATTAGAAGAATATTATAATGAGGATCGTTACAAAATATATAATCTTTTGGAGAAAATACATTACGTATGATCGATAAAGCATTTAATTTTTTATTGTATTTGTAAAGTAGAAAAATATAAAATAAAATTCATTAGGGCCATAACCAAAATCACTTATTCCAACATGCCTTCAAAGTTTTTGTTAAATCATCATTAGTACGAGTTCAGGCGTAAATTTTCTCACAGAATTTAGCGATTTTCAACGCAAACAAAGACCTCGGCTCGTAATGAGCTCAGTGGGAGAGGTAGGTATAGACGTGAATTATGAACACAGAAATAATTATATTGCTCTCACTAATAGAGTTAAGGATATTTAATTAACTTTAAACAATAACCAACATAATATATATGATGCTGGTAATATATATATTATATATATATATTAAAATACATTGTCAACTACAATTAGTTTAACCTAAAATCGGCTGGGTATTTTTGGATGTTTTCTTAACATGAATCTAATAGTTTTTATTGAAGTTCTAGTTTATTGCCTGTTTATTATAGATCATATCTTTGTTCCTAGTTATATATCGCTTGCTGTAGAAGTCCGTGAATAGGCAAATAAAAAACGCCAAGTTCGCTAAACCAAGCCAGTATGTGATAGCGCGCATCGGGCATTCAGATGTATATGTCTGGATTATAATATGCCCTATTACTAAAAAGAACTGCATCTGAAAATTATAAAATATATTACTTTATCATCAAATAATTTACTTACATTACATACAAAAATAATAAAAATAATATGTCAATAACAATAATACCTATTTATAATATATATATAATAAACAATCACACAATATATATATAAGTGATTGTTTCATTATATGTTACTACACCATATAATACAATATTGTATTCATATTATTATCTTCACGATATTACATCATCTTAATGGATAAATATTGTTAAAATAGATAAAGTAGGCTAAAAACTGTCTTAAGTATGATTGGATAGTATAAAATATGTAGGAGATTTCTAAGAAGATATTAATGAAGTACGTATACAATTAAGTGGCGAAGAAGAAGGTCTCCACTGAGATAGAGTGTAATAGAAGAGTGTGGAAAATTTTGACAAATGGGACCGAACCCAAGTAATATAAAGGAAGTTGGATGATATAAAGTGATCTAATGATCACCTATATTGTGGGTTGGTACATCATTAATCATTAAGACAAAAATATGTTGGTATGATATTTCTTTTTTTTTTATTTATATATTTTTTTAATCTTATATTTTTTTTTATATAAACGTTAGTAATATTTGAATAATCTTAGAAGTTTTTTTAAGCTTAGGTTGATAAAATAAACAGAACAAAATAAAAAACAACATTTCCAATGTTTAATTTTAAAAAATAGCTTTATGAATGTTCACCTTCATATTTTTCTTGTTACACGTGCGATGTAAAAACCGCGAAAATAAAAATATAACCTCAAATAATAATTGTCAACATAATGTATAAGCGTTGGGAGATGCTTACTTAAGTTATTTATTAATAAAACTACTAACACATATGTATCCTACAATAAAATTTTAAAAGTAATATAATTAATAATAACATAAATATACTAACCAATTGCATTATAGTCAAATACTTTTTCCACCAAAGATATTTTGCATAACTCGGCCCCAGGGTGGATATTCCATAATAAATGTACATCACCACATGTATGGTACAGTTGACGACTGCCATGAACGCCCAATTGTCAGACGGATCATACTTCAAGCAACACCATGTTATCATCACCATAAATACATGATGGTAAACGTGGAGAAACGTTATCTGGGATGTTTTCTTTCGGATAACAAAAAATATTGTGTCTAATAAATCTAGTATCTTTGTAATCATGTACTTCCAATAGAGCATGGCGATCATCTGTAAAAAGTAATTTAACAAGTTTAGAGCGGATTTAAGATGTTACATTTTTTTTTCCAATATAAGGTATTCACCGTATATATAAATGATTTAAAAAGTTTAGATTCAAGAATTTGATTGGCATTATAAATAAACGGTAAATAAACCATTTCTTGTGTTTTATGATGCTATACCTACATTAATAGCGGTTTTGGGAAATTGAATCTTATTTTGATTTTAGGTTAATTATACTTATGTAATTTGAGAAATGCTTGTATTTTTATGAAATATATAATAAAAATAGGAAACATAGGTTAGATTTTTAAACATTCAGACAACTACACTGACATCTTTAGATCTTAAATGCTGTTTTGTGCTGACTATAAATAATTAATGTTTAAAAATAAATAATCGCACGTTTACATACAATGTATTAACTTTAACTAGAAATAGTGAAATGGTTTACGTGAGATTTATTTCTTCGTTATTTGTATCTGGGTATATTTATTTTCTATGCATATATAAACAGATCTTCCAATAATAGAAAAATATTCTTAAATGTTGTCTTAGCATTTTTGTTTCATAGTAAATTTATTATTAAATTCCACTAAATCAGTAATTGAAAGGTTCTTGAAAAACTTTTAAAAAGTAATTTGTTTATAAATAAAATTTAGTTACATTTTAAAAAGGTTTACTTACGTATAAAGTACGATCATCATGTACACATTTTCTCGGAAACAATCCCTTATCCATTATATATGAAAGAAACTGAAAAATAATGTATTAATTTCCATATTTATACATATTTGGTCACTAATTTATTCATTATTTACCTTATACGCTAGAATACTGGAGTTAAGTACTTTAATGACATTATATATGAAGAGAACATGTTTTATGTTGTATGGCGGTCTCTTCTCCATGAACATTGGTCCAACTTTAAGGATGAAAATCATATATGTTATTATAATAAACGCCATATCGTTTGGATTCATTAACGGCCAATGATCGACGAAGCTTACTGAAACGATATTTCTAAATATATAAAAAATAAAGGTATAATGTATTCATTGTTTTCAATAAAAACGGTTTAGTTCTTATCCTGGAAAAAAATACGATATTATTTTATATATTGACCAAATATAATATCAATTCTCGATGATAAAAATAAAAACGGTTTCTTTGTGACCAAACCATTATTTCAGGTGAGCTCAAAAGAAGGTTATACTCTTTTGAATATTTTACTTGTTTTTAATTTTTGTGAAAAAATTGAATGAAATTAGAATAGAAGATTGCAAATCGAATCGCAAAGAAACGTATTTTTTATGCATAATCTTAGCAATCTCTATATCAACGTTAGGTATTCATTTGAATACCTAAATCAACTACAATAGATACGAATGATTAGAAATGGTATAAGAAAACCGTTACAAGCTAGGTTAGAAAAAAACATTGCTATACAATTTTTTGCTGAGTCTGGTATGCAAAGGGCAATGAAGAAGAATTTAAAATTAGGTATTGTGCAAATTTGTCTAGAGACCAAGCATCTCGTAACCAATCAAATTCAAAAGCCAGGCTATTAGAACTATAATCTCCAATCTTCTGGTTCAATTTTATACCAACAGTATTCTAATTACTGTTTAGACAACGAGCATTTTTCGGTAAGGTGGGCCAAATTTTATCAAAAAATTAAGCGTAAACACGTTTTGTTTATTATCATCATCATTCATTTTGTTTCTTATAATAAATAATTAAATTAATAAATGTGTCATATTTAAAAAAAAGACCAATTTCTTTTCTTGGAAATAAGTTAAAACATAGGGACTTTATACATTATTGAAACTGTAGCAAGTTTCTTTTGAGGTAAATGTTGGAATAACATCGCTAATATGGATCGCGAGGGTGTTCGACAGTTGATTTTTGAACATGCTACCTAAAGGAAAGTAGAAGGGGAAGGGGTAAGAAGGGAAAAGCTTATAAGAAAGAGTGAACACTATTGTTTTCGTCTAATACCAAGTACAGATTATATTTATAACAGCTATTATAAATATATTATATGTTGTTGTAATATTAATAAATTAGTTGACTTCAAGGGCTCATTAATTTAAACACAGGTAATTGATTTACTTTATAAAAGCATATATTAATTAATTATTAAAGGTAGTGTTTTTAAGGCTTTCACGAGTACTACACATTGAAATAAAACTATTTTTACGGATTTAACTCGCGTATATTGAATTAAATGTTAAATTTACATTTTAAATCTAACCCAACGTTTCAAATGCTTTGCAGCAATCGTGTTCAAGGTAAGACGAGATGGAGTTGTCTGTCAGTAATTCAGCTAATTAGTATTTAGTGGAGGTAGATGACTAATAGGGGGGCCGTCGCCGGGAACCTCCTCGTGTGCCCGTCTGTTTCCCTTGTTGCTCGGATTCGTCCGGTGTCATCGGAAGCGGTACGGGCCGGTGCTCCCTGGGCAACAACGGTTAATGTGATCCTTCGGGTTTGCATTAGCCGTTGGCTAATACTCGGCGCGGTGGGGGTCGGCCATGGGGGTTTGTGCCCGGTTCATGGCTGGCTGGCGGGCAGGCTGCCTTTCGGGGTGGTCTGTCTGCGGGGGGGCTCGGGCCTCTTTCCATCGTTTGATCACGTTGGAAAGTTGGCCTGGGCGTTGAGGGTGGGAGGGCGCAGGCCCTCTTTGCCGGGGTCGGCTGCGGAATTACTCCTGGTACTTCTCTGATAGCAGAGTGGACTGCTCGGGGAGATAACCGGCGGCGGAGCTGGACACGGTCAATGGTCGAGTCGGTCTGTCCAACTGGCTCGATTCTGAGACTGAGTCCAGCTAGAAGGGGGTCTCGGCCCCCTTCAGAGGCAGCAGGCTTGGGTGGGGGGAAGGGGATCCCTCCACGATCTATCAAGCCTGCGAAAAAGGGATGGGTGCTCCTCGTTGCGGGGTGCCCTCTCCGTGGATCACGTCGGGGCATCGCGGTGAGTGCGAAAGCGATCCCGTGGTGTCCCATTATGACGGCGGCGGCAACCGTCAGGTTTAGTGAGTAGGAGTCTCACATAACCACCTCCATCATCCCCTTGATGGAGGTGTGTATCCATGAGGATTCCTGACGTTAAAAAAAAATGACTGACTTACTGACAGACACCTCCATCTCGTCTTACCGTGAACACGATTGCTGTAAAGCATTCGAAACGTCGCGTCGGGTTACATTTAAAATTTAATTCAATATACGCGAGTTAAATCCGTAAAAATAGTTTTATTTCAAGTATTATGGGTACTTATAGATATATTATAGTAGTATAAGTATTATGGTACTTATTAAGAATATATATATTGTTTTTTACTTAGGAAACGTTTATTTCAATTAATAATATGAACCTTAAATGTAAGTAAACGTATAAATTAAGTGAGGAATGTGTTAATCAAACGACAAAGGCAAAATAATACTTAAAACCATAGTGTTTCTAGAATACAGAAAATTACCTCAAAACGAATAACCGTTTAATCTATACTAATATTATAAAGCAGAAGAGTTTGTTTGTTTGAACGCACTAATCTCTGGGACTACTGACCCGAATTGAAAAATTCTTTTTGTGTTGAATAGTCCGTTTTGTTAAGGAAGGCTATAGGGTAGGTATATGTCATCTCGCTATAACTAATAGAAGTTAAGCAGCAATGAAAAATGCTGCAAATTTAATATAACCTAATAGGTTCTGACTGACTTAGTTATAGCATACAGTCTAAACCGCAGATCGTAGAGATAGTAAAATTGGAGGATACATTTGTTTTTCTACGTAGTGGTGTACTAAGAAAAGATTTTTAAATTCCACCCTTAAGGGTTTTAAATATCAATTTTGTATGGAACTCGGCGGCAACACTAAAAACCACGCGGACGAAGTCGCGAGCGACTCCTAGTTTTCTAATAAAAGTCAACATGCTGTCATTTTGATCCCGGCTTCATATTTAATAAGCAGGCAGGCAGTTTAATATTGTTTAATAAATTAATTAAATCTTATATCTTATTTGATTTTTTTTAAATTAAAAACTACGCTTCATTTTTAAGCTGCAAATCTTTTTTATACTTACTATTAAATTTAAATAATGTTAGTGTTAACCTGTGTTAAATGTAAATTATAATATTAAAAAGAAAAAATAAAATAAAATAGTTATACTACTTACGTTGCCCTTTCGGTAGTTGAAGGGACATTTTAAAGCACCAAGACATCTTTGTAAGATTATTTATTATACAATTACATTATATTGTGTGTTGAATTAAGACGTCAATGATTGACCAATGAGAAATCAAGTCGATTTTGTTTTAAAAATATAGACCGTAAAGAGATTTATTTTCAATGACAAAACTTCTTTAAATGTTTTATATGTTTAATAAAGTATGAGAAAGCTTTGTTTATAATTTTATTTTTATTGTTTTGAAAATATATATGAACATGTATAGCCTATGTATATATATATATTATAAAATATATATATATATATATATATATATATATATATATATACCTATAGATTTTTTTTTGGAAACTTAAAATGTTAAATAAACCATACTAACATTTATTGACGTCACTGGTAAATTATAACATTAACTCGGGTACAAATACCAGTGTAAGTAAAAGTGTTAGTGATAAACAAGTTTTTTAGTCAAATTGTATGAATAATACTGATACATTTTTATACTATTTAACACGAGAATAGAAAAGCGAAAATATATATATTTTAGGTTCTTACCAAAATATTAATCGCTTTCCTGTCAAAATTGTGGATTTTGAATTGTTGATAGACAAACACTACATTGATAATTTGTTTTTGTGAAACTTGGCTAAAATATAATACAATGATATTTAATGATAATAGTTTTGTAACAGCCGGTGAGTACAACAGAGTCACTAATGGATAGCTTTGTTCAACAAAGGTCCTGGGAAATCCCTTAAAACTGCTTTCAAAAACGTCTTATTACTTTTATTTTCATCTTTATATATCTCAGAAAATTTTATAACGCCAGGAAAAAATTGTAATGTTAAAATTATTACATCAGATTTAATTTAACTAGATATAAGATAATAGTCCATAAATATAGACTCAATAAAACAAAAAAAAAATTAATGATCGGATCAAAAAATACTGACTGCGAGAAAAGTTTGGCAATTAATTACCTGATTGATGATAAGTTGTGCATGTGTGAGTCCAATTATAAGCTTCCGTAGTTGCACTTACTGCCAGGTGACAGTTCTGATCGTCTCTCACTCATTCCTATGAAAAAATAAGAGAAGGAAACTCACTTAAAACATATATTCCTTCCTTTAGACCATGACTTTTCATTGTTGAATAAAATGTTGTCTGTCAAAATTATTACTGGACGAACCAACTATAGTTATTATAAAGTATATATATAGGGTTATTTGTAATTAGTTGACCACCTCTCGCAGGCAGTCTCTCTACATCAATCCCAACATTTGTTCTACGACTTCTTAAAATGAATAGATTTTAAAATTTAGATTTTTCGTTGACCTTTTAAGTACTTCTTACAAAAATTTTTTTTTGTTTCGTTTCTTTTGTGTTGATTATCAAGATTTGTAAAAAGTTGTAGAACAAATAAATTTAAAGGAGTACTAGCCATTCTTGTTAATATAATGCTTGACTTCGTCACCGCAAATAAGCGTTTGATGTCACGCTTGAAAATGATAGGGATTTCATCGAAGCGGTAGATTGAGCTTCTGTGGCTTGTCCTATGTAATATGTAAATCAACATTATCTTTACCTTTAAAGAAACTTCAGATTGTAAAATTATTTATACAACGCACACCAGTGTATATCCTGTATAAAAATTTCCCGACATTAATATGTAACACACCTAGCTGGTGACTGTTTATTAAACTTACTATAAGAGTTATCACTATCAAAACCAGCTTAAAAAGCATATTATCCATACATTAATGAGGAACAATGACAAATAAATAGACATACACTTATTCACAGATAGTCGCTACAACATTATACATGCTCTTTTAGTTTTTAGAACGGAGCGGCGCGGCGGTCCAAAATTAAATTAAAAATTAAAAAAAAATCACAGACTTACTTTAGAAGTTTTCGATGAACTTTCTAGACAATAGTTCTTTTGTTAACCGCCCGTCGAGTGGTTAACGCAAACGCCTAACGTATAGCGCCTCAATAGGGCTCGGGTTCGAATCCCGGCAGGGACAGATCTATGTGATGTTTGGTCGTTTATTAAATATATTCTCAATATTTATAATGAGTATTTCTATGTATTTGTATCGTTGTCTAACACCCTTAACACAAGCAAATAATTTGCTTATTTAGGGGTTAGATCAATGTGTGTAATTTGTCCTGATATTATTATTATTGTTTAAGACATTTAGTTTTGTATGAATTTGTGAAGTGTTAAGTCAATATAATTAACAAGGATGATATGAGTTATATTAATAACAAAGTGATTAGAGTATCAATCTATATAATAACAGCATAGCATATAAATACTATATTGTTTGTAATTTTTTTACTTGCTAGTAATTTTTAACATAAGTGTATTATTTATAAATAGCAGACCCCAATAGGCGTTGGTGATGAATTCATTCTGGGTTATCGGTTGATTAAGAAAATGTCACGAAATTAATTACTGAAGAGGTAGAAAATACGTTAAGCAAGAATGATCTAAGCTCTGGAATAAATCACTCCACGTTAAGTACCTACCCTAGAAGACGTTATTCAGAAAGTAATTAATTGTAGCGCCTCCGTGTAAGGGATTTGTGTGAAATGTATATTATAATCTAAACTTACATAATTATAACTACATAAATCATAGTTATGTTCTTCAGTAAGAGATGCTTTATTTATGGCAAGATAACGTACATTTGAAAAAAAATACATAATATGTCGGTTCTAGATTTTTAATATTATATTAATTAATCAATAAAAAATAACTTGTTAATATTAATAAGTGTTAAATATATCAAGTTTTATTTTCACAATTTAGGTTATCCAAATAATAATAGAAGAAATATCTATTTTAGTTTTTGTATATCGAAATATCAACGTAAGTATAGTGTCCTTGCCTTAGTTTAATTTAGATATTTTTTATTACTGCCTTATAATTTCTATTTCTATAAGATATTTATTACAACAGTTTTTCTGAAATGATTGCTACTATAATATTGGATAAACCACATTAATTTTTTTTTCAGTATTGGAAGATGAGATGGTAGGTATTTTAATATGAAAAAAACTTACGTCCGCTATGAAATGATATTTTTTTATTGTACAGTACGTTTATTGATATAAAAACAAAAAGAGAAGACAGATAAATAAAACGTAAAATAGGCCTTATTGATAAAGAGTAAGTACATTTTGGTAAACTATAAAATGAGTGAAAACCAATTAAAAGTTCTTAAAGTACAGTCTTAATGGTAATAATTATTATAAGTATTTATTTATTTATTTATTTATTTAATCTTTATTGGCCAAAAAATGGTACAAAATGCTAAAAAAACATTCTATGCCAGTCCACCCAGTAAAAGAATTATTGGTATTAAAATGGATAATTAAAAAAATATATATGTTTACATTGTTAGGTTATGAAACATAAATACGAGAGGTGTAATTTCTATTCACAATGGTGTACAGTAAAGCGAATTAAGCTTTTTAAGTTACGGTGACTCGGGATGTAATTTCATCGAAACTCATTTATCAAAACATTAATTTATTTTCAAAATACCAAACGTATTAAAAATATCCTTGTAATAAAAATAATGTTATCCATATATGTCGAATGAAAAGCTGAAGTAGGCCTGAATAAAGCTTTTCACGTGAAAATGGAAAAAAGTATGCCCATTCAAGAGGATAACGAACTCTTATTTTGTCTATCTTCCTGTATCGTGTACTCATGAATAAATTTCAACCCCTATTAAAATTTTTCTCTTCATTTAGATTGGTAATATAGAAAGGATATAAAAATCATCTTTTTATACTTTATTTTTTAAAAGGTTATAAATATTATTCAAGACATTATTCAAAATCTTGTAGACATTATAATAAAAAATAAAAATAAATGAGAATATAAATAAACCGTTTATTTATTTTTTCAATTACAATCGACAAAAGATAGTATATTTATTACTGTGTGATTTTTTAAAGACGGTAAAATTTCTTAAATTATATTTAACTTTATGGATAAAAGCTCTATAGATAGCTTATTCATTATGTTTTCCAATCATAAAGTGTTAGAGGTGGGAGAGGCTGGTTTGTTATTATTTTTGTTTCCACACACACATATGTAATAATATTATATATGTGTGTAAGTGCGTGCACATGCATGCTCTGTTAAGCGAATAGATTGTTTCCCAGAAGTCACGGGCTTGAATTCCTGCCCGTATCGGTTTATTTTCCTTTTTTTATTTATGTAAAACTTAATTCAGCTCAACATGGTTATAATTGTTTAGATATTTTTACAAATTAATTAAATATATTTGGATTTTAGTGAACGCTGAAACACTGAACACATGACTTGAATCTGACAACCATCATCACATAAACCTTAGAATGGTGTTGGTTAATATTATATTTCTGATTGTATGGTTGATTCTATTATCTTTTATCTTGTATAATCAAATATGTTTCTTCATATATAAAAATACCATAACATAAAACAAGAAACGTTTGACGTTTCACGTTTTATATAAAATTATGAAAATGCGTAGTAAGTTTTATTTCATAACATTGATAAATAATTCAATATAACACAGACGTTATTCAAGACTTTAAGAGACAGACAGTAAGATAAAAAACAAGGTAAGTGTCCTCCAATATAAAAAAAAAATGAAACATTATAGGTCAACAAAAACAATGTAATATACTTAATTTTATTAGAAAGTCAATTCATTTTAACAATATCATACATTTGTACGAAATATTTAAGCATTAAATTAAGAACAATTTTCTTAATTTCTATCCAACAAGCTACACGTCCGCTCACGTCGTGAGGCGTGAGTCCGCCATGCTTCGAACTAGGGCTGCCATTACCTAAATTGCCTACGCCGGATAAACACGACAAAAATCCCGGACATTTGAGCGAAATATGGTTTTTTCCCCGGACACCTTTAAAAAGGATTTTTGCAACAAACTAAAAACATCGTTATATATTTTTTTACTTTTATTTATTTATACAGCTTGTTATTCAAATCTAATAAAGTACGTATGTAACTGCAACAAATAATAGATATTTGAAATAAAATTAAACATTCTTTATGAGGTCATATGATAACAAAAATAATGTGGGGTCGTTCGACTATTTTGCCGAGCCTTCTTAAATGCGGTTATTGTGAATTAATTTTTAAATAAGATTTATTTCAATTTATTACTTATCTAGAAAAAAAATTGAATTTCCCCTGACAAAAAAACACTGACACTTCATAAACCCCTGCCGGACGGAACCCGGGCGCCCTTCAAACTAGGACAAATCCGGGAAAACCGAATGGCAGCACTAACGAGCTCATAAATAAGAAAAAATAACAAAAACGAACTACATATTAAATATTAATAAAAATTCTATTATAACATCATTAATAATTATTAGTACCTTGTGTAACACATAATATCATGTGTGAGATTATTTTAGATTTTAGAGTAATTTGTTAATTGGTTGCCTGATTAATATTTTTTTCAAATGTAACAAACTTTAAATGGCTTAATTTCGTAAATGAATTTATTTGAAACATAATTGAAATATATGAGCTTGCTAGACGGTAGAAAACCATTATCTTACTTGAGATCGGGGTAAAGCGTCTTAATATAATATGCTCGAACAAAAATTAAAAAATATATATTTTCAGCTTTATTACATTAGAATAATGATATTATGATAAAATGTTATAAAATGGTTATAAATACCACATGATATTTAGCATGCATTTCTTATTTATTTACAATATTTAAAAGCATCATCAGATCAAAAATAAAATGCGAACACAAATTATTTATCTATCTAACAGATTATATAAGCTGTATATATTAAAGCTTTCTTTTATTTTTTTTATCATAATTAAAGGTTTCAAACCGGTAACACTCAATCCTCACTTGAATGTTGCGGTAAAAGAAAAAAGAAAACATACCCAAGCGGTGAGTTGCGGTACGTGAATCACTTGACATAAAAAGCTGAGACGAAGTTGTTTCTATGTGATTTCTTTTTCTCAGGTAACGAGGATTCACTTGAATTGTTCCTTTATGTGACAAAGAATTCGAGACACATTTGACGATACCTTATTTATTTATATCTCTTGACATTTGCTACTTTGACCGGTAATGTTATATGTAGGTTTGTGATAGAGGAAATAATAAATAAAAACGTATTATATGAAACAAATAATTGACATGTCTCCATTTTTTTCTGTTTTACATGCTGATGTATGTTTGAATCGAGTCAATGGTTAAAGCGCCTATCCTCATTTTAAAAACAGGCTTAAATGGAAAATCCAAATATTATGATGTTTGATTTTTTTATTATTTAGATCTGATATTTTAAAAAGATATCAAATAAGATAGATAGATAATGGATCTCACGTATAAATGGTATTTATAATATATTTATAAATATGTAAAATTTAATAACGTACACTTTTAACATATATACAAATAAATGAGATCTGTTCATTAAAACTACTTCAACAATAAATTGTTTTAAGCTTTCACGATTTGTATTCATGTTTTTATACTGTAAACGGGACTTAATCGCGTACAATTTTTAATCGAAGTATTTACCTCGACTCTCGACGTTTCGGCCGAAATGCAACGGCCGTGGTAACGAGTACTTCAACAATGTAGCTTACTACTGATCTTCTGTGAAACCAAAACTATTTGTGGAAGTGAGTCGACCTTTGGGGGAAGATTTGGAAGGGGAGATTTATAGGTTCCCAGGGTTGAAGGTAGGAAGGTGGTATGAGGATATCAGGCAACCACGTGGTCAGCTATGTGGTTAGGACTTTCGAAGGATGGGACTTAGAATATTTTCTACTAGGTACAATTTACATTTCTCAAACCTTCGTGCTAAAACACATTTTAGCAGACAACAGAAAAAGATAGAGAACAAAATTTTATGGTGTAAAATAAGAGAAACAAAATTAAAAAAAACAAATACTTTGGAACCACGTGGCTAAAGACTTACAATAATTCCTATTAAATTTAAATTTTAAAAAATTCGCGCCAAGTAATATACCTACAATAATCTCGGTGGTGACTGAAAGAGATAGCACTTAAAATTTTTATATTAAGAAATAAGAGACAAAAAAATAGAGGAAATAATAATTGAGTAATGAAATCTATAAATTCATAAAAGTGAACCAGATATTGTGCCTTAGGGCCTTTCTGGGTGATTTCTAATCTTGAATGGAAACGCTACGCTTTAAAGCGAGGTGTTGCCGGACCAACAGAGTTTAATTATATAATGTTAAATACAAATTAAGCGTTTTTTGCTCAAAGTAAACAAAATATTTAAAAAGTACAGAAAATGTTATAAAACCTATATCATTACTTAACAATATGTGAGAATTAATATTAAAATATATAAATGCTTGTATGGAGCCTTAATGAGTATAGTCAGATACTCATATAAATGAGATATTTAGGGTATCATGTACACTTGAATATTTAAAAAATAAAATATTTGTAATTTGCTAAATATAGTAATTATAAATTATTTATATTATGTGAAGAACAAAAACATGTGGTCATGAGGAGAAAAGAGGGACGACTGTAAAAAAAATAAGAATATAGTTAAAAGATTTTAAATATTTCTTGAGTGGTAAAATTAGGAAAATAAACACTTAATTAAAACGGATTTGAGGAGGACTAAAAGGAATAATACAAAACACACAAAATTTAAACTATACAAATTAAGACAATTAAATTTAAACTTAAAAGGCTGTAACGTGGCGTGTATAGGTTCTCTTATAAATACTATGCATTGGCGAGGTATTAGAAAGAGAAGGGATGAGAAAACGTTGAATGTATTTATGTGTCTGTCTTTTTAGTGTCGCTTCTTCGTTTATTGGCTTTCAAATCACAACGCTCTGAAATAAGTTTTCCCTTCAAAAATATATTTTTTGAAAATTAAAAAAAAATACACGATACAAAAAGACGTCTAAAAAGAATAAAAATAACATTAGGTATTATGTCGTAGCGTCGGGGAACCGGTGAAAGTATGTTGACAATGGTGTCTATTTTACAAAATTTCTCAAAGCTAATAAATGAGGAGTTAGACTGTACGATTTGATATTGTTATTTCGTTATTTGCCGTGGTAACTTACTTGCATTTTGAATTCTTCCTTTATTTAGCGGTCCCCCGACGCAAAGACTTCAATAAGTACATAATAATGTTATTTTTATTCATTTAGACGTATTTTGGTATCGAGGGTTTTTTTTTATTTTTAATAAAAAAAAAATCTGCTTTAAAATTATTTATTTTTTCTATGTTGTACCAAATGAACCTACGAATACAATTACGAATTTACACTTGTTTAGGTTTTTACTATCAATATTGTATAAGAACAATTCACCAGCACCAATTAAATGAAATATCTTGGAGACGACTGCTTCTGTTTCGACCAAATATAGTTAAGAACCATCTCGACTCAAATCCGTCCACTGTTTGGCAGCTACGTTGCCACACATGGGTACACAGGTACACAGGTCAAACTAATAACACCCCTCTGTCATAATATTTATGAATGGAATTCAACGATTATGGAGTAGATAATGTATGAAAAAAAAAATATCCTATGAAGTTATAAATACCGAGGGATATAAAATTCATATAGATATTTAATTTTCACCTGTTTGGCGACTAAAAAACTTATTTTCAAAGTAAACGTTATTACATTGAAGCCAGTCTTCGCGGTGCTCCTTCGTAGATTAAATATAAACATAATTTCTCCTAAAATGGGTAGTCTATCTAACTTATGAAGTGTTTTCTTTTTCATGCAAATGATTCATATCAACTCAAGTTTTAGACGTAAATTAAAACCGCAGAGTGGTTCATTATCTATTGTTGATATAATATATGATCGTGTATTTAAGAGCTTTATATCTTACAAACTTTACCTCTTGTATATCCATCCGAATATTTAGCTAACATACATCGTAATATTTATAAATATATATTGATAAAAATACACATTCATATAATGTATACCTATAAATGAGAAAGTATGTATGTATATTCCGGATAAACTCCGAAACGGTTTAACCGATTTTAACCAAATTTTCAGAGAATCTTTAGATTGACCCAGCGGGTAATCCTAAAAAGTTTGATGACGTTCGGAGACTTTTTATATTGAACTGTCAGTGAAAGTTTTTTTTACTACTGATTGATTGAAACTATTTAAGGTCAGTTATAACGTCATGATACTATCCAAGTACAAGCTAGAGAAACGAGTAGAGGAAAATGAAGAATTCAGGTTGAATCATAATTATATTAAGGTAATTCTTATATTTAATATATTTATTCTGTATTTTGAGTTAATACATCTTTAATTTAAGCGGGCTGGATATGCTAGTATATATATAAGTAATAAATATATCTTTTGATATTAATTAATATCACAGAGGTATATATCGACAGATTTTTTAGAAATCATCTTTCTCAGCGAATTATTTACATTTTATGGTAAGTTACAGTTACAAAGTTTGCATAAACTTGAATAGAACTTTCTCGAAAATCGGAATCTAATAAATAGAATAAGCGCACGATTGCAAACTAAAAAAATCGATAAGGAGCGAAAATGTAAATTATGAGTATTTACTAATAATTCCAATTCACGTTGGAAATACTGGAAAATTGCTTACTGGGGGAAGAAGATGAAGAAGAAGAATTATACTGGGGCAAGAATGTGAAACGATAAGTATACAGAATAATTAACGTCAATGTCATTAAGATGTGATAGATGGTATGGTATTTATAGAGGCTAGAAAAAAAGGTAGGAGCAGTATTGAGAAGGCTCTCCGATTCATAAAGATGAAGTTCGGAGATGTCAGAGGAGCAGACAACAGCTAAGTCACTGAGAGGTAAGATAAGAAATTACACTAGCAGAGTTAAGGCACAATGAGTAAAACCTTTTTGTGACAATATAAGATACGAACTAAAAAAAAATACTTTACAGTAAATTTTAGTAACATGACCTTTACAACTGAGCTTAGAGTTAAGATAGAGGCCGAGATTTACTTTGTTTAAGCAATCTTTAAATTATTAAAATTATATTGAATAAAGCTCCATATCATCTTATTTGCACAACTAACGCTGCGTGTGGCGAACCAGATTTCTTTAATTTATTTTTGTAATTTTGAGCTGTAATTTAAATTTTCTGGACATGGTTTAACAATGAAAGAGCAAACGCTGGTGATTTGTCTTTGCCGAATCTCGCTTCTATTGAAGATTTTAGATTTATAAAGTATTTGCTATAAGTTTTACTAGAAAATTGTATTTGTTTGTAATACATAGGCCTATAAGAGCTGAAAAGACACTTTTCTCTTCCTCGACTAACCTTCCTAAGAAACCATTTCTAAACCTTCTTCAATTTTTAAAACGTCATTGGTTTTATTTTTTATTGTAAAATAATAATTTTAATTTACAATAGAAGGTAGGTAGTAGAGAGCTATACGATGTCCAGGGAGGGGGCATCTGCCCCCCCTGCCCTCCCCTCGGTACGCCCATGGAATTATACCTTACATTTTAGCAAATTAACGCTATTAACATTATTAACTACACTGATAGCAGGATAATTGCTGTCATTTGTCAGTTTAGCGTGTGCGTAAACTTGTAGGTCGTCAAATGCAGATGATAAGGGTGTATGAGATCTCATATACCCTTATCATTTTCATTTAACAACCGTTATCATATGCAACGATCATTAGACATGTGCTAAGATAGACGGAGGGAGATATTACCACCTTGAGTCTCAACAACAGTTAAATCACGCCACCTTGACATAATATTGTCTATGCATAAGTGTAAAGTTGTAAAAGGAGAGCTAAAAGCATGACATTAATCGGTTGATTGAACAGAGTCAATCGTTTGTTCTCTTTTGCAACTTGGATATGTTCCACAATCTTATGAAGAGCGGTGTTTATCCTGTCACCAAAATAAAAAACCGGACTAAAATTTAACGATAAGATTACTGTAAGTCAAGAAATAAAATTGCTTATCAGGTTTCTTTTGAGGTTATGTCACTTAGAGGACTTTTGATAGGTAAGAGATGGCATATATCGAGATATGGTATAATTCAGACAGACAGTACACTTTACGAATTGGGATTACACGTTTTACGCTAATGTGAAGAAAATATGCGAAATTTGGGTTGAAAGCGAATATGAATACTCGTATGAGTAGTATCAATTAATATGACGATCATTATTCGGGTTACTTCATCCTAACTAACAGAAATTGACTTAATGCACCTTTCTTTATCTTTTTTAAATACTAAGGAAAAAGAAAACGAGTTAAAGAAAATAAATAAGAATTATAAAAATAAATATATAGCAAACCAATTATGATTTTTATATAAACGATATAAAAATCATAATGTCGTTATTATTCTAATATACCAATTTCATGGGTTTCTTTGTTTTACATTATCATGTCACATTGCTTAGTAAAGATCCGAGCGAACATAAATTATATTCAACCAAACATTTTAATGTTACGATGATATCGTTAATTAAATTAAAAAATAATTATGTCATTCACATTTTAAAATACTCATAACTTATTCAAATCGTATTATTTTAGTAACGTCAAAGTGCTTTGGAACCTTGAACCACTAGAAAAATAAGACTCTTCTTTAAGCTAAGTTCGGCTTCATTTTAAACTTTATTGTAACATAAGTAGTGGTCAAAGTTATGCTTAGAAATCTAAATTTGAAATCTCACACTTATATAAGCTATACCAAAATACAACAAGATAGCAATTTAAATATCGTATAAATAAATTATATTTAAGTTGCGCTGTATAATTTTATCACCTTCATTTGTTATTTTTTCGTAACATTAATACATAAGGTCCTTAGTTTGATTAAATTTTGAAACTTTGTAAAAAGTTTGATTTATTTAATCCCTTGATATTAGAATTTATAAACTAATGTTTGAAAACATCTTTAAACATGTATAGCCATGTTAAGCTGATTTAAATTTATATAAATATAGAATGAAAAATCGTTTCGCGATACGGTAGCTCAATTAGTAGAGCGACGGGATAGTTTCCCAGAGGTCGTAGGTTCGAGTCTCTGCTCGTATCGGTTTATTTTTCATTCTATATTTATATAAATTTATAACTACCCCGAATAATCGAACTAGATGCCTTAAAGCCACATTCTCTTACATATATATTATTTTAAATTATTGACACGATAGCAAAATTAAGTTTATAATATGTTTACCTACACATATAATAAAATTGTCCCTGATCCATTTCTGTATATGGATAAAAAAAATCATCATAGGGGGCCTTTATAAGAGCAAGAGAACCCAAAACAATGGTTTTTAGTTTGTCTGCTTGTCTATATGTCTGTATGTTTGTGCACGCTAATCTCAGAAACTGCTTAACCAATTTGAATCCAGTTTTCAGCAATATATTATCACAGTCTTAACTTACCATTTGGTGTAAATAAAAAAGTTAGGTCAATTTATGTCAATCACGTAATAGGTACCATGCAAACTTATTCTATACATGTAATAAATCTGTAGAGGAGTAGAGTTTGTACATTTTCAAAAATTCATACAGGGGGACCTTTATACAAGGAAGAGAATCCAAAACAAGTTTTTCATTTTGTCTGTTCGTCTGTATGTCTGTATGTGCAAGCTAATCTCAGAAACGGATTAATCGATTTGAATGCAGTTTTCGGGAACATATTGTCATGGGATTCATTCTATATTTTGTTTTTTTTTCAACAATCGGTTAACAAATAAAGAAGTTAATAATCTCTTATTGTCGTACCATTGCTTCTTACCAGTTTGAAGGTTTATATTTTTTACATACATTGGTAAGTACAAAGGGTACGCTTCATCAAAATCGAAATCTACGCGTACGGTGTCGCAGGCACAGCTAGTAATTTAATAAATTGTTGTTTGGTATTTTTGAAATATTAATATAATATATAAGGAAATTTAAATAAATGTTCATTGAACATGAACATTTATTTCAATTTACTGTAAACGGAAATATAAATTGAACAAAATTTTCAGATCAGCAAACAAACAATGAAACAATCGAACAGATGAGAACAAACAAACTAACTTTTAAATGTTATTTTTTAAATTGACCTCCTGTAAAAGACAGGTTTTGTTTCGATTTTAATAGTATTTAATTACCGTTTGCGTATTACGATTAAAGTATTCTTATCTTACGGCTTTATACGAGACGTGAACTTGAGGCACTTGAGGCGCACTCTACCTAATCTACAATCTGACAAGTTCGGAATTTGTTAATCTGTAAAAATAAATGGTATATTTGTTATGAGTAATTACATTTAATATTATATTATATATAAATAAATTATCATGGACACGGGCAAGATAAAAACCCACCTCAGGATAACTGGTCCGTCTCTCAACCAATTGAGTTATCTTATTTTTACCTGCTTTGAAATTAATTTATCAATATAATACATAGTATGTTGTATATAATACCGATTGTGTGGTAGGTAGTACATAATATATATATTCGCTGATGGAAAAGTGATGGGGAAATCAAATTGTGCAATTCTCTGTACTCTTCTCAATTATCTTCGTCGTTTCTGAAACGATTCTAACGCTTCTAGCTGGTATTTTGCTAATCCATTCCAATGTGGCAAACAGTGTATGCATGACTGAGCTTTTTAATTAATATAAATCTAGCAAGCGCTTTTTGAATAAATAATACTTTTTAATATAGCTTTTAGACTCAATATAGAGACCGAAATTGAATGTCGTTTGAAATTAATGGGTGGAACAGTTATTTATTTTTAGGGATACGGAGCTGTTTGTGACATTTAAGTATATAAAGTCGTTTATATTTTGCGTTGACTATCGGACTCTAATCGTCTAACAAAAAGTTACATATACAACATCTCAAAAAAATATAGATTCTTGATAATAGTATTTTAAGGAGAAAACTAAGGTGACGGTCATTTTAATTGTAAATAAGTCCATGATAAATACAACGACAGGTATTATAGTTGTGTTCCTTGAACATGAAACAGGTATGGCTGATTTGTGAACATTATGTAAAAATGGAAGGGGCCTATGTTTTCCTCCTTTGCTAACAAATGGTTTTATATATATCTTATATATATATAAGGGTATATAACATAGTTACATGTAATAATATTACGAATTTTATTATATTTAAAGACGATCTATCAAAATATTACATATGTATTATACAAATTCAATAACAATAGGTCGTTCTTATCTTTGAATGACTTTATTATAATTGTATTAATATCAATCTATTATCCATGCTTATCAATTACTGTATAAATTTATATTTATTTATTTACCCTTAACAAAAGGCGAACTTAATGCCTAATGGCATTCTCTCCGTGGATGGTGAGAAATTGTGGTAGGTATTGAAAAAAAAAATAGAAAAAAGGACATAATAAATATTAAATATATATGTCTATCTATGTATACACTGATAAATATATATGTACATATATAATACATTTTGGTTCAATATATTTTAGTAGTAAGTTTATGAGATGTATAATTTTAAAATCATGAGCCTTAAAAAAGTAATTTATATTGATCTTTCTTTTTCTCAACCTTATTTCCAACGAAATCATATCCTTACTTACATATGGTGATACGTAATTCACTATCGACCTACCCTTACCTAAGTTATTTTGGGTCGACGCAATATATCAATCACGCTTTCCTTTTTGAAATAGTAATTACGAGTTGGCAAAAGGTTAAGTTTTTTAGTACCAGCCGCGAGAATAGAATTTGATGGACCCTATACATAAATTGCAATACAATAATTTGATTTCAGCGCACAATATGTCATCAATTACACTTGTAAAAATGATGGCACTGCGTCTTCTCTTTCTAAAGTCTGAATGAACTCCGGGTAAAATAGGTGAGAATCTAGGAATTGAGTAATAACTATTGTACTACTTATATTAGATAAGGAAGGTGGAATTCTGATAGGACATACATCACTTAAATTTGCTTGGTTATCTTTCTGTGGTCAAACATTAACTATTTATAGCTTTTTCCATAGTGTAGCGAAAGTGCTCGGCTCAGTATGTTTTTTAAATATTTGAACGAAATTATTCAAATATAAGAAACAAAAATGTTAAAAGAGAAGAGTGGTTGCTTATGGAGACGTACTGCACAGTTCAGTGCTGATAAAAAATTAAATTAAAAATTTAAAAAACCCCCGATACAAAAAGACCTCTAAAAAGAGTAAAAATAATATTTTTATGTACTTATTGAACTCGTTGCGTCGGGAGACCGTTGTACGTACGTTGATTGTGTATATATTACGAAGTTAGTCATTGAGAACTTAGACTATACGATTCGATATCGTAATTTCTTTATTTGCCTTCTTAACTTACTTGCATTTTAATTTCTTCCTTTATTAAACGGTCCCCCGACGCAACGAGTTCAATAAGTACATAAAAATATTATTTTTACTCTTTTTAGAGGTCTTTTTGTATCGGGGGTTTTTTTAATTTTTAATTTAATTTTTTTTTCTGCTTTTTAAACTTATGTTACTAATTTCGGAATTGTACTAAATGAACCTAAAAAAAAATTTCAACTGTTTAAGTAGGAAAGATTTGTTTGTTTCTTTGAATTGAAAAGGCTCCGAAACTACGGGACCGATTTTTAAAAAAATCTTTTAGCATTAGAATCCTATATTATGATGTACATAGGTTATATTTATTAAGAGAAATATATATTATATTTAATAAAATAAGGATCCACGTGAAAGTTTCGACAATGTAATAAATTATAAATGTATTAAGAAATATGATTCAAGACTTTTTTATATGGGTAGGTAGATAGGTAGGTTTCATATATACGAATATTAATAAATATAAACATTTAGAGTTAAAATAATTATAATCACTTATAACACTATGATGAAGGGATTTATATTATCACTAGCTGTTGACCGTGATTCTTTATGACTAAGATCATAAGCCATATACCTAAATATATTTTTACAGTTTACGTGGACGCAGTCACAGGTAACAGCTATCCCTAATAAAGTACTTTACCTCAGTACGTAAGTGTTAAAACCTTTTGGCCTTCATCCTTTTGGCGACACCACTAGGAACAGCTAATTATTGCATAAGAACCTCTTCCCCGCACGAATAAAACGTCAATATCTTGAAGACGACTATTTGCATTTCAATCAAACATGGATAAGAACCATCTTGATAAGCATAGCTTTCGATTAAACAAAACCGCATTCAAATCCGTCCACGCGTTTGGCCGCAAACAGCTAATTATTGCATAAGAACCTCTCCCCGCACGAATAAAACGTCAATATCTTGAAGACGACTATTACTATTTCAATCAAACATGGATAAGAACCATCTCGACGAGCATAGCTTTCGATTAAAAAAACCGCATTCAAATCCGTCCACGCGTTTGGCCGGAAATTTGCCACAGACAGATACACAGATACACAGATACACAGATCGACAGGTCAAACTTATAACACCCCTCTTTTTAGTCGGGGGTTAATAAAAACAAATAAAGTAGAAGACGCCGAGAAAAACTTGCAAATTAATATACTTATAGTTTTATATTTATTTATTCAAAGATTGGGTTCCGAAGTTTTATATAAGTAAGGCTTGAATAGAGACAGTTCATACATTAATAACATTGATGATGTAAAAGCCGAATGTGACTGAATGGATAACCAGATACAGAAGGACTGCGAGCGCTTTCCCCTTCTTCAGAAAGCTTTATTTAAGAACATCACGAGGTTTATTAGCAACTGAGAGTTTATAATGTCGCGTACACAAGAAACAGGTATTTAAAAATAGTAATTTTATTTTTCTTGTATTAGATATAATAATAATTTACGATCAAGTACTATCATTTGTTATATGTATGAATATTTAAAATTTGTTACGACATAAATGTGTACATTCAATACTTCCTTACATACATGCCTTGTCAAATAAATATAACTGCTATCAAGCCTCTCACAGATAATAATTACGTCTGCTGACGTAATAACTTTTATTGATATTGACGCTTTTATTATATGATAGATCGTGTTTAACTTTGGTATTGTTTGTTGAGAAAGATTGTTTATATTTTTTACAATAGATATATATTTTTATGATATTTGTTTTAATATTCGATATAATATAGCTACTTGTATTAAAATAAATACTTTAAATATCAGATTTACTATTAATTAACAACTTATTATTCTTGTGTGAGTGACTCGCATATATTTTGAATATATTTGTTTGAGATGGTTTTATATTTTGAATTTGCTTGGATTAGTTTTATTTATTAACATTGGAATTAAGGAAATAACAATGCAAATTTAAAATATATACCGTTTTAGTATTAGCGAGTTATTTAACAAATATTAGTATATAGATGTCACCTCTGACTCTATAAAGATGATAATGTATATAAATTAATAATCGACGTGGATAGCTACTCGGTTACTTAATTGGCAGGGCAACAGAACAGTTTACAACAGAAAGGTAGCAGGTTCGAGTGCTAAATAAAGGAAGAAATCAAAATGCAAGTAAGTTACCAAGGCAAATGCCTAACGAAATTACAATATCTTATCGTATAGTATAAGTCCTTATTCATTAGCTCCAAAAACTTCGTAAAAAAGACACCATCGTCAACGTACATACAACGGTTCCCTGACGCAACGACTTAATAATTACATAATAATAATGTTCTTATTTTTTTAGCGGTCTTCTTATATCAGGGGATATTTAAAGTGGATTGGTCTCAATATTAAACATGAAATTATTTGTCCCATAACATATTGTTGTATCTATAAAATAATATTTAAAACATATTAGTTTAAGAAAATCTATTATGAAATTTGTTTGAACTTGAATAACTATTCTTACTTCTCAATTACCTGATTAGATGTTTATATATTTTTTTACAACAAAACTTTTATACTAAATATTATAATATTACCACTCAAAGGCTCTAATCTCAAGCTAAAAATATATTATATTTTTGTAATATAATATCATATATTTTAGACTTGTGTAAATTCATCTGTGTTACAATTGACACTAAGGTGTTATAAGACAATTATCGTGCTTTTATTCTCAAAATATGTTTGCCTAATTTGGTCTCTCTAGGCATGTTTATAAATAAAGGTTGTTTACAACTAAGCAACCGTTGTGTTGTGTTTACTAACAAAACAAGGATCATCAGCATCAGCATTCCAGTAAACCGTGAAATGCTGATGAATACTTTCAAATGTTTCGACTTGTTCATGCTTAAGTTAACTCGCTTGAGTAAGCTCTTGCATAGCTTGTAATTTGTTACGAGGTCCTAGTCTTCTAAATAAGTCGTTTTATTTTATATTTTGTTTTTGTTACTTTGAAATTTTGTTTTTGTTACGTCGAAGCGGTAAGCAGAAGCAAGATCTCTAAGGCGGCACCAATTCTATGTTCAAAGAGTTTTTTGATACATATCTTGGAATTATATATGTAATATTTTAAAATTAAGATGAATTGGAAATGCGAAACCACTACCGAAATTAATGTTTGAAAATATCTTTAAACATGTATAGCCATGTTAAGCTTATTTAAATTTATATAAATAAAGAATGAACAATAAACCGATACGGGCAGGGATTCGAACCCCGACTACTGGGAAAACCGTCCAGTCACTCTACCAACTGAGATACCGTATCGCTGTCCGTCTCGGTGAATTAAGCAGTCTATATGTAATCGTCTTTATTGGGACGGTGGTGACATCTTTTCAATCTTTATCTATACCGCAAAGTTAGAAACATTGGTTAGGATTTTCGAAAGAAAACCTAATAGATGTCACCACCATCCCAATAAAGACTTAACTTTCTAATTCAAGATTTGTTATACGTACATACGTATACCTCGATTTAGTAGTACTATTAATAATAGATCTTTTATAATATATGGACGTTAATTATGATATTGGTATTGATAATATTTGGTATATTTTTAAAACCTAAGCATTATTCAAGAAATAAATAATTGTTGTTTTTTACCAATGTGATAAAATCTGGCTAGTTGTATGTTGTATCTGGTAAAAGGTAAGGCAGCGATATATCGAATCAAAAGAATTCACACAAAGTCATGACGTATTTATCATATAAAAGCCTTAATTTTTTGTATGAAAGCTATTAAATATTAGTTAGTTACGGTTTTTAATAAACAAAAGGTGACAATGATTCATCAGTTTATGTTGGATTTACTCTACTCTACTCTTCCGATGATTGTATTCTCTGGTTATCTTAATTTATATTTGGACATTGTCTAGATACTTTATTGGATGGTGGGGGATACTAAAGCTTGATTTTGTTTAAACGGGTTTTGAAATCGATTGCCTGCATTATATATATATTTTTTCTACAAACTGAAATAAAACTATTTTTACGGATTTAACTCGCGTATAAAATTTTAAATAATAAATTTAAATAACTAAATTTTAAATTTACATTCTAAATCGAACCCGACGTTTCGAACGCTTTGCAGCAATCGTGTTCACGGTAAGACGAGATGGAGGTATCTCCTTTAAATTAAAATTTATAATTTAATTCAATATACGCGAGTTAAATCCGTAAAAATAGTTTTATTTAAATTTTCTACAAACTGTTTTCCGGGCCCCTACCAGGATGTATGTAAATGAAACAACGGGGTGGGTAAGAAACCGCATCCTTTCCAGATTCTGTAAGGATTCTTTGATGTAACATTAATACCTTCTTATATTACATAATACAAGATAATGAGTATCATAATAAAAAAACATACAAAAATTTAAAACTACCGAAAGTATATGCGTATATATGTATAGCTTTTTTTGAATGTAAATTGTATATTATCTACATACAAGTATTAGAACTCTCTTACTGCAAAGAATGACCAAAGACAGTAGTTCTATTTTTTAAAACAGTTTAGGGCACTACCCACAAACACACTAAACTGTTTACTATTTAACCTCTTCTGTTACACTTAATTGTACTATTTAGTTCTGTTATATAACTTAGTCTATCAATCACACATACTGCCTTCTCTTAGCTAGGAGACGATTTATATATACACTACTTTTAATCAAATGAGTATCCAATATTACAATTATTTATTTAGTCAATTAAACTTTTATACAAACATTACATGTTTTAGTCATACCATCAATTAATATCTTTATTTTTTTATCAAAACCTACCCTCCAATTATAGGGAAGCTAACACAAGTACTGTATATAAATAATACACGAATAAAAAGAGCGTGTAAATGCCTACGTGAATAAAGATATTTTCAATTTCAAACTGTAATCTTTTGGTTCGTTTCTTTGTTTGTCTTTTTATATAATATCTGGATCTATACTATGTACCTACTTTTTTATAAACTTTCTCTGAATAGAACCTCTATAAAATTAAATATATTGTATAGTTTAGTAGGTAGATATACGAAGGAGCTTATCGGAGAGCATTTTTTCATATATTATTTACATACATATTAAACTCCCGTGACCCCGAAAATGTTTACTAAATTAAATATATTACCATTATTATGTATATAATAAAATTAAAATATTATATTTTATTACATAGTTGTTAAATAAATATATAACCGCCTAGTTATTATACCCTGAACCATTGTATTGTAAGCATATTGTGTTTTTCAGTGAATAAGAGAAATGACTTTTACGACACCGAGATGTAACGTAGAATTCATTCTACTTTCGGAATTTGGTATTTGTCATGACTTTTTTATTTGTATTCAGAAACAATTTCATTAAATTTTTCATTTAAAACGTTGAGCTTTAAGCTGTTAACATATTTATTTATACTTTAAAGAAATGTTTTTTTTTATGATTATATCATAGATCCTGGTAGGTAGTCAGTAGTTTGCAAGTGTGTGCTGCACTATTGCCCAAGCTGTCAATACAAATGCTGCTATAACAATGATTCCTGCCGCCGACTTTAACAAGTATTCCTCGTGTTATGGACCTGTTCTTTGGCCCAAAGACACTGCGCCACCTTGTCAAATTACCTATTTTATGACATGCATTACAAATCAATGTCAAATGTACATCGCAGTAGCCTATGATTTCATATTGACCATGAATATTATTAGTGTTATTATTGAGTCACATTACTGAAGTGTTTCGTGCTCTGTAAATATGTTATTACATATTTTTCCAGCAGCCTAGTAGTCCGTTTTAAGTATAATATTTTTGTCGATTTGTTCTGAAATCTTCTGAAAAAACTTATATACATATCGTTCACTGAATGGTTACTTTAAAATCGTTTATCAATACAATTAAACGTAAAACAGTGTATTTGCCAAATGCTCCCTATTTGTTTTATCTTTTATAAAAGCTGGTATAGTTTGTTGGTTTGTTTTACGTTTTTCACTTTGGAAGTACCTCATTGCTCATTGCATTGCTGCCGTCACTATCGTAGTCCTCGTGATGGTGGTGATTATTCATGGTACTTCAGCATGTTGATTTATGGCGATTATAAAATTACGCTCTGTGTATGTGAAGTCTGATGCGCTGCTGCTAGGCGGTTCTCACGTTGCTGAGCAGACTCGGTTGCTGTACGGTTTCGTATCACTTCTTATTTATGAGATTTCTGCTCAGTCGACTCGTACTATAAACGCTCATTAATAAGACCAAGTCTATGAGTCCTCTGCTCAGCTGACTCGTTGGCCAGATGCTCATTAATGAGGCCAATTCTGTTAGCTCTCTGCTCTAATGGCTACCATGGCTAATTGACAATGTAGCAAGAAACTAAAAGTATTAAATTAAAATAACTACGTTAAAAAAAACGACTTTAAAACTAAAAAGTAAAAAATAATGAAGATTTAGTATTAATTATATACTACTTAATATTTATACGTCCTTTTTACTAATAGTTTGGAAGTCGGTGCCAAGCCTTAAAAAAATAATTATATTTAATCACTTAAATGGATACGAGCAATTAATACAATGAAATGCCTACTTTAATGATTAAGATACGTAAATAAATATAATAAAATGCAATGCGAAGAATAGTGAAAAAAAAACACAAAATTACGAAAATGTCCTCAACCGAATTCCTATACTAAAGGGCTTGGCACCGACTTCGAGCCTATAGTAAATAGGACATATAAATAATAAATAGTATACAATAAGTATTATCTCCTTTATTATTTTTTACTTTTTAGTTTTAAAGTCGTTTTTTCTAACGTAGTTATTTTTAGATAACCTGTTTATACTTGAGTTTTACATAAATTTAAAATCATATCAAAGGGTAAGTATATGCATAACTAATTTTCATCCATGTATTTTAGTTTTTTTTAATGATATGAGGTAGAGCCGTTTATGGTCTGGTTTTGTCATTTTATATCTTTTGTTATTTTATTTTTAGTTCGATAATACAAATATAAAAAAGTAAATTTGCCTTTAACTATCTTTAATATTTCAATTCGAAGAAGGCCAGGAAAGAAAAAAGCTTTCCTTATACCCAAAATAAAATTGAATTTGGATCCAAAACTTACTTAAATATTCTTTTAGATAATTTTGGTAACTTACGTGGGAATATTACTTTAAGTAAATGTGTTCTGTATTTTGTTTAGATATATTCAGCGTATTGATATAAGGGGTTTTTAAGGCTTCACAAATCCTATTAAAGGCTCATAAAACGATTAATTATTATCATGAATAACAAATGGAGTTCGTCAAAATTGGTTTAAATAAAAATGATTGTGACTAAATTTGTCTATTGTGCTTTTATCTCAATGTTTGAAATATTATTACTTAGTTGGTTTAGTTTATAACGAAAATACATATCAAACAACTTTTTATAATTACCAATATTTTTTTTTGTTTTTTGTTGTTGAATGTTTTTTTTAACAGTTAATATATTCTTTTTTCTAAAATAATGTGATAAAATTTTATATTTATCCTGTTGGGATGATCCTATTTTTGTAAGAATTTGAATTTGTATGAACGTTCCTATATTTAATACATCGATTTATAAGATCTTTTTATTTTATTATAAGATAAAAGATCAGATTCTTAAAAAAAAGGATAGAAATTATTTCATGAAATGCGGTGAATTATTGATATTGCGAATTTTTCCTATGAATGAAGTATTTATTACTAACACTGCATTTACGAGACATTTACATTTTAACATTAATGTAACAGTAACTGTGCCTCGCGACTCCGCCCAAGTGGACTTCATATCCGAGGAGCACTCTAAAAAAAATGTTTAGTGCCTCTGATACGAGATTCATAGTTACGCAACTAATATAGTTAAAACCCTTTAAACGTACACCTGGATCGCAGGTTCCAGGCACGGTTTATACTCCTCTCCATACAACGTGATGGACTCAGCACCTAGAAATGCTAGGAAGCTTCTTCTTCGTATCGCTAGATATGTTATATGAGTTGTTGGCTATTTTTCCATGTAAATATTATGCGAGTATAAAAAGGCTTTCGAATTAATTGGTCCATTTATAATCACTTAAAATCTGTACAAACAAAAACAAACTTTAAGCATTTATTATTTTATCCAAACCAATGTTTTAAAATTACTTTTTCTAATTTAGAGTCACGAATTAGACTATATTATCTGAATAAAAACTTTATATATATTAGCTCAGATAATCTGCTAACATCATACTAAGTTTAATGAAAATCGATCTAACAGTTTTGTTCTATTTTAATAACAGCCAAAACTTTTAGTTTTCCCGTGAAAATAATAAAATTTAACGAAGTATAAGTATCTTGTATGAGAACTAGAGCTAATTTCCCTTTGTAAATAATTTTATTTCTAAGAAATTGAACTGTAATGCGAATTTAATCATAATGTTTAAACAAAATCAAAAAGTGTTACATAAGCAATATGAAAAAAAGAATTAATTAAACATCTACTCTATTTGCACATTATTTATATTAATTTAATTCCATTACAAATGGTAATATTTATTTTTCTTTTTATTAAAGATGTTCAATTTAAAAAAGAATACTAAGTAGTGTATGCAAGAGTTTGACAAATCTTTGCAGCTAATAAAGAAAAAAAAAACTAAATCTTTGCAGCTGATTGTTTTACGACCAAAATCCATAATCAAACCTGATGCATTTTTGCTATTAGCACCTTATAATACAATTTGTTTCTTTAAATTATTAGTGAAAATAATCAATCCGTTAACTTGTCACTTGCAAATACAAAGATATTGTGGGTTACTGAAGCGTCGCGCGCTTGCACTGAATTGAAAAATTGCTTTTTCCGCGTGAAACACACGTTTGAGACATTTCCAATGTCCTTGAAACATTCACATTTGAAAACATTTACAAATGTTAATCATTGTTAAAAAACGGTTTAGCTGAAATTCAGGAGGAGGGTTTAGAACTAGTGGAAAATTTAAGCTTTTATGCATTGAAACAATATAACTCTCTTAAAAACTATGCTGGGAATAAATTAGATATCGTTTTTTCAAATTTACCCGCAATTGTAAAACCAAAATCCATGCCACTTCTTAAAGAAGATTGCGCACGTCCTCCGTTTAGTTTTACTGTTCTCAAATTAAATGTTATTCCTTTACTAGCAGCTCGTACATTGAAACAGAAATTTATAAAGGTGTATTATGCATGACTGATGCGCTCTCTAGAGTACACATGTACTGCTCTACTCTTGATGAAGCGACTGGTGTCATGTACAAAATTATTTATAGGTCCGTAGATTTGTATGTATCTTGTAGTCGTGGATCAGGTAATAGAATCGCAAATGGTTTCCCTTCTCTGAATTAATGAGCCTCGGGCAATAGGAAATTATAAATAATAATTCATTAGATACTATATTCTAAAATCGTCTAAAAGTTACTTTGTTAAGATATGACGTTCTCTAATAAAACCACTCTCTTTTTATTCTATTAAATTCTAGATCAAAAGCACTCGCTTTAAAACAAAGTTATCGTGGAACCTTTCGATAACTTTTTAAAATGTTTGAAAAAGGATCTTATATGTATATAATGAATGCATATAATTTTATGAAAGTGAAGTTGTTAAAACATCCAGTCCACACGGATATTATATATATTTTTTCTTTTTATGAACCTTATGCGATGGCAACTAGTTTTCATGTATTTTTTAACCTTCCACAATGTCTGTTACACCTCTTATTTTATAAAGCTTAGTTCGTAGATCGTTTAAAGTTAGTTATATTTTTTTGCTGACTATACTATAGTATATATTATAGATATATGGTAATATCATTAAATTTTTACTTCTAAAATAAATTACATGTGGGTATTCGTTAATACAAAGATAATTAAAATCCGATAGCATAAAGGTCTTAAAAATAAATGATGAAAGCGCTATAGAAGTTTATGAATTATATATATTTATTATTCTGTGATATTCGGCGATCCAGCTTAAAATATAATACAATATCCATTTACAATATTTACAAATATAAATTTGAAATATGTTACAATATAAATATGTATTATTAAAGTCGTTCATCTCATTCCATTTTTAATATAACACTAACCAGTTCCTGCCTGCAATTCTAACTACATATTTGATGTTACCAAAAGATGTGTCGTAAGCCGCTAACGTTAGCGCAAAAGATAAGGTTTGACAGTACAGATTTTATTTTTTAGACCTATATTTTTAATTGGTAGTATAGACGATTTTTCCCTAATATTCAATGTCAATTAGCATGGACGCAAATAATATAGGCAAAAAAAAAGCAATAGTTTAATGCTTTTCCTTAAATTTATTTTTCAATATACCATACATAGAAATGGTAGAGTTGTTATTATTTTATTAGTACAAAATTATTATGTATGTCGGAGATAGGAGGTATATTCGTGGCCTGTTCGGTATTGGTGACTTCGTCTGGACAATTATCAGAGTTTCGTGAACCACCGGTCTCGTTTGGGGGGGTCTCTAAGGGGGACTCTCTGGGGGACTCTAAGGCTCACACTAATCAATAATCCTCTCGTCTCGATGCTCTCGGATATTTAAATTGTCTCTGGTGCCCCTCCAAACGATTCCGATCACGTGACTCCAAACGTCACGGCGTTCACACCCCAATGTTACAATGATATCAATTGAGTTACTAATTATCGTTAAATTATCGTGATCTGCAACATGTAAATAAATAAAAGAAATAAAATAAAAACAAAATGTGGCAAAATCTACCTATTTTATTTTTGTTTATACATATGCCTATGCCTATGCCTATGCCTATGCCTATGCCTATGCCTATGCCTATGCCTATGCCTATGCCTATGCCTATGCCTATGCCTATGCCTATGCCTATGCCTATGCCTATGCCTATGCCTATGCCTATGCCTATGCCTATGCCTATGCCTATGCCTATGCCTATGCCTATGCCTATGCCTATGCCTATGCCTATGCCTATGCCTATGCCTATGCCTATGCCTATGCCTATGCCTATGCCTATGCCTATGCCTATGCCTATGCCTATGCCTATGCCTATGCCTATGCCTATGCCTATGCCTATGCCTATGCCTATGCCTATGCCTATGCCTATGCCTATGCCTATGCCTATGCCTATGCCTATGCCTATGCCTATGCCTATGCCTATGCCTATGCCTATGCCTATGCCTATGCCTATGCCTATGCCTATGCCTATGCCTATGCCTATGCCTATGCCTATGCCTATGCCTATGCCTATGCCTATGCCTATGCCTATGCCTATGCCTATGCCTATGCCTATGCCTATGCCTATGCCTATGCCTATGCCTATGCCTATGCCTATGCCTATGCCTACGCCTACGCCTACGCCTACGCCTACGCCTACGCCTACGCCTACGCCTACGCCTACGCCTACGCCTACGCCTACGCCTACGCCTACGCCTACGCCTACGCCTACGCCTACGCCTACGCCTACGCCTACGCCTACGCCTACGCCTACGCCTACGCCTACGCCTACGCCTACGCCTACGCCTACGCCTACGCCTACGCCTACGCCTACGCCTACGCCTACGCCTACGCCTACGCCTACGCCTACGCCTACGCCTACGCCTACGCCTACGCCTACGCCTACGCCTACGCCTACGCCTACGCCTACGCCTACGCCTACGCCTACGCCTACGCCTACGCCTACGCCTACGCCTACGCCTACGCCTACGCCTACGCCTACGCCTACGCCTACGCCTACGCCTACGCCTACGCCTACGCCTACGCCTACGCCTACGCCTACGCCTACGCCTACGCCTACGCCTACGCCTACGCCTACGCCTACGCCTACGCCTACGCCTACGCCTACGCCTACGCCTACGCCTACGCCTACGCCTACGCCTACGCCTACGCCTACGCCTACGCCTACGCCTACGCCTACGCCTACGCCTACGCCTACGCCTACGCCTACGCCTACGCCTACGCCTACGCCTACGCCTACGCCTACGCCTACGCCTACGCCTACGCCTACGCCTACGCCTACGCCTACGCCTACGCCTACGCCTACGCCTACGCCTACGCCTACGCCTACGCCTACGCCTACGCCTACGCCTACGCCTACGCCTACGCCTACGCCTACGCCTACGCCTACGCCTACGCCTACGCCTACGCCTACGCCTACGCCTACGCCTACGCCTACGCCTACGCCTACGCCTACGCCTACGCCTACGCCTACGCCTACGCCTACGCCTACGCCTTCGCCTACGCCTACGCCTACGCCTACGCCTACGCCTACGCCTACGCCTACGCCTACGCCTACGCCTACGCCTACGCCTACGCCTACGCCTACGCCTACGCCTACGCCTACGCCTACGCCTACGCCTACGCCTACGCCTACGCCTACGCCTACGCCTACGCCTTTGCCTATGCCTATGCCTATGCCTATGCCTATGCCTATGCCTATGCATATGCCTATGCCTATGCCTGTGCCTGTGCCTGTGCCTGTGCCTGTGCCTATTGCCTTTTGCTTAATATACCTAGTCGCTGAAAACCATTTATAACGAGATTTAAAAACGTTCCGTAGTAGCAAAGACTTACAAAGGTAGGGCTTAAAACCTTACAAGGAAAGAGAGATGCTCTGATACTTTAAAGATACTGAACAACAACTAAAATGTAACAAATGAAGCTTTCTAACCAGTTCTTGCCTGCAATTCTAACTATTTGATGTTACCAAAAGATGTGTCTTCAGCCACTAACGTTAGCGCAAAAGACAAGGTTTGACAGTAAAGATTTTATTTTTTAGACCTTTATTTTTTAGATTTTATTTTTTAGACCTTTATTTTTATTGGCAGTATAGAAGATTTTTCCTTAACTTTCAATGTCAATTAGCATGGACGCAAATAGAATAGGCAAAAAATAAGCAATCGTTTTATGATTTTCCTTAAATTTATTTTTCAATACACGTTACATAGAAATGGTAGAGTTGTTATTATTTTATTAGTACAAAATGATTATGTAAATAAATAAAAAATAAAATAAAAACAAAATGTGGCAGAATCTACGTATTTTATTTTTGTTTATACTTATGCATATTCTCTATGCTTTTGCTTATGCTTACGCTTACGCTGACGCTGACGCTTACGCTTACGCTTACGCTTACGCTTACGCTTACGCTTACGCTTACGCTTACGCTTACGCTTACGCTTACGCTTACGCTTACGCTTACGCTTACGCTTACGCTTACGCTTACGCTTACGCTTACGCTTACGCTTACGCTTACGCTTACGCTTACGCTTACGCTTACGCTTACGCTTACGCTTACGCTTACGCTTACGCTTACGCTTACGCTTACGCTTACGCTTACGCTTACGCTTACGCTTACGCTTACGCTTACGCTTACGCTTACGCTTACGCTTACGCTTACGCTTACGCTTACGCTTACGCTTACGCTTACGCTTACGCTTACGCTTACGCTTACGCTTACGCTTACGCTTACGCTTACGCTTACGCTTACGCTTACGCTTACGCTTACGCTTACGCTTACGCTTACGCTTACGCTTACGCTTACGCTTACGCTTACGCTTACGCTTACGCTTACGCTTACGCTTACGCTTACGCTTACGCTTATGCTTATGCTTATTTATGCTTATGCTTATGCTTATGCTTATGCTTATGCTTATGCTTATGCTTATGCTTATGCTTATGCTTATGCTTATGCTTATGCTTATGCTTATGCTTATGCTTATGCTTATGCTTATGCTTATGCTTATGCTTATGCTTATGCTTATGCTTATGCTTATGCTTATGCTTATGCTTATGCTTATGCTTATGCTTATGCTTATGCTTATGCTTATGCTTATGCTTATGCTTATGCTTATGCTTATGCTTATGCTTATGCTTATGCTTATGCTTATGCTTATGCTTATGCTTATGCTTATGCTTATGCTTATGCTTATGCTTATGCTTATGCTTATGCTTATGCTTATGCTTATGCTTATGCTTATGCTTATGCTTATGCTTATGCTTATGCTTATGCTTATGCTTATGCTTATGCTTATGCTTATGCTTATGCTTATGCTTATGCTTATGCTTATGCTTATGCTTATGCTTATGCTTATGCTTATGCTTATGCTTATGCTTATGCTTATGCTTATGCTTATGCTTATGCTTATGCTTATGCTTATGCTTATGCTTATGCTTATGCTTATGCTTTTATTAACAGTCTGCCTATAATATTTTATTTGGATACAACATTACGTGACAACTTTTTTATATTTAATAAAGCCACAAAAAATATATTATAATCCAAATAGTATTAATGTTTAATTATTTTATGAAACTAGTCATACATGTTAACAAAACAACTTAACTTTTCAAGCGTAATTCAAAACGTATGTAAAATATGACTTTTATACAAAGTTCTAAGAAATGATATAATATAAGATTATCAACTTAATAAACTACTAAATTAATTTCTCATAAGATTAAAGAATTAAAATATTAGGTTTTCTTGTATTTTACTAGAATAATATGTTTTAATATTTTTAAGAGAAAGGTTATCTACCTTTTAATATTTCAGATCTATCAGAAACTTTTTAATGTTTTCATTCATGTTTTGCTTAATACACCTAGTTGCTGATATATATTGCTTATCCATTAATTTATAACGAGATTTAAAAACTTTCCGTTAAATCAAAGACTTACAAAGGTAGGGCTTAAACCCTTACAAGGAAAGAGAGATGATCTGATACTTTAAAGATACTGAACAACAACTAAAATGTAACAAATTAAACTTTCTAACCAGTTCTTGCCTGCAATTCTAACTATTTAATATTACCAAAACATGTGTCGTCAGCCACTAACGTTAGCGCAAAAGATAAGGTTTGACAGTAAAAATTTTATTTTTTAGACCTATATTTTTAATTGGTAGTATAGAAGATTTTTCCTTTACTTTCAATGTCAATTAGCATAGACGCAAATAAAATAGGCACAATAAAAGCAATAGTTTTATGCTTTTCCTTAAATTTATTTTTCAATACACGTTACATAGAAATGGTAGAGTTGTTATTATTTTATTAGTACAAAATGATTATGTAAATAAATAAAAAATTAAATAAAAACAAAATGCCTATGCCTATGCCTATGCCTATGCCCATGCCCATGCCCATGCCCATGCCCATGCCCATGCCCATGCCCATGCCCATGCCCATGCCCATGCCCATGCCCATGCCCATGCCCATGCCCATGCCCATGCCCATGCCCATGCCCATGCCCATGCCCATGCCCATGCCCATGCCCATGCCCATGCCCATGCCCATGCCCATGCCCATGCCCATGCCCATGCCCATGCCCATGCCCATGCCCATGCCCATGCCCATGCCCATGCCTATGCCTATGCCTATGCCTATGCCTATGCCTGTGCCTATGCCTATGAATATGCCTATTGCCTTTTGCTTAATATACCTAGTCGCTGAAAACCATTTATAACGAGATTTAAAAACGTTCCGTAGTAGCAAAGACTTACAAAGGTAGGGCTTAAAACCTTACAAGGAAAGAGAGATGCTCTGATACTTTAAAGATACTGAACAACAACTAAAATGTAACAAATGAAGCTTTCTAACCAGTTCTTGCCTGCAATTCTAACTATTTGATGTTACCAAAAGATGTGTCTTCAGCCACTAACGTTAGCGCAAAAGACAAGGTTTGACAGTAAAGATTTTATTTTTTAGACCTTTATTTTTTAGATTTTATTTTTTAGACCTTTATTTTTATTGGCAGTATAGAAGATTTTTCCTTAACTTTCAATGTCAATTAGCATGGACGCAAATAGAATAGGCAAAAAATAAGCAATCGTTTTATGATTTTCCTTAAATTTATTTTTCAATACACGTTACATAGAAATGGTAGAGTTGTTATTATTTTATTAGTACAAAATGATTATGTAAATAAATAAAAAATAAAATAAAAACAAAATGTGGCAGAATCTACGTATTTTATTTTTGTTTATACTTATGCATATTCTCTATGCTTTTGCTTATGCTTACGCTTAGGCTTACGCTAAGGCTTACGCTTACGCTTACGCTTACGCTTACGCTTACGCTTACGCTTACGCTTACGCTTACGCTTACGCTTACGCTTACGCTTACGCTTACGCTTACGCTTACTCTTACGCTTACGCTTACGCTTACGCTTACGCTTACGCTTACGCTTACGCTTACGCTTACGCTTACGCTTACGCTTACGCTTACGCTTACGCTTACGCTTACGCTTACGCTTACGCTTACGCTTACGCTTACGCTTACGCTTACGCTTACGCTTACGCTTACGCTTACGCTTACGCTTACGCTTATTTATTAACAGTCTGCCTATAATATTTATTTTGGATACAACATTACGTGACAACTTTTTTATATTTAGTAAAGCCACAAAAAATATATTATAATATAAATTATATTTCGTAGTTTCATTCTTCAGATATAAATTAACAATGTAGTACCTTAACCTACAAGGCAACTTCGCACGCTTTTAAATAGATTCAATTCATTGAAACAAAAAAGGTCAATTGACCGAGTGAAATGAAACGTAATTTCCACCTGACACAATCACATACTACCTCCCATCACGACGAGATACATTCTTTTACCGTGCGAGGCAACGAGAGCACATTTCTTTGAAAAATCTGTTAATTTTAAATAAAATATTACATTAATTATGTCTAAAAGAAAATCACAAGAGTAAATTGATTATTATGCAGAAAAAATTAAAACATTACAAAAAAAGCAGTACAAGCGTCGCCTACGATCAAATGTCAGATTATATATATATATAGAGTATACTCAGATTCATCGGAGTCTGAACAAAATTCAGGTGAGTTTATTTTATCTTTGTGTTTATGAAGTGCAGTGAAGTGATTTCAAAAATATATCCTGGAGGTTGGCCGCGAGTCAACACGAAGGAAATCTAAAAGCTGGGAGGTTGACCGTGAGTCAACACGAAGGCATTATCCAGGAGGTTGGCCGCGAGTCAATACGAAATAATTTTTAACCAGAAGGCTGACCATGAGTCAACCCTGTGGCAAATCTACATAATATAATAATTGCTATTAAAAATATGAACATTTTGCAATTAATTTATTGTGTATTTCGTAGTTATTTATATTATTTTATTATTTTGTTTTTTTTTTAAGTACCCTCAAATTTACTATTGTAAAGTTATTTTATTCTTGTAAATTTACTTTATTATTGTAAATTTACTTTATTATTGTAGTTATTTGGTTTTTTCCAGACAATCAATGTCCGGCAAAAGAAACTAATGAATTCTTAGAAAAAGTCGCCCAAACAAATGAATTGATGTGCGATATCCCAACGTCTGATCCTAATCAAAACGATAAGACTGAGGAGAGTGTTCCGGAACTTGAGGCTGAAATTTTATTCGCTTTAGGCGACTATATTGATGAGTCACCTAATTATGGCAAACAAAAATCAGCCTGATTTGGCTAAGCGTTGGCTTCCTTTGTTAAGTAAAGAGATACAAGAAAAAGAAACTAAAGAAAAGCTTTTGAAAGAATATGTTGTACAGTACTAATATGTTGTTGTAAATTATTACGGGCCCCTAGTTTGAATCCAGAAATCTCTGCTGCTATGACTGACGCCGCCAGGGCACGCGATAAGAAAACAGAAGCTGCTCAACAACAGCTTGGGCTGTTTATTACAGTCCTTACCGTCTCTGATGACGAAAAAGCAAACAAAATACGCGCAATCAAGATTTTATCTGATAGTTGTCGTATTTTGTCAGATTTACATTTCAAACAAACACAAACTAAGGTTAACTCCGGCATTGGAAAAATCTTTTCTTAATATGATACAATATGTTGAAAGGGACGAAACACTGTTTGGAAGCAAGTTATCTGAAAAAAATAAGCTTCGAAAACTATCGAAAAGCAAGGATTGCAAATTAAGAAATCTTCAACAAATCCAAAAACTCCAACACCATCTACGTCGAATTCGACGTCTTTCAGATCACGGTTTCAGGGAAACTGGACGAGCTCCTCGCGCCCCTATCAGACTGCCAACAGGGTGAGGGGAGCACAGAAATCTCAAGCGGCAGCTCGCAAAAACCATCCTGTGCCAACACAGACGACCAAATCTTCGAGCTACCTTAAACAACCGCGTGTTCCGATGCGACAATGAACAAGGTACATGCCGGTCGTTTACAGACTTTCTGTTGTAATTGGCGTATTTTGACTAAAAACCCTATTATTTTAAACTGGATTGAACATGGTTTTTCTATACCTTTTGCAAGAGACGTACAACAGAATTTTGTCCCAAATAATGTTTTTTCCTCTTCAGAAAAATATGAAATGTCCAAAGCTATTCAAAATCTGCTAGATTTAGGTGCAATTTCAGTACGTGTTCCGCGCAAAGATCAATTTATTTCTAAAATATTCTTAGCGCCGAAATCTAATGGAGGTAAGAGGTTCATTTTGAACTTAAAGTCCTTAAATAAGTTTATTCCAAATTTTCATTTTAAAATGGAAGATTACCGAACTGCCGCGAAATTAATGTTTAAAAACGGTTTTATGGCCACGATAGATCTGAAAAAAGCATACTTATTGGTCCCGTTTGCTCCAGATGATAGAAAATACTTGCGCTTTAATTTCGATGATGAAAACGGTAATACACACACGTACGAATTCACAGCGATGCCTTATGGCCTCTACGAGGTGCCACGCACCTCGTACTTTCACAAAAATTATGAAGGAGGTAATAACAGTTTTAAGATCTCGCGGCTTTACATCAGTTGTTTATTTAGATGATATTTTGTGTATTGGCAAAAATTATGAGTAATGCTTGCAAAACGTAAGAGAAACTACAAATTTATTGAAATGTCTAGGTTTCATAATTAATTATGAAAAAAGCTGTCTAGAACCTCAACAAGTTTGTCGCTTTCTAGGATTTATGTTCAATTCCGTAAATATGCGCTTATTGCTAACTATAGAAAAACGCAACAGTATAGCACAGACAGTCCATAAGTTTATATCATTACCAGCCTGTTCAATACGAGATTTCTCACGTTTGATAGGTTGGATGGTAAGACAACATAAAATGTACGTCAAATACTGTTGGTACATTTCAGTCTGATATAGAGATATTCACTGACGCGTCAAATATAGGCTGGGGTGCTTACTGTAATAACGAACGCGCTAATGGTGGATGGAAGGAAAATGAAAAAATGTATCATATTAATTATCTTGAACTATTAGCAGTATTTTTTGGGCTTAAATGTTTTGCCAGTCACAGATCTGATTGTACTATACTGTTGCGAATTGACAATACCACAGCGATAAGTTATGTGAATAAAATGGGCGGGATTCAGCATACTCATCTCAATGACTTAGCTAAAGACATTTGGCAGTGGTGCGAAAAGCGAAATATTTGGCTTTTCGCTTCTTATATTAACACAAGAGATAATATTGAAGCTGATGAGGAATCAAGGAAAATTAATCCTGATATAGAATGGCAATTAACTCAGCATGCTTTTCAAACAATTACAAAATTCTTTGGATTTCCTGAAATCGACTTATTCGCTTCTCGCATCAATGCCAAGTGTAAAACATATGCCTCTTGGAAACCAGATCCCAATGCTTTAATAGTAGATGTTTTTACTTTAAATTGGAAAAAAATCTATTTTTGTGCTCTTCCCCCTTTCCCGTTAATTTTAAAATGCTTAGAAAAAATTAATTCTGAGCAAGCATCTGGTATTCTTATTTTTCCATATTGGCCTTCCCAGCCCTGGTTTCCTCTTCTTGTAAGGTTGTTAGTATCAGACATTATATTTTTGCAGCCATCTGATCACAGTCACCGATCTGCGCTATCTTTACTTTTAGGAAGTGATTTTGTATCAAATGATCTGTTAAAAAGATTACTCAAAAGGGTTTACAAGCTAAGGCCTTCCACCCAAAAATATGTCCAAACTTGGGACCCTCAGGTCGTTTTAAATTATATTTCAAGCTGGACACCTAATCGTAATCTTAGTATTGAAAAAATAAGCAAAAAATTGGTAATCTTACTTGTTTTATGTACTGTGCATAGAGTTCAAACACTTTCCTTAATTAAATTAAGTAATCTTTCAATCTGTTCTAATTTAATTAGAATTATTATCTCGGATATTATTAAAACTTCCGGTGCAGGTCGTAATCAACCTGTTTTATTTTTACCGTATTTTGAACAAAATAAAGATATTTGTCCAGCTACAGTCATAAGAGACTATTTGTTTGTTACAAAAAATCTTAAAAGTAAAAACTCACAGAATCTTTTGTTAACTTTTAAATCACCTCACCGACCGGCATCTGCCCAAACAATCAGCAGGTGGATTAAACAAGTTCTCGCGGATAGTAATATAGACGTGACTGTGTTCAGTGCTCATAGCACAAGACACACAGCCACGTCTGCTGCTAGTTCTGCTGGTGTTTCCATCGATACAATTCGAAAAACTGCTGGCTGGACAAAGATATCGAAAACGTTTGCAAAATTTTACCATCGTCCGATTATCGATGAGGGGAATTTTGCAAAGTCTGTTTGTTTGAAGGAATAATTAAGAAATTGTTATTAATGATAATTACAATTATAATAATTTACTATACATATTGAAAAATTTAAGTAGAAAATTATCATTTACATACATTATGCATAAGAATAAAACGAAATAAATGATTTGCGAAGTTCACTATGTTTCTCTGTTATGAGCAAGACACAAAATACGCTTACGCTTAGGCTTACGCTTACGCTTACGCTTACGCTTACGCTTATGCTTATGCTTATGCTTATGGTTACGCTTATGCTTTTATTAACCGTCTGCCTATAATATCTATTTTGGATACAACATTACGTGACAACTTTTTTATATTTAATAAAGCCACAAAAAATATATTATAATATAAATAGTATTAATCTTTAATTATTTTATAAAACTAGTCATACATGTAAATAAAACAACTTAACTTTTCAAGCGTAATTCAAAACGTATGTGAAATATGACTATTATACAAAGTTCTAAGAAATGATATTATATAAGATTATCAACTTAATAAACAACAAAATAAATTTCTCATAAGATTTAAGAATTAAAATATTAGAACCTTTTTGAAGGTTCTCCTGTATTTTACTAGAATGGTATGTTTTAATATCTTTAAGAGAAAGGTTATCTACCTTTTAATATTTCAGATCTATAAGAAACTTTTTAACGTTATCATTCATGTTTTGCTTAATATACCTAGTTGCTGAAAACAATCCATTAATTTATAACGAGATTTAAAAACTTTCCGTTAAAGCAAAAACTTACAAAGGTAGGGTTTAAACCCTTACAAGGAAAGAGAGATGATCTGATACTTTAAAGACAAAGAGCCTACTTACAATACATATACTAAAAATGGAAGAAAAATAAAGTGTTTCCGGTGTGGAAAAGATAAACATACAACGGCTCAGTGCAGACTTAAAGATACATTATATTGCAAGAAATGCAAAACAAAAGGTCATTTACAATTAGTGTGTTTCAGAGAACAGAAACAACTAGAATTAGTAGATGAACATTCTACAGATGAGGAAATATATGAAATACATAGCATATTTAACAAAAGTAGCATACTAAAGAATGATAAATTTATTATTACTTTACAACTAAATGAAAAACCATGTACATTTGAGCTGGATACAGGAGCAGCGGTAACCACCTGTTCTACAGATTATTATAATACTAACTTCAGAAACCTGAAACTGGAAAGTACACCAGTGAAGTTGAAAACCTATACAGGGGAAATTATACACCCACAAGGTACCTGTAACATAAATGTCAAATACAAAAATACAGAAATTCAAGGAAGAATCTTCGTGATTAATAGAAAAGTAGATCCAGTATTGGGAAGAGAGTGGATAAGGAAATTAAACTTAATAGTCGAAATAAACTCGCTACAAAAACAAGAAAATGATATTACAGAAAAACTATATACAGAAAAATTACAAAATTTTATTGAAGAATATGGAGAATTATTCTCAGAACAAATAGGAGAAATAAAAGATCATCAAGCAGTATTCAAATTAAAAGAAGATGCAGTACCAGTATTTTTAAAGCCACGATCAGTACCATTTGCACTTAGATCTCAAGTAGAAGGTGAAATTGACAGATTAGAAAAAGAAAGAATATTAGAGAAAGTTATATACTCACCATGGGGTACCCCAATTGTCCCGGTAATGAAACAAAATGGTAAAATTCGCTTGTGTGCTGACTATAGAGCAACCTTAAATAAAAATCTGGAAAATGATCACTACCCCATACCTAGAGTCGAAGAAATATTTGCAAAACTTAGCGGTGGAAAATATTTTTGTACATTAGATATTAATCAAGCATATTTACACATGAAAACAGGGAATGAGACAGCAGAAATGCAAGCTATAAGCACCTGTAAAGGTACATACAAGGTAAAGAGTATTTTATTTATATTAGATTGTATTAACTATAAAAAAGTAAATAAAGTTTGGGGTGAAAATAGCACCAAATGTGTGGCAGAGGTACATGGACCAAACACTTCAAGGAATGGAAGGTACAGCTTGTTTCTTTGATGATATTGCCGTACAAGGACATACAAACATACAATTACTACAAAGAATCAGAAAAGTATTCGACAAACTAAAAGAATGTGGGTTACACTTAAATAGGAAGAAATGTCAGTTTTTCCAGAAATCTGTCACTTATCTGGGACATACCATAAATGAGAAAGGATTACACCCTACACAAGAAAAGATAAAAGATATAACAAATAGCCCACGTCCTACAGACATTACATCTCTACGTACATTTTTAGGACTGATAAACTATTATCAACAATTCATTCCCAACTTAGCATCAAAATTAAATCCTTTATACAGATTATTACAAAAAGATTCGAAATTTACATGGTCCACTGAATGTGAGCAGGTTTTTCAAGATTTGAAAATGGAAATATGTGGAGAAAAAGTACTTATACCATTCCATGGAAACTTACCTGTTACACTAGCAACTGATGCATCACCAACTGGGATGGGAGCAGTATTGTCACACATCATGCCAGATAAATCTGAACGACCTATAGCATTTGCATCAAAGTCACTCACATAAGCGGAAAAAGGATACAGCCAACTCGATAAAGAAGCTGCTGCACTAATATGGGGATTGAAAAAGTTTTTTCAATTCTGCTATGGCAGAAAAATAAGCCTTGTTGTGGACAATCAACCACTGGCCAGGATTCTACATCCTGAGAAAGCAGCACCAGCTACCACAGCCATACGACTTGTACATTACGCTAACTTTTTAGCAGGATTTGATTATGAAATAAGATTAAGGAAATCTACTGAACATGCTAATGCTGATTATTTTTCAAGAATACAGCATATTAATAAAAATAGTAGAAGCGATACACTTACAGATGATGAAGTTTTTTATCTAAATCAAATTGCAGAAATGCCGGTGTCATTACAAGAAATACAGAAAGCTACAGCTACTGATCCTGAACTACAAAAATTATACATAAACATACAATCAGGAATAGAAGATACTGGAAGACTACATGAATTTTCATTACAGAATAATTGCATATTTTATGGCATTCGAATTGTTATTCCCAAGAAACTACAGAGTAAAATTTTAGAAGAACTACATACAGCACATACAGGGATTGTCAAAATGAAGGCTTTGGTCAGAAGTTATGTCTGGTGGAAGAATATTGATTTTGATATCGAAAATATGGTGAAACAATGCAAGAGATGTTGTTTGTTGCAGAAAAACCCAACTAAAGTACCTGTACACAGCTGGGAATACCCTAAAGAACCATGGAGTCGAATTCATATAGACTATGCAGGGCCATTCATGAACAAATATTATCTTATTGTCGTAGATGCATACACTAAATGGTTGGAGGTCATACCTACTAATTCTATTACAGCTACAGCAACGATAAATATTCTTAAGAGCATATACACTACATTTGGCCTACCAATAACACAAGTTTCGGACAATGGAAGACAATTTAGATCCGAAGAGATGCAAAGGTTTCTAATAGAAAATGGAATTCAAGCTAAGTTTACAGCACCATTTCATCCATCTACAAATGGGCAAGCAGAAAGATACGTACAAACAGTGAAAAATAAAATTAAAGCAATGATGAATGAAGAAGGGTCGCTGCAAGAAAAATTACAAAAATTCTTAATGATGTACAGGAAAACACCTAACAATGCTACAGGATTAAGCCCAAGTGAAATGATGTTTAAAAGAATATATAGAACTAGAATTGACATAGTAAAAAGATTACAAGAAAACATAAAAAATTACAGTAATGATGGAATAGTAGTAAACAAACAGTTTAAAAAAGGAGATAGAGTTCAAATAAGAATGTACGACAGCAATAAATGGAAATTTGGGAAAATATTAGACAGGAAAGGAAAACTACATTACGAGGTGGAAGTAGATGGAAGAGTACATCAAAGACATGCTGATCAAATAATACAAACCTCATGTTTGAGCGAGAACATGAAGATACCAGATGCTTACATGACCAGACCAAGTCAACTGCAAAAAAATAGGTTTACACCAAAATCACCTGAAAAAGTTCAAAGCAATCCTACAGAAAGGGAATCTACACCACCCATTCCAGGTCCTGAAATGGATACTGTAGAAAATAAAGTTCCAGATATGGTACCGACAGCAGTCACGGCTTCACCTACACCAGCCAGTGGTCCTACACGTCGAAGTACTAGAATCAGAAGACCACCAAGCCGTTTGAACCTTTGAAATACAACGAGGGGGAGTGTTAGGTTCTAAGATCTGATGTGTTTCCGAACGCATCGCCCGCAGACTACCATAGAGAATAAATAGAATGATTGGCATAGATACGAACCGGACATATAATCTACATCCCTTGTACTGTAATTATGTTGTAATAGATTGTATAATAAAGAGTGCATATAATTAAAATACAAGCATTATTTCATCTCCGTGATTCATAACCCGCACATACACAACACTTATGCTTATGCTTATGCTTTTATTAACAGTCTGCCAATAATATTTATTTTGGATACAAAATTACGTGACAACTTTTTATATTTAATAAAGCCACAAAAAATAAATTATAACATAAATAGTATTAATCTTTAATTATTTTATGAAACTAGTCATACATGTAAATAAAACAACTTAACTTTTCAAGCGTAATTCAAAACGTATGTGAAATATGACTATTATAAAAAGTTCTAAGAAATGATATTATATAAGATTATCAACTTAATAAACTACTAAATTAATTTCTCATAAAGTTAAAGAATTAAAATGTTAGGTTTTCCTGTATTTTACTAGAATAGTATGTTTTAATATCTTTAAGAGAAAGGTTATCTACCTTTTAATATTTCAGATCTATAAGAAACTTTTTCATGTTTTCATTCATGTTTTGCTTAATATACCTAGTTGCTTAAAACAATCCATTAATTTATAATGAGATTTAAAAACTTTCCTTTAAAGCAAAAACTTACAAAGGTAGGGCTTTAACCCTTACAAGGAAAAGAGATGACCTGATACTTTAAATATACTGAACAGCAACTAAAATGTAACAAATGAAACTTTCTAACCAGTTCTTGCCTGCAATTCTAACTATTTGATGTTACCAAAAGATGTATCGTCAGCCGCTAGCGTTAGCGCAAAAGATAAGGTTTGACAGTAAAGATTTTATTTTTTAGACCTATATTTTTAATTAGTAGTATTGAAGATTTTTCCTTAATTTTCAATGTCAATTAGCATGGACGTAAATAATATAGGCAAAAAAAAGAAGCATTTTAATGCTTTTCCTTTAATTTATATTTCAATACGCTTAACATAGAAATGGTAGTTGTTATTATTTTATTAGTATAAAATGATTATGTAAATAAATAAAAGAAATAAAATAAAAACAAAATTTGGCAGAATCTAAATATTTTATTTTTGTTTATACTTGTGCTTATTCTCTATGTTTATGCTTATGCTTATGCTTATGCTAATACTTACGCTTACGCTTACGCTTACGCTTACGCTTACGCTTACGCTTACGCTTACGCTTACGCTTACGCTTACGCTTATGCTTACGCTTACGCTTACGCTTACGCTTACGCTTACGCTTCCGCTTCCGCTTTCGCTTCCGCTTATGCTTTCGCTTATGCTTATGCTTTTATTAACAGTCTGCTTATAATATTTATTTTGGATACAACATTACGCGACAACTTTTTTATATTTAATAAAGCCACAAAAAATATATTATAATACAAATAATATTAATATTTAATTATTTTATGAAACTAGTCATACATGTTAATAAAACAACTTACCTTTTCAAGCGTAATTCAAAACGTATGTGAAATATGACTATTATAAAAAGTTCTAAGAAATGATATTATATAAGATTATCAACTTAATAAACTACTAAATTAATTTCTCATAAAGTTAAAGAATTAAAATGTTAGGTTTTCCTGTATTTTACTAGAATAGTATGTTTTAATATCTTTAAGAGAAAGGTTATCTACCTTTTAATATTTCAGATCTATAAATAACTTTTTCATGTTTTCATTCATGTTTTGCTTAATATACCTAGTTGCTTAAAACAATCCATTAATTTATAATGAGATTTAAAAACTTTCCTTTAAAGCAAAGACTTAAAAAGGTAGGGCTTAAACCCTTACAAGGAAAGAGAGATGATCTGATACTTTAAAGATACTGAACAACAACTAAAATGTAACAAATGAAACTTTCTAACCAGTTCTTGCCTGCAATTCTAACTATTTGATGTTACCAAAAGATGTGTCTTCAGCCACTAACGTTAGCGCAAAAGATAAGGTTTGACAGTAAAGATTTTATTTTTTAGACCTATATTTTTAATTGGTAGTATAGAAGATTTTTCCTTTACTTTCAATGTCAATTAGCATAGACGCAAATAAAATAGGCACAAAAAAAGCAATAGTTTTATGCTTTTCCTTAAATTTATTTTTCAATACACGTTACATAGAAATGGTAGAGTTGTTATTATTTTATTAGTGCAAAATGATTATGTAAATAAATAAAAAAATTAAATAAAAACAAAATGTGGCAGAATCTACCTATTTTATTTTCGTTTATACTTGTGCTTATTCTCTATGTTTAAGCTTATGCTTATGCTAATGCTTACGCTTACGCTTATGCTTACGCTTACGCTTACGCTTACGCTTACGCTTACGCTTACGCTTACGCTTACGCTTACGCTTACGCTAACGCTTTTGCTCCCGCTTCCGCTTCCGCTTCCGCTTCCGCTTCCGCTTCCGCTTCCGCTTCCGCTTCCGCTTCCGCTTCCGATTATGCTTCCGCTTCCGCTTTTGCTTATGCTTTTATTAATAGTCTGCCTATAATATTTATTTTGGATACAACATTACGTGACAACTTTTTTATATTTAATAAAGCCACAAAAAATATATTATAATATAAATTGTATTAATCTTTAATTATTTTATTAAACTGGTCATACATGTAAATAAAACAACTTAACTTTTTAAGCGTAATTCAAAACGTATGTGAAATATGACTATTATACAAAGTTCTAAGAAATGATATTATATAAGATTATCAACTAAATAAACTGCTAAATTAATTTCTCATAAGATTAAAGAATTAAAATATTAGGTATTTCTGTATTTTACTAGAATAGTATGTTTTAAAACCTTTAAGAGAAAGGTTATTTACCTTTAAATATTTCAGATCTGTAAGAAACTTTTTAATGTTTGAAAACATGTTTTGCTTAATATACCTAGTTGCTGAAAACAATCCATTAATTTATAACGAGATTTAAAACTTTCCGTTAAAGCAAAGACTTACAAAGGTAGGGCTTAAACCCTTACAATTAAAGAAAGATGATCTGATACTTTAAAGATACTGAACAACAAATAAAATGTACCAAATGAAGCTTTCTAACCAGTTCTTGCCTGCAATTCTAACTTTTTGATGTAACTAAAAGATGTGTCGTCAGCCGCTAACGTTAGCGCAAAAGATAAGGATTGATTGTAAAGATTTTATTTTTTAGACCTATATTTTTAATTAGTAGTATAGAAGATTTTTCCTTAATATTCAATGTCAATTAGCATGGACGCAAATAAAATAGGCAAAAAAAAAGCAATAGTTTTATGCTTTTCTTTAAATTTATTTTTCAATACACGTTACATAGAAATGGTAGTTGTTATTTATTTTATTAGTACAAAATGATTATGTAAATAAATAAAAGAAATAAAATAAAAACAAAATGTGGCAGAATCTAAATATTTTATTTTTGTTTATACTTGTGCTTATTCTCTATGTTTATGCTTATGCTTATGCTAATGCTTACGCTTACGCTTATGCTTACGCTTACGCTTACGCTTACGCTTACGCTTACGCTTACGCTTACGCTTACGCTTACGCTTACGCTTACGCTTACGCTTACGCTTACGCTTACGCTTACGCTTACGCTTACGCTTACGCTTACGCTTACGCTTACGCTTACGCTTACGCTTACGCTTACGCTTACGCTTACGCTTACGCTTACGCGTACGCTTTTGCTTCCGCTTCCGCTTCCGCTTCCGCTTCCGCTTCCGCTTCCGCTTCCGCTTTCGCTTTCGCTTTCGCTTCCGCTTCCGCTTCCGATTATGCTTCGGCTTCCGCTTATGCTTATGCTTATGCTTATGCTTTTATTAACAGTCTGCCTATAATATTTATTTTGGATACAACATTACGTGACAACTTTCTTATATTTAATAAAGCCACAAAAAATAAATTATAACATAAATAGTATTAATCTTTAATTATTTTATGAAACTAGTCATACATGTAAATAAAACAACTTAACTTTTCAAGCGTAATTCAAAACGTATGTGAAATATGACTATTATAAAAAGTTCTAAGAAATGATATTATATAAGATTATCAACTTAATAAACTACTAAATTAATTTCTCATAAAGTTAAAGAATTAAAATGTTAGGTTTTCCTGTATTTTACTAGAATAGTATGTTTTAATATCTTTAAGAGAAAGGTTATCTACCTTTTAATATTTCAGATCTATAAATAACTTTTTCATGTTTTCATTCATGTTTTGCTTAATATACCTAGTTGCTTAAAACAATCCATTAATTTATAATGAGATTTAAAAACTTTCCTTTAAAGCAAAAACTTACAAAGGTAGGGCTTTAACCCTTACAAGGAAAAAGAGATGATCTGATACTTTAAATATACTGAACAGCAACTAAAATGTAACAAATGAAACTTTCTAACCAGTTCTTGCCTGCAATTCTAACTATTTGATGTTACCAAAAGATGTATCGTCAGCCGCTAGCGTTAGCGCAAAAGATAAGGTTTGACAGTAAAGATTTTATTTTTTAGACCTATATTTTTAATTAGTAGTATTGAAGATTTTTCCTTAATTTTCAATGTCAATTAGCATGGACGTAAATAATATAGGCAAAAAAAAGAAGCAGTTTAATGCTTTTCCTTTAATTTATATTTCAATACGCTTAACATAGAAATGGTAGTTGTTATTATTTTATTAGTACAAAATGATTATGTAAATAAATAAAAGAAATAAAATAAAAACAAAATTTGGCAGAATCTAAATATTTTATTTTTGTTTATACTTGTGCTTATTCTCTATGTTTATGCTTATGCTTATGCTTATGCTAATACTTACGCTTACGCTTACGCTTACGCTTACGCTTACGCTTACGCTTACGCTTACGCTTACGCTTACGCTTACGCTTACGCTTACGCTTACGCTTACGCTTACGCTTACGCTTACGCTTACGCTTACGCTTACGCTTACGCTTACGCTTACGCTTACGCTTAGGCTTACGCTTACGCTTACGCTTACGCTTACGCTTACGCTTACGCTTACGCTTACGCTTACGCTTACGCTTACGCTTACGCTTACGCTTACGCTTACGCTTACGCTTACGCTTACGCTTACGCTTACGTTTACGCTTACGCTTACGCTTACGCTTACGCTTACGCTTACGCTTACGCTTACGCTTACGCTTACGCTTCCGCTTCCACTTTCGCTTCCGCTTATGTTTTCGCTTATGCTTATGCTTTTATTAACAGTCTGCTTATAATATTTATTTTGGATACAACATTACGCGACAACTTTTTTATATTTAATAAAGCCACAAAAAATATATTATAATATAAATAGTATTAATCTTTAATTATTTTATGAAACTAGTCATACATGTAAATAAAACAACTTTATTTTTCAAGCGTAATTCAAAACGTATGTGAAATATGACTATTATACAAAGTTCTAAGAAATGATATTATGTAAGATTATCAACTTAATAAACTGCTAAATTAATTTCTCATAAGATTAAAGAATTAAAATATTAGGTTTTTCTGTATTTTACTAGAATAGTATGTTTTAATATCTTTAAGAGAAAGGTTATTTACCTTTTAATATTTCAGATCTATAAGAAACTTTTTAATGTTTTCATTCATGTTTTGCTTAATATACCTAGTCGCTGAAAACAATCCATTAATTTATAACGAGATTTAAATTTTTTCCGTTAAAGCAAAGACTTAAAAAGGTAGGGCTTAAACCCTTACAAGGAAAGAGAGATGATCTGATACTTTAAAGATACTGAACAACAACTAAAATGTAACAAATGAAACTTTCTAACCAGTTCTTGCCTGCAATTCTAACTATTTGATGTTACCAAAAGATGTGTCTTCAGCCACTAACGTTAGCGCAAAAGATAAGGTTTGACAGTAAAGATTTTATTTTTTAGACCTATATTTTTAATTGGTAGTATAGAAGATTTTTCCTTTACTTTCAATGTCAATTAGCATAGACGCAAATAAAATAGGCACAAAAAAAGCAATAGTTTTATGCTTTTCCTTAAATTTATTTTTCAATACACGTTACATAGAAATGGTAGAGTTGTTATTATTTTATTAGTGCAAAATGATTATGTAAATAAATAAAAAAATTAAATAAAAACAAAATGTGGCAGAATCTACCTATTTTATTTTCGTTTATACTTGTGCTTATTCTCTATGTTTAAGCTTATGCTTATGCTAATGCTTACGCTTACGCTTATGCTTACGCTTACGCTTACGCTTACGCTTACGCTTACGCTTACGCTTACGCTTACGCTTACGCTTACGCTTACGCTTACGCTTACGCTTACGCTTACGCTTACGCTTACGCTTACGCTTACGCTTACGCTTACGCTTACGCTTACGCTTACGCTTACGCTTCCGCTTCCACTTTCGCTTCCGCTTATGCTTTCGCTTATGCTTATGCTTTTATTAACAGTCTGCTTATAATATTTATTTTGGATACAACATTACGCGACAACTTTTTTATATTTAATAAAGCCACAAAAAATATATTATAATATAAATAGTATTAATCTTTAATTATTTTATGAAACTAGTCATACATGTAAATAAAACAACTTTATTTTTCAAGCGTAATTCAAAACGTATGTGAAATATGACTATTATACAAAGTTCTAAGAAATGATATTATGTAAGATTATCAACTTAATAAACTGCTAAATTAATTTCTCATAAGATTAAAGAATTAAAATATTAGGTTTTTCTGTATTTTACTAGAATAGTATGTTTTAATATCTTTAAGAGAAAGGTTATTTACCTTTTAATATTTTAGATCTATAAGAAACTTTTTAATGTTTTCATTCATGTTTTGCTTAATATACCTAGTCGCTGAAAACAATCCATTAATTTATAACGAGATTTAAATTTTTTCCGTTAAAGCAAAGACTTAAAAAGGTAGGGCTTAAACCCTTACAAGGAAAGAGAGATGATCTGATACTTTAAAGATACTGAACAACAACTAAAATGTAACAAATGAAACTTTCTAACCAGTTCTTGCCTGCAATTCTAACTATTTGATGTTACCAAAAGATGTGTCTTCAGCCACTAACGTTAGCGCAAAAGATAAGGTTTGACAGTAAAGATTTTATTTTTTAGACCTATATTTTTAATTGGTAGTATAGAAGATTTTTCCTTTACTTTCAATGTCAATTAGCATAGACGCAAATAAAATAGGCACAAAAAAAGCAATAGTTTTATGCTTTTCCTTAAATTTATTTTTCAATACACGTTACATAGAAATGGTAGAGTTGTTATTATTTTATTAGTGCAAAATGATTATGTAAATAAATAAAAAAATTAAATAAAAACAAAATGTGGCAGAATCTACCTATTTTATTTTCGTTTATACTTGTGCTTATTCTCTATGTTTAAGCTTATGCTTATGCTAATGCTTACGCTTACGCTTATGCTTACGCTTACGCTTACGCTTACGCTTACGCTTACGCTTACGCTTACGCTTACGCTTACGCTTACGCTTACGCTTACGCTTACGCTTACGCTTACGCTAACGCTTTTGCTTCCGCTTCCGCTTCCGCTTCCGCTTCCTATTATGCTTCCGCTTCCGCTTTTGCTTATGCTTTTATTAATAGTCTGCCTATAATATTTATTTTGGATACAACATTACGTGACAACTTTTTTATATTTAATAAAGCCACAAAAAATATATTATAATATAAATTGTATTAATCTTTAATTATTTTATTAAACTGGTCATACATGTAAATAAAACAACTTAACTTTTTAAGCGTAATTCAAATCGTATGTGAAATATGACTATTATACAAAGTTCTAAGAAATGATATTATATAAGATTATCAACTAAATAAACTGCTAAATTAATTTCTCATAAGATTAAAGAATTAAAATATTAGGTTTTTCTGTATTTTACTAGAATAGTATGTTTTATTATCTTTAAGAGAAAGGTTATTTACCTTTAAATATTTCAGATCTATAAGAAACTTTTTAATGTTTGAAAACATGTTTTGCTTAATATACCTAGTTGCTGAAAACAATCCATTAATTTATAACGAGATTTAAAACTTTCCGTTAAAGCAAAGACTTACAAAGGTAGGGCTTAAACCCTTACAATTAAAGAAAGATGATCTGATACTTTAAAGATACTGAACAACAAATAAAATGTACAAAATGAAGCTTTCTAACCAGTTCTTGCCTGCAATTCTAACTTTTTGATGTAACTAAAAGATGTGTCGTCAGCCGCTAACGTTAGCGCAAAAGATAAGGATTGATTGTAAAGATTTTATTTTTTAGACCTATATTTTTAATTAGTAGTATAGAAGATTTTTCCTTAATATTCAATGTCAATTAGCATGGACGCAAATAAAATAGGCAAAAAAAAAGCAATAGTTTTATGCTTTTCTTTAAATTTATTTTTCAATACACGTTACATAGAAATGGTAGTTGTTATTTATTTTATTAGTACAAAATGATTATGTAAATAAATAAAAGAAATAAAATAAAAACAAAATGTGAGTTATCACAGCATAAGCAGTGATTCCCGCTTACGTCGATTGCATCATTCTCCTGAGTCGGCATTTACCATTGTTTGTAATTAGAATTAATTATTATAAGTTAATTAGTATTGTAGTAGATTTAATCCAGTAAACTTGTATTTTTAATAAATAAATATTTTTTAATAACTTCGTTGTCTGCCAATACATAACTGGTGCAGTCGGTAGGATTACGGCGTTTCGTAATAGTTTTGGAATCAAACTCTTCCATACTCTGACAAACGGCGATTCCCAAGTCGCATTCCCGTAATCCAGAATCTAACGGCGTTCAAGCGAAGGCTACACGAGGATATTCTGGAGCATTGGACGTCCCCGTGTACTACTCAAGACCCGACGGGAGATGCAGATACTGGTGTGGTGAGTACTCTCGCTAATAAACCAAGTTCCTGCTTTATTTCCTGTCTTAGTATATATATATTATTAATGTTAAAGAGTGTTTAAAGCTAAAATCGCGATAAACCTAGTTTAGTTTGAAAGTTTGTCTATTTCTAAAATCGAACGAGCATTCTTTAGTTTAATATACCATATATTTTGGTAATATAAAGTGTTTAAAGCTGAAATCGCGATAAGCCTAGTTAATTTCGTAATTTAAATCAAATAAAACCTAATTAAAATCCAACGCGCATTCTTTAGGTTTAGAATTTCATTCATTGTTTCTTTAATAATTACATATTATCAGTGGAACGCGGTATAACTGCAGCCAGATACTTCAATTGTCTTTATTAGTGTGCAAAGTTAATTATTTAATTTTATAATTTTTATATTTTTTTTTTCTTTCTTTTAATTGTGAATATATAAAATATCAGTATGTCAGTAATAGATTCACCCCATTTTAAACTCGTCGTAGATTTAATTCCGCGATATGACGGCAATAAAAAATTACTTAATTTTTATATAAGAGAGGTTGAAAATGTCCTTAGCCAATTGGAAGCACCGGGTAGTAGCCACCCCACATTATTAAGTGTTATTAAAAGTAAATTAAGTGGTGCAGCTATAGAAGCGATAGCATACGAAGAAAACTTAGAATCGTGGCTTAAAATAAAAAATGCATTATTAAGACGTTTAGGAGAACCCCGAAACGAGATACAAGTGATACAAGAGCTGATAAGAACCCGAAAATTAAAATTTGAAAATTCTGAGTCATTTGGCAAGCAATTACGCGAGTTGCTTGATACCTTGTATTCCGTTGGTAGACATGGAGATAAAAGTTATTATGAGGAGATGGTTATTGAGCAGTATACTAATAACTTAGATTTCCACGTGTCTTTAAGTGTTAGAATAGCAAGGCCGGAAACATTAGAGATGGCCATAGTCGCGGCTAGACAGGAGGAAGCAAGGCTAGCTATTAATAAACCAGGCTCTTTATCGTTACAACAGGGTAATATGTTTAAGCATAAGGAATTTAATTATGTTCAAAACCAACCCAATAACAGATTACCTATTTCCCAACGACCATTTTACCCACAACAGCAATTTAGGCCCCAAAATTACGTGCCTCAACCAAACAACATGACTCCTGAGCAACGCGAGCAACTAGTTAAGTCATTACTACCATGGAAAAACCAACCCCCAGGTAGGAGCTCTGGTAACTACCGGAAGCATTTTAATATACCCCAACAGATTAACCCACCACAGAAAAATTCAGACGTTACTATGAGATCAGTTTCAAAGCCGAATAAACCACAGTTTGCTGTGGAGGAACTATTTTTTACCCAGAATAACTCACAAAATCAACAGCCTTAATATGAGGACGAGTACTTTAGTTTTTATGATAGTCAACAAAATGAAGGTGAGTATCAAACAGAGTACAGTCAAGAAACGGATTTTGAGGAACCTCGGGATTTTATGGAGGTTCAGGAACACAGGAACCCGAGATAGTCGAAATCAACGTGCAGGAGAGGGAGCACCTGCCGTACATCGAGTTGCCGGAATTAGGAGGTAAGTACTTAATTGATACTGGAGCGAGCCGTAGCGTTGTTGCATCGGTTGTTATTTTTAATACTATTTTTGAATTACTTGTTGAACATGAACCGTTTCAAATCGCTACCGCGCATAATGTGTCACGTCATAACCATGTAGTTTATCTCCCGTTACCACCAATTTTTAATGCAGATTTAACTCATAAATTTTTAATTTTTGATTTTGATCCCAAGTACAAAGGATTAATCGGATTTGATTTATTAAGATGTCTTAAAAGTAATATTGATCTTAACAGTAACCTGTTACGCACAACAAACGCTAATATTCCGATTTATTTTAATCACCCATTACACAAGATTAAAATTGAACCCAAGTGTGAGAAAGTTGTAACTTTTAGAACAAACTATATTGACGGACAATATATACATAATACGCGATACTGGTCAGAAGGTTTAGAATCCCCTACAGCTTTTGTAACAGTCAAATCTGGTTCATTTAAAACTACTGTTATAAATTATACTAATGAAAATAAATATATCCCCAATAAAATCCCGATACAACTAGAGACTTACTCTGGAAGTGAAAACGAGATTGTAGATTTAAATTCATTAGACATAAATATTGACATTAATAAAGAACTGTGTGACAACTTAAATAAAATTCGAACAAGTCACATTAACGAGGAGGAAAGGCGTGAAAAGACTAAGCTTTGTTATAATTACCGCGAAATATTTCATTCTGAAAATATACCATTAACATTTACAAACGCGGTTAAACACCAGTTAAAATTATCGAAAGAAACACCAATATATGTTCGTAGTTACAGACAGCCTCCAAAACATCGCGCTGAAATTCGTAATCAAGTTGATAACTTACTCAAGCAGGGTATCATTAGAGAAAGTATATCCCCTTGGTCGTGTCCTGTTCATATAGTACCCAAAAAACCGGACGCATCGGGAAATGTTAAATGGAGACTTGTAATAGATTACAGACGTTTAAACGATAGGATTGTCGAAGACAAGTACCCACTTCCGAACATTCATGACTTACTAGACAGACTGGGACGCGCACAGTATTTTACAACCCTTGACCTCGCGAGCGGCTACCACCAGGTGGAAATGCACCCAGAAGACGTAGAGAAAACCGCATTCACTACGGAAAGAGGCCATTATGAATTTTTACGCATGCCATTCGGTCTAAAGAACGCACCGAGCACTTCCCAACGTTTAATGGATCATATCCTTGGAGGCTTACCTAACGTTTATACTTACCTTGATGACGTCATAATCATCAGTACTTCTCTACAAGAACACGTAGAAAAATTACGTCAAGTATTCGAAAGGTTTAAAACACATAATCTAAAAGTTCAACTTGATAAGTCTGAATTTCTTCAGAAACACGTTAACTTCCTTGGACATGAACTCACAGACGAAGGTCTTAAACCCAATAGAGTCAAAATAAAAGTTGTACTTGATTTCCCCTTGCCTCAAAATCAGAAACAAATAAAGTCATTTTTAGGTCTCGTTGGATATTACCGAAAATTTATCAAAGACTTTGCAAAGTTAACTAAACCCATGACGTTATGTTTAAAGAAAGGCGGTAAAGTTATTCACAAAAGATTTTTTAGAATCATTCCATAAGTGTAAGCAAATATTAACTAACGACCCCATATTACAGTACCCTGATTTTGACGAGTCGTTCATACTAACTACAGACGCATCAGACTATGCGTTAGGCGCGGTTTTGTCCCAAGGAAATGTAGGATCTGACAAACCCGTAGCGTACGCGTCGCGTACTTTATCAGATTCCGAGTCACGCTATTCCACAATAGAAAAAGAGCTTTTAGCCATTGTATGGGCTATAAAGTATTTCCGACCTTATTTGTATGGACGTAAGTTCACTATTTACACTGACCACGTACCTTTAACATGGCTGATGTCACTGAAAGACCCTAACTCGAAACTGACACGTTGGCGGTTGAAGTTAGCCGAATATGACTTTAAAGTTGTATATAAGAAAGGACGACATAACACAAATGCAGATGCGTTATCCCGAGCTAAAATATTTCATCACAGTATGGATTCACTCGCGGTTAATTTTGACGATATTGAAGACGATGACTTAATTAATCGAATGTTTAATCACGCCCCTACTGAAAATAACGATGGTCAGGAAGCAGGCCCTAGCAACCAAAATTTAAACATAGAGACTGACGGACAGACAAATTCACAACCCCCTGAAAATATTGAATCGGATAGTATGACAGTTGTCACAATAGACGAGCGACAGTTAGTTAGCACGAATCATACTCAGCTTGACAACGAAAACAACAGCATTCCCATATTATCTGACGCTATTGACAGACAACTAAAACAATTCCACATAAGATCAACCCCAGGCTCCACTTACAGAGTAGATAATAGATCAACGAATCAACGTACAGTCATTAAAGACGTATTTATCCCTATTAACAACACAGAACAAGAAATAATTAGATTCCTTAGGGATCACACAATAGCAAATCGCATTTTTCACTGTTACTTTTATAACGATGAACTATATTTAGCATTCTGTAGAGTTTATACAACGGTGTTTAATGATAGAGGTCCAAAACTCATAAGATGTACTAAGCGTGTCATATCAGTCGAAAACCAGGCCGAACAATTAGAACTAATTAAAAAATATCATGAAGGGAAGACTGTGCACCGCGGTATTCAAGAAACACATAAACAATTGCACAGAAACTACCATTGGCCCAATATGCTACTCACTATTCAAGGTTACATAAATCAATGTGACACTTGTCTCAAAGCCAAGTACGAACGCAACCCCTTGAGACCCCCTTTAGCACTAACTGAAACACCCCGTAAACCTATGGAACATTTATTTATGGACTTATATTTGACTGGAGGAGGTACTTTTCTAACTATCATAGATAACTTTTCTAAATTCGCGCAAGCAGTTGCATTAAACGCATCCAGTAGTGTACATGTAGCTGAAGCATTGTTACAAGTAATCTCTGTTTTAGGACTTCTCCACAAAATTACGACAGACTCCGACAATAAGTTTAACAATGAGGTTATTAAAGAAATATGTGCTTTACATGACATAAATATACATTCCACAATCCTAGCTCGAATTCACCTATAGAGCGATTTGATTCGACCATAGGCGAAATTATTAGAATACAGAGAATGACAAATAAAGATGACCCCATACAGTTAATAATGAAATACGCAATCATAGCGTACAACAACGCTATCCACCCTGCAACAGGTTATTCGCCTCATGAACTTCTTTTTGGTCATATATCATCACGTAATCCATTAGAGCTACATTTTCCAAAAGAATTCTATCAAGATTACGTCTTAAAACATAAAGCAAATGCTGCATCAATACAGGTATGTATAACAGCTCTTATATCGAAGAACAAGGAACAGGTAATAGCAAAACGCAACAAAGAAGCAGAAGAAACAACATTCAAGGTAGGTGAAACAGTTTACAAACAAGTGGCGAAGACAGCGAGAAACGACAAAACAAAGCCGGTATTTAAAGGACCATATAAGATCATTCATCTGCACCCTAATAATGTTGCAGAAATAATAGGAAATGATCCAAATTCAAAGTCTATAAGAGTTCATTATAAACTACTAAGAAGGCCTCACCTTGTCCCAGGACCCTCATCACAGGAGCAATCATGCTCCACGCAACAGCAGAAATAACATTTAATCTCGTTAATAACGAACAGGGAATCCTTTCGCTTAAGCAAGACCAAATAATTAAACAAACGAATATTTTTTATTTAGCATGTGTTTATAATGTAACATATTTAAAATTAACAACGATTAAATTAACTGCATTATATTCAAGTATTAAAGCTTCCGAAAGGTCTACCATGCATTCAGAACGTATTCAAAATTTTTATCGTAATCAAATATAATATAACTTATCTTTAGTAAATAGATATAATCAATATTTAGATATTTACGTTCAAATATATTTTAGTTTTCAGATCATTTTAGAATAAGTTAATGATTTTAGATGATGCTATAACATTTTCCCAATTAGGTGTTATGCATCCCAGTATAATTAGTCCCCAAAATTTGGTGTTAGAATTAAGACAACTTAAAACTAAGTTTAATCTAATACCAGTGATAGATATAAATTTAAATAATATAAGAATTTTAGAAAGGTCAATTAAAGTTAAAGCTTACAGTACGGAACACTCGTTAACATTTATATTAGAAATCCCTAACCCTGACCCAAATATATATGACCTTATCCACCTTTATTCTATCCCTGATACAAAATATTTTACTATTGTCCCAAAATCCAAATACCTTGCACTTGGTAGCGATGAGTACGCATACCTAGAAGATAGTTGCAGGCAGCTAACCGAGAGCTCTCATCTCTGCGAAATAATAAACACCAAGAACATTAGGACATCGTAAGATTGTATAATAAACGTTCAACATAGGGACGCCAACTGCACCCGCGCTAAAATGGTATTTACAGAAGACAAGATACAGAAGACACGAGACAACACTTGGCTGGTTATCCTTAGAAATGAAGACATAATACGAGTTCGATGTGGAACTAAAACCTCGTACAGACGATCTTCGGGAATTCATCTCGTAACACTCACTGAGGATTGTCGTGTTGACGTCATTAACATAACCCTACAGACTCACACGATAACAACAAACATAGATGAAATCATACCGCTGCCATTGAAACAGAACGTACCCGTGGAAGCTGTAAAATATCAACTCAAAATAGAGAACCTAGAACTGGACAACATACACAAACTTCTGGAGCAAGCTGAAGATATCGACGAAGATGACGTCGCAGACTGGCCAACACTTATGTCAACCCCAAGCTGGACGACTATTATCCTGTATCTGTTCCTGATCGGCGCAGCATCATGGAAGCTGTATCAATATATAACAGCGACACCAACTAGTGAGGACACTAGTTGAAGCTGTAAGATCAGCTTCTCTCTGAAGGACGGAGGAGTTATCACAGCATAAGCAGTGATTCCCGCTTACGTCGATTGCATCATTCTCCTGAGTCGCCATTTACCATTGTTTGTAATTAGAATTAATTATTATAAGTAAATCAGTCTTGTAGTAGATTTAATCCAGTAAACTTGTATTTTTAATAAATAAATATTTTTTAATAACTTCGTTGTCTGCCAATACATTACTTGTGGCAGAATCTATTTTATTTTTGTTTATACTTGTGCTTATTCTCTATGTTTATGCTTATGCTTATGCTAATGCTAACGCTTACGCTTACGCTTATGCTTATGCTTATGCTTACGCTTTTGCTTCCGCTTCCGCTTCCGTTTCCGCTTCCGCTTCGGCTTCCGCTTCCGCTTCCGCTTCCGCTTCCGCTTCCGCTTCCGCTTTCGCTTCCGCTTTCGCTTCCGCTTTCGCTTCCGCTTTCGCTTCCGCTTCCGCTTTCGCTTTCGCTTCCGCTTCCGCTTCCGATTATGCTTCCGCCTCCGCTTATGCTTATGCTTATGCTTATACTTTTATTAACAGTCTACCTATAATATTTATTTTGGATACAACATTACGTGACAACTTTTTTATCTATACTAATATTATAAAGAGGAAAGGTTTGATTATTTTTTTGTATGTTTGAAATGAATAGGCTCCGAAACTACTGGACCGATTTCAAAAATTCTTTCACCGTTGGCAAGCTACACTATTCCCGGGTGACATAGGCTATGTTTCAATTTCAAAAAATTAGGGATGATTACTAAAACTTGAATATACTAACGCAAGGTGTAAAAAAATAAACAAAAAACTGCGTGCGCTGCGAAAACGGTGAAAGTTACGCAAAAATGATGTTCTATGAAATTGTTTCTGTTTAAAAGTTTTAAAAAGAAGTCCGCGACAAGATATATCTAGCTTTTAAGGTTGAATCACTATAACGTTTTCTATGGTTATGAAATTAGTTCTAAAATAATATCGTCTATTATATAATATAATATAGTCTATTATAGGTCTGGATAATTGTAGTTTCCACAGATTACGCGAAAAGCGACCTACACGCGGGCGGAGCCGCGGGCAACAGCTAGTATTTAATAAAGCCAAAAAAAATAAATTATAACATAAATAGTATTAATCTTTAATTATTTTATTAAACTAGTCATACATGTAAATAAAACAACTTAACTTTTCAAGCTTAATTCAAAACGTATGTGAAATATGACTATTATACAAAGTTCTAAGCAATGATATTATATAAGACTATCAACTTAAAAAACAACAAAATAAATTTCTCATAAGATTTAAGAATTAAAATATTAGGTTTTCCTGTATTTTACTAGAATAGTATGTTTTAATATCTTTAAGAGAAAGGTTATCTACCTTTTAATATTTCAGATCTATAAGAAACTTTTTAATGTTTTCATTCATGTTTTGCTTAATATACCTAGTTGCTGAAAACAATCCATTAATTTATAACGAGATTTAAAAACTTTCCGTTAAAGCAAGGACTTAAAAAGGTAGGGCTTTAACCCTTACAAGGAAAGAGAGATGATCTAATACTCTAAATATACTGAACAGCAACTAAAATGTAACAAATGAAACTTTCTAACCAGTTCTTGCCTGCAATTCTAACTATTTGATGTTACCAAAAGATGTGTCGTCAGCCGCTAACGTTATCGCAAAAGATAAGGATTGACTGTAAAGATTTTATTTTTTAGACCTATATTTTTAATAAGTAGTATTGAAGATTTATCCTTAATATTCAATGTAATATAGGCAAAAAAAAATAGCAACAGTTTAATGCTTTTCCTTTAATTTATATTTCAATACGCTTAACATAGAAATGTTAGTTGTTATTTTTTTATTAGTACAAAATGATTATGTAAATAAATAAAAGAAATAAAATAAAAACAAAATGTGGCAGAATCTATATTATTTTTGTTTATACTTGTGCTTATTCTCTATGTTTATGCTTATGCTTATGCTAATGCTTACGCTTACGCTTATGCTTAAGCTACGCTTACGCTTTTGCTTCCGCTTTTGCTTCCGCTTCAGCTTCCGCTACCGCTTCCGCTTCCGAGTATGCTTCCGCTTCCGCTTATGCTTACGCTTATGCTTATGTTTTTATTAACAGTCTGCCTATAACATTTATTTTGGATACAACATTACGTGACAACTTTTTTATATTTAATAAAGCCACAAAAAATATATTATAATATAAATAGTATTAATCTTTAAATATTTTATTAAACTAGTCATACATGTAAATAAAACAACTTAACTTTTTAAGCGTAATTTAAAACGTATGTAAAATATGACTTAGAATAGTATGTTTTAATATCTTTAAGAGAAAGGTTATCTACCTTTTAATATTTCAGATCTATAAGAAAGTTTTTAATGTTTTCATTCATGTTTTGCTTAATATACCTAGTTGCTGAAAACAATCCATTAATTTATAACGAGATTTAAAAACTTTCCGCTAAAGCAAAGGCTTATAAAGGTAGGGCTTAAACCCTTACAAGGAAAGAAAAATGATCTGATACTTTAAATATACTGAACAACAACTAAAATGTATCAAATGAAGCTTTCTAACCAGTTCTTGTCTGCAATTCTAACTTTTTGATGTTACCAAAAGATGTGTCGTCAGCCACTAACGTTAGCGCAAAAGATAAGGATTGACTGTAAAGATTTTATTTTTTAGACCTATATTTTTAATTAGTAGTATTGAAGATTTTTCCTTAATTTTCAATGTAATAAAGGCAAAAAAAAAGCAACAGTTTAATGCTTTTCCTTTAATTTATATTTCAATACGCTTAACATAGAAATGGTAGTTGTTATTATTTTATTAGTACAAAATGATTATGTAAAAAATAAAAGAAATAAAATAAAAACAAAATGTGGCAGAATCTACCTATTTTATTTTTGTTTATACTTGTGCTTATGCTTATGCTTATGCTTACGTTTATGATTACGCTTACGCTTATGCTTAAGCTTACGCTTACGCTTACGCTTACGCTTACGCTAACGCTTACGCTTACGCTTACGCTTACGCTTACGCTTACGCTTACGCTTACGCTTACGCTTACGCTTACGCTTACGCTTACGCTTACGCTTACGCTTACGCTTACGCTTACGCTTACGCTTACGCTTACGCTTACGCTTACGCTTACGCTTACGCTTACGCTTACGCTTACGCTTACGCTTACGCTTACGCTTACGCTTACGCTTACGCTTACGCTTACGCTTACGCTTACGCTTACGCTTACGCTTACGCTTACGCTTACGCTTACGCTTACGCTTACGCTTACGCTTACGCTTACGCTTACGCTTACGCTTACGCTTACGCTTACGCTTACGCTTACGCTTACGCTTACGCTTACGCTTACGCTTACGCTTACGCTTACGCTTACGCTTACGCTTACGCTTACGCTTACGCTTACGCTTACGCTTACGCTTACGCTTACGCTTACGCTTACGCTTACGCTTACGCTTACGCTTACGCTTACGCTTACGCTTACGCTTACGCTTACGCTTACGCTTACGCTTACGCTTACGCTTACGCTTACGCTTACGCTTACGCTTACGCTTACGCTTACGCTTACGCTTACGCTTACGCTTACGCTTACGCTTACGCTTACGCTTACGCTTACGCTTACGCTTACGCTTCCGCTTCCGCTTCCGCTTCCACTGCCGCTTCCGATTATGCTGCCGCTTCCGCTTATGCTTACGCTTATGCTTATGCTTTTATTAACAGTCTGCCTACAATATTTATTTTGGATAAAACATTACGTGACAACTTTTTTTTTTAATAAAGCCACAAAAAATATATTATAATATAAATAGTATTAATCTTTAATTATTTTATTAAACAAGTCATACATGTAAATAAAACAACTTAACTTTTCAAGCGTAATTCAAAACGTATGTGAAATATGACTATTATACAAAGTTCTAAGAAATGATATTATATAAGAATATCAACTTAATAAACTACTAAATTGATTTCTCATAAGATTAAAGAATTAAAATATTAGGTTTTCCTGTATTTTACTAGAATAGTATGTTTAAAAACCTTTAAGAGAAAGGTTATCTACCTTTTAATATTTCAGATCTATAAGAAACTTTTTCATGTTTTCATTCATGTTTTGCTTAATATACCTAGTTGCTTAAAACAATCCATTAATTTAAAACGAGATTTAAAATATTTTCTTTAAACCAAAAACTTACAAAGGTAGAGCTTAAACCCTTACAAGGAAAGAGAGATGATCTGATACTTTAAAGATACTGAACAACAACTAAAATGTAACAAATGAAACTTTCTAACCAGTTCTTGCCTGCAATTCTAACTATTTGATGTTACCAAAAGATGTGTCGTCAGCCGCTAACGTTATCGCAAAAGATAAGGATTGACTGTAAAGATTTTATTTTTTAGACCTATATTTTTAATAAGTAGTATTGAAGATTTATCCTTAATATTCAATGTAATATAGGCAAAAAAAATAGCAACAGTTTAATGCTTTTCCTTTAATTTATATTTCAATACGCTTAACATAGAAATGTTAGTTGTTATTATTTTATTAGTACAAAATGATTATGTAAATAAATAAAAGAAATAAAATAAAAACAAAATGTGGCAGAATCTATATTATTTTTGTTCATACTTGTGCTTATTCTCTATGTTTATGCTTATGCTTATGCTTATGCTAATGCTTACGCTTACGCTTATGCTTAAGCTTACGCTTACGCTTACGCTTACGCTTTTGCTTCCGCTTTTGCTTCCGCTTCAGCTTCCGCTACCGCTTCCGCTTCCGATTATGCTTCCGCTTCCGCTTGTGCTTACGCTTATGCTTATGATTTTATTAACAGTCTGCCTATAACATTTATTTTGGATACAACATTACGTGACAACTTTTTTATATTTAATAAAGCCACAAAAAATATATTATAATATAAATAGTATTAATCTTTAATTATTTTATTAAACTAGTCATACATGTAAATAAAACAACTTAACTTTTTAAGCGTAATTTAAAACGTATGAAAAATATGACTTAGAATAGTATGTTTTAATATCTTTAAGAGAAAGGTTATCTACCTTTTAATATTTCAGATCTATAAGAAACTTTTTAATGTTTTCATTCATGTTTTGCTTAATATACCTAGTTGCTGAAAACAATCCATTAATTTATAACGAGATTTAAAAACTTTCCGCTAAAGCAAAGACTTATAAAGGTAGGGCTTAAACCCTTACAAGGAAAGAAAAATGATCTGATACTTTAAAGATACTGAACAACAACAAAAATGTACCAAATGAAGCTTTCTAACTAGTTCTTGCCTGCAATTCTAAATATTTGATGTGACCAAAAGATGTGTCGTCAGCCGCTAACGTTAGCGAAAAAGATAAGGTTTGACAGTAAAGATTTTATTTTTTAGACCTATATTTTTAATTAGTAGTATTGAAGATTTTTCTTTAATTTTCAATGTCAATTAGCATGGACGTAAATAAAATAGGCAAAAAAAAAGCAATAGTTTTATGCTTTTCTTTAAATTTATTTTTCAATACACGTTACATAGAAATGGTAGTTGTTATTTATTTTATTAGTACAAAATGATTATGTAAATAAATAAAAGAAATAAAATAAAAACAAAATGTGGCAGAATCTAAATATTTTATTTTTGTTTATGCTTGTGCTTATTCTCTATGTTTATGCTTATGCTTATGCTAATGCTTACGCTTACGCTTATGCTTACGCTTACGCTTACGCTTACGCTTACGCTTACGCTTACGCTTACGCTTACGCTTACGCTTACGCTTACGCTTACGCTTACGCTTACGCTTACGCTTACGCTTACGCTTACGCTTTTGTTTCCGCTTCCGCTTCCGCTTCCGCTTCCGCTTCCGCTTCCGCTTCTGCTTCCGCTTCCGCTTCCGCTTTCGCTTTCGCTTTCGCTTTCGCTTCCGCTTCCGCTTCCGATTATGCTTCCGCTTCCGCTTATGCCTATGCTTATGCTTTTATTAACAGTCTGCCCATAATATTTGTTTTGGATACAACATTACGTGACAACTTTTTTATATTTAATAAAGCCAAAAAAAATAAATTATAACATAAATAGTATTAATCTTTAATTATTTCATTAAACTAGTCATACATGTAAATAAAACAACTTAACTTTTCAAGCTTAATTCAAAACGTATGTGAAATATGACTATTATACAAAGTTCTAAGCAATGATATTATATAAGACTATCAACTTAAAAAACAACAAAATAAATTTCTCATAAGATTTAAGAATTAAAATATTAGGTTTTCCTGTATTTTACTAGAATAGTATGTTTTAATATCTTTAAGAGAAAGGTTATCTACCTTTTAATATTTCAGATCTATAAGAAACTTTTTAATGTTTTCATTCATGTTTTGCTTAATATACCTAGTTGCTAAAAACAATCCATTAATTTATAACGAGATTTAAAAACTTTCCGTTAAAGCAAGGACTTAAAAAGGTAGGGCTTTAACCCTTACAAGGAAAGAGAGATGATCTAATACTCTAAATATACTGAACAGCAACTAAAATGTAACAAATGAAACTTTCTAACCAGTTCTTGCCTGCAATTCTAACTATTTGATGTTACCAAAAGATGTGTCGTCAGCCGCTAACGTTATCGCAAAAGATAAGGATTGACTGTAAAGATTTTATTTTTTAGACCTATATTTTTAATAAGTAGTATTGAAGATTTATCCTTAATATTCAATGTAATATAGGCAAAAAAAATAGCAACAGTTTAATGCTTTTCCTTTAATTTATATTTCAATACGCTTAACATAGAAATGTTAGTTGTTATTTTTTTATTAGTACAAAATGATTATGTAAATAAATAAAAGAAATAAAATAAAAACAAAATGTGGCAGAATCTATATTATTTTTGTTTATACTTGTGCTTATTCTCTATGTTTATGCTTATGCTTATGCTAATGCTTACGCTTACGCTTATGCTTAAGCTTACGCTTACGCTTACGCTTACGCTTTTGCTTCCGCTTTTGCTTCCGCTTCAGCTTCCGCTACCGCTTCCGCTTCCGATTATGCTTCCGCTTCCGCTTGTGCTTACGCTTATGCTTATGATTTTATTAACAGTCTGCCTATAACATTTATTTTGGATACAACATTACGTGACAACTTTTTTATATTTAATAAAGCCACAAAAAATATATTATAATATAAATAGTATTAATCTTTAATTATTTTATTAAACTAGTCATACATGTAAATAAAACAACTTAACTTTTTAAGCGTAATTTAAAACGTATGAAAAATATGACTTAGAATAGTATGTTTTAATATCTTTAAGAGAAAGGTTATCTACCTTTTAATATTTCAGATCTATAAGAAACTTTTTAATGTTTTCATTCATGTTTTGCTTAATATACCTAGTTGCTGAAAACAATCCATTAATTTATAACGAGATTTAAAAACTTTCCGCTAAAGCAAAGACTTATAAAGGTAGGGCTTAAACCCTTACAAGGAAAGAAAAATGATCTGATACTTTAAAGATACTGAACAACAACTAAAATGTAACAAATGAAACTTTCTAACCAGTTCTTGCCTGCAATTCTAACTATTTGATGTTACCAAAAGATGTGTCGTCAGCCGCTAACGTTATCGCAAAAGATAAGGATTGACTGTAAAGATTTTATTTTTTAGACCTATATTTTTAATAAGTAGTATTGAAGATTTATCCTTAATATTCAATGTAATAAAGGCAAAAAAAATAGCAACAGTTTAATGCTTTTTCTTTAATTTATATTTCAATACGCTTAACATAGAAATGTTAGTTGTTATTATTTTATTAGTACAAAATGATTATGTAAATAAATAAAAGAAATAAAATAAAAACAAAATGTGGCAGAATCTATATTATTTTTGTTTATACTTGTGCTTATTCTCTATGTTTATGCTTATGCTTATGCTAATGCTTACGCTTACGCTTATGCTTAAGCTTACGCTTACGCTTACGCTTACGCTTTTGCTTCCGCTTTTGCTTCCGCTTCAGCTTCCGCTACCGCTTCCGCTTCCGATTATGCTTCCGCTTCCGCTTGTGCTTACGCTTATGCTTATGATTTTATTAACAGTCTGCCTATAACATTTATTTTGGATACAACATTACGTGACAACTTTCTTATATTTAATAAAGCCACAAAAATATATTATAATATAAATAGTATTAATCTTTAATTATTTTATTAAACTAGTCATACATGTAAATAAAACAACTTAACTTTTTAAGCGTAATTTAAAACGTATGTAAAATATGACTTAGAATAGTATGTTTTAATATCTTTAAGAGAAAGGTTATCTACCTTTTAATATTTCAGATCTATAAGAAACTTTTTAATGTTTTCATTCATGTTTTGCTTAATATACCTAGTTGCTGAAAACAATCCATTAATTTATAACGAGATTTAAAAACTTTCCGCTAAAGCAAAGACTTATAAAGGTAGGGCTTAAACCCTTACAAGGAAATAAAAATGATCTGATACTTTAAAGATACTGAACAACAACAAAAATGTACCAAATGAAGCTTTCTAACTAGTTCTTGCCTGCAATTCTAAATATTTGATGTGACCAAAAGATGTGTCGTCAGCCGCTAACGTTAGCGAAAAAGATAAGGTTTGACAGTAAAGATTTTATTTTTTAGACCTATATTTTTAATTAGTAGTATTGAAGATTTTTCTTTAATTTTCAATGTCAATTAGCATGGACGTAAATAAAATAGGCAAAAAAAAAGCAATAGTTTTATGCTTTTCTTTAAATTTATTTTTCAATACACGTTACATAGAAATGGTAGTTGTTATTTATTTTATTAGTACAAAATGATTATGTAAATAAATAAAAGAAATAAAATAAAAACAAAATGTGGCAGAATCTAAATATTTTATTTTTGTTTATGCTTGTGCTTATTCTCTATGTTTATGCTTATGCTTATGCTAATGCTTACGCTTACGCTTATGCTTACGCTTACGCTTACGCTTACGCTTACGCTTACGCTTACGCTTACGCTTACGCTTACGCTTTTGTTTCCGCTTCCGCTTCCGCTTCCGCTTCCGCTTTCGCTTTCGCTTCCGCTTCCGCTTCCGATTATGCTTCCGCTTCCGCTTATGCCTATGCTTATGCTTTTATTAACAGTCTGCCCATAATATTTGTTTTGGATACAACATTACGTGACAACTTTTTTATATTTAATAAAGCCAAAAAAAATAAATTATAACATAAATAGTATTAATCTTTAATTATTTTATTAAACTAGTCATACATGTAAATAAAACAACTTAACTTTTCAAGCTTAATTCAAAACGTATGTGAAATATGACTATTATACAAAGTTCTAAGCAATGATATTATATAAGACTATCAACTTAAAAAACAACAAAATAAATTTCTCATAAGATTTAAGAATTAAAATATTAGGTTTTCCTGTATTTTACTAGAATAGTATGTTTTAATATCTTTAAGAGAAAGGTTATCTACCTTTTAATATTTCAGATCCATAAGAAACTTTTTAATGTTTTCATTCATGTTTTGCTTAATATACCTAGTTGCTGAAAACAATCCATTAATTTATAACGAGATTTAAAAACTTTCCGTTAAAGCAAGGACTTAAAAAGGTAGGGCTTTAACCCTTACAAGGAAAGAGAGATGATCTAATACTCTAAATATACTGAACAGCAACTAAAATGTAACAAATGAAACTTTCTAACCAGTTCTTGCCTGCAATTCTAACTATTTGATGTTACCAAAAGATGTGTCGTCAGCCGCTAACGTTATCGCAAAAGATAAGGATTGACTGTAAAGATTTTATTTTTTAGACCTATATTTTTAATAAGTAGTATTGAAGATTTATCCTTAATATTCAATGTAATATAGGCAAAAAAAATAGCAACAGTTTAATGCTTTTCCTTTAATTTATATTTCAATACGCTTAACATAGAAATGTTAGTTGTTATTTTTTTATTAGTACAAAATGATTATGTAAATAAATAAAAGAAATAAAATAAAAACAAAATGTGGCAGAATCTATATTATTTTTGTTTATACTTGTGCTTATTCTCTATGTTTATGCTTATGCTTATGCTAATGCTTACGCTTACGCTTATGCTTAAGCTTACGCTTACGCTTACGCTTACGCTTTTGCTTCCGCTTTTGCTTCCGCTTCAGCTTCCGCTACCGCTTCCGCTTCCGATTATGCTTCCGCTTCCGCTTATGCTTACGCTTATGCTTATGTTTTTATTAACAGTCTGCCTATAACATTTATTTTGGATACAACATTACGTGACAACTTTTTTATATTTAATAAAGCCACAAAAAATATATTATAATATAAATAGTATTAATCTTTAAATATTTTATTAAACTAGTCATACATGTAAATAAAACAACTTAACTTTTTAAGCGTAATTTAAAACGTATGTAAAATATGACTTAGAATAGTATGTTTTAATATCTTTAAGAGAAAGGTTATCTACCTTTTAATATTTCAGATCTATAAGAAAGTTTTTAATGTTTTCATTCATGTTTTGCTTAATATACCTAGTTGCTGAAAACAATCCATTAATTTATAACGAGATTTAAAAACTTTCCGCTAAAGCAAAGACTTATAAAGGTAGGGCTTAAACCCTTACAAGGAAAGAAAAATGATCTGATACTTTAAAGATACTGAACAACAACTAAAATGTAACAAATGAAACTTTCTAACCAGTTCTTGCCTGCAATTCTAACTATTTGATGTTACCAAAAGATGTGTCGTCAGCCGCTAACGTTATCGCAAAAGATAAGGATTGACTGTAAAGATTTTATTTTTTAGACCTATATTTTTAATAAGTAGTATTGAAGATTTATCCTTAATATTCAATGTAATATAGGCAAAAAAAATAGCAACAGTTTAATGCTTTTTCTTTAATTTATATTTCAATACGCTTAACATAGAAATGTTAGTTGTTATTATTTTATTAGTACAAAATGATTATGTAAATAAATAAAAGAAATAAAATAAAAACAAAATGTGGCAGAATCTATATTATTTTTGTTTATACTTGTGCTTATTCTCTATGTTTATGCTTATGCTTATGCTAATGCTTACGCTTACGCTAATGCTTAAGCTTACGCTTACGCTTACGCTTACGCTTTTGCTTCCGTTTTTGCTTCCGCTTCAGCTTCCGCTACCGCTTCCGCTTCCGATTATGCTTCCGCTTCCGCTTGTGCTTACGCTTATGCTTATGATTTTATTAACAGTCTTCCTATAACATTTATTTTGGATGCAACATTACGTGACAACTTTCTTATATTTAATAAAGCCACAAAAAATATATTATAATATAAATAGTATTAATCTTTAATTATTTTATTAAACTAGTCATACATGTAAATAAAACAACTTAATTTTTTAAGCGTAATTTAAAACGTATGTAAAATATGACTTAGAATAGTATGTTTTAATATCTTTAAGAGAAAGGTTATCTACCTTTTAATATTTCAGATCTATAAGAAACTTTTTAATGTTTTCATTCATGTTTTGCTTAATATACCTAGTTGCTGAAAACAATCCATTAATTTATAACGAGATTTAAAAACTTTCCGCTAAAGCAAAGACTTATAAAGGTAGGGCTTAAACCCTTACAAGGAAAGAAAAATGATCTGATACTTTAAAGATACTGAACAACAACAAAAATGTACCAAATGAAGCTTTCTAACTAGTTCTTGCCTGCAATTCTAAATATTTGATGTGACCAAAAGATGTGTCGTCAGCCGCTAACGTTAGCGAAAAAGATAAGGTTTGACAGTAAAGATTTTATTTTTTAGACCTATATTTTTAATTAGTAGTATTGAAGATTTTTCTTTAATTTTCAATGTCAATTAGCATGGACGTAAATAAAATAGGCAAAAAAAAAGCAATAGTTTTATGCTTTTCTTTAAATTTATTTTTCAATACACGTTACATAGAAATGGTAGTTGTTATTTATTTTATTAGTACAAAATGATTATGTAAATAAATAAAAGAAATAAAATAAAAACAAAATGTGGCAGAATCTAAATATTTTATTTTTGTTTATGCTTGTGCTTATTCTCTATGTTTATGCTTATGCTTATGCTAATGCTTACGCTTACGCTTATGCTTACGCTTACGCTTACGCTTACGCTTACGCTTACGCTTACGCTTACGCTTACGCTTACGCTTACGCTTACGCTTACGCTTACGCTTACGCTTACGCTTACGCTTACGCTTACGCTTACGCTTACGCTTACGCTTACGCTTACGCTTACGCTTACGCTTACGCTTACGCTTACGCTTACGCTTACGCTTACGCTTACGCTTACGCTTACGCTTACGCTTACGCTTACGCTTACGCTTACGCTTACGCTTACGCTTACGCTTACGCTTACGCTTACGCTTACGCTTACGCTTACGCTTACGCTTACGCTTACGCTTACGCTTACGCTTACGCTTACGCTTACGCTTACGCTTACGCTTACGCTTACGCTTACGCTTACGCTTACGCTTACGCTTACGCTTACGCTTACGCTTACGCTTACGCTTACGCTTACGCTTACGCTTACGCTTACGCTTACGCTTACGCTTACGCTTACGCTTACTCTTACGCTTACGCTTACGCTTACGCTTACGCTTACGCTTGCTTTTATTAACAGTCTGCCTATAATATTTATTTTGGATACAACATTACGTGACCACTTTTTTATATTTAATAAACCCACAAAAAATATATTATAATATAAATAGTATTAATCTTTAATTATTTTATGAAACTAGTCATACATGTAAATAAAACAACTTAACTTTTCAAGCGTAATTCAAAACGTATGTGAAATATGACTATTATACAAAGTTCTAAGAAATGATATTATATAAGAATATCAACTTAATAAACTACTAAATTGATTTCTCATAAGATTAAAGAATTAAAATATTAGGTTTTCCTGTATTTTACTAGAATAGTATGTTTTAAAACCTTTAAGAGAAAGGTTATCTACCTTTTAATATTTCAGATCTATAAGAAACTTTTTCATGTTTTCATTCATGTTTTGCTTAATATACCTAGTTGCTTAAAACAATCCATTAATTTAAAACGAGATTTAAAATATTTTCTTTAAACCAAAAACTTACAAAGGTAGAGCTTAAACCCTTACAAGGAAAGAGAGATGATCTGATACTTTAAAGATACTGAACAACAACTAAAATGTAACAAATGAAACTTTCTAACCAGTTCTTGCCTGCAATTCTAACTATTTGATGTTACCAAAAGATGTGTCGTCAGCCGCTAACGTTATCGCAAAAGATAAGGATTGACTGTAAAGATTTTATTTTTTAGGCCTATATTTTTAATAAGTAGTATTGAAGATTTATCCTTAATATTCAATGTAATATAGGCAAAAAAAATAGCAACAGTTTAATGCTTTTCCTTTAATTTATATTTCAATACGCTTAACATAGAAATGGTAGTTGTTATTATTTTATTAGTACAAAATGATTATGTAAATAAATAAAAGAAATAAAAGAAAAACAAAATGTGGCAGAATCTATATTATTTTTGTTTATACTTGTGCTTATTCTCTATGTTTATGCTTATGCTTATGCTAATGCTTACGCTTACGCTTATGCTTAAGCATACGCTTACGCTTACGCTTACGCTTACGCTTACGCTTTTGCTTCCGCTTTTGCTTCCGCTTCAGCTTCCGCTACCGCTTCCGCTTCCGATTATGCTTCCGCTTCCGCTTATGCTTACGCTTATGCTTATGCTTTTATTAACAGTCTGCCTATAACATTTATTTTGGATACAGCATTACGTGACAACTTTTTTATATTTAATTAAGCTACAAAAAATATATTATAATATAAATAGTATTAATCTTTAATTATTTAATTAAACTAGTCATACATGTAAATAAAACAACTTAACTTTTTAAGCGTAATTTAAAACGTATGTAAAATATGACTTAGAATAGTATGTTTTAATATCTTTAAGAGAAAGGTTATCTACCTTTTAATATTTCAGATCTATAAGAAACTTTTTAATGTTTTCATTCATGTTTTGCTTAATATACCTAGTTGCTGAAAACAATCCATTAATTTATAACGAGATTTAAAAACTTTCCGTTAAAGCAAAGAATTACAAAGGTAGGGCTTAAACCCTTACAAGGAAAGAGATATGATCTAATACTTTAAATATACTGAACAGCAACTAAAATGTAACAAATGAAACTTTCTAACCAGTTCTTGCCTGCAATTCTAACTATTTGATGTTACCAAAAGATGTGTCGTCAGCCACTAACGTTAGCGCAAAAGATAAGGTTTGACAGTAAAGATTTTATTTTTTAGACCTATATTTTTAATTGGTAGTATAGAAGATTTTTCCTTTACTTTCAATGTCAATTAGCATGGACGCAAATAAAATAGGCAAAAAAAAGCAATAGTTTTATGCTTTTCCTTAAATTTATTTTTCAATACACGTTACATAGAAATGGTAGTTGTTATTATTTTATTAGTACAAAATGATTATGTAAATAAATAAAAAAATAAAATAAAAACAAAATGTGGCAGAATCTACGTATTTTATTTTTGTTTATACTTGTGCTTATTCTCTATGCTTATGCTTATGCTTATGCATATGCTTATGCTTATGCTTATGCTTATGCTTATGCTTATGCTTATGCTTATGCTTATGCTTATGCTTATGCTTATGCTTATGCTTATGCTTATGCTTATGCTTATGCTTATGCTTATGCTTATGCTTATGCTTATGCTTATGCTTATGCTTATGCTTATGCTTATGCTTATGCTTATGCTTATGCTTATGCTTATGCTTATGCTTATGCTTATGCTTATGCTTATGCTTATGCTTATGCTTATGCTTATGCTTATGCTTATGCTTATGCTTATGCTTATGCTTATGCTTATGCTTATGCTTATGCTTATGCTTATGCTTATGCTTATGCTTATGCTTATGCTTATGCTTATGCTTATGCTTATGCTTATGCTTATGCTTATGCTTATGCTTATGCTTATGCTTATGCTTATGCTTATGCTTATGCTTATGCTTATGCTTATGCTTATGCTTATGCTTATGCTTATGCTTATGCTTATGCTTATGCTTATGCTTATGCTTATGCTTATGCTTATGCTTATGCTTATGCTTATGCTTATGCTTATGCTTATGCTTATGCTTATGCTTATGCTTATGCTTATGCTTATGCTTATGCTTATGCTTATGCTTATGCTTATGCTTATGCTTATGCTTATGCTTATGCTTATGCTTATGCTTATGCTTATGCTTATGCTTATGCTTATGCTTATGCTTATGCTTATGCTTATGCTTCTGCTTATGCTTATGCTTATGCTTATGCTTATGCTTATGCTTATGCTTATGCTTATGCTTATGCGCAAAGTTGCATTTAGAAAAAGCATTAAGCATAAGCATTAAAAATAAGCACTTTAAATAAGCATTAAGCATTAGGAAAAACCTTAAAAATGAGCTTTTAAAATAAGCATTAAGCATAAGCATTTAAAATAAGCTTTAAAAATTTTATAAGCTTTAAAATTTTATAAGCTTTATAATTTATATTAAATTTCAAATTTAATGTATCATCTTAAATAATCCACCGCTGAATCTAGCTGGCATAATTTTAGGCATTCACCTTATTTTATTTCTCTTTAAGGTCAATGTTAATTATATTAATTCAATAAATTATTTTTACCACGAAATTATTTTTACCACAAAAGCTAAATTTCCTTTTTTTTAAACTAAGCATTAAACATAAAGCATTTAGCGTTAAGCAAAAGCATTAACATTAAGGAAAAGCATAAGTAGAAAGCATAAGCATTTAAAATAAGCATTTAGCATAAGCATTAAGCATAAGAATTAAGCATAAGCATTAAGAAAAAGCATTAAGCATAAGCATTTAAAATAAGCTTTTAAAATAAGCATTTAGCATAAGCATTTAAAATAAGCATTTAAAATAAGCATTAAGCAAAAGCATTAAGCATGAGCATTTAAAATAAGAATTTAAAATAAGCATTAAGCATAAGCATTAAGCATTAAAAACAAGCATTTAAAATAAGAATTTAAAATAAGCATTAAACATTAAGCATAAGCATAAGTCATAAGCATTAAGAATAAACATTAAGCATAAGCATTAAGCATAAGCTTTAAGCATAAGCATTGAGCAAAGGCATTTAAAATAAGCATTTAGCATAAGCATTTAAAACAGCATTAAACATTAAGCATAAGAATAAACATTAAGCATAAGAATAAACATTAAGCATAAGCATTAAGCATAAGCTTTAAGCATAAGCATTGAGCATAGGCATTTAAAATAAGCATTTAGCATAAGCATTTAAAAAAAGTATTAAAAATAAGCTTTTTAAATAAGCTTTTAAAATAAGCATTAAGCAAAAGCATTAAGCATGAGCATTTAAAATAAGAATTTAAAATAAGCATTAAGCATAAGCATTAAGCATTAAAAATAAGCATTTAACATAAGAATTTAAAATAAGCATTAAACATTAAGCATAAGCATAAATCATAAGCATTAAGAATAAACATTAAGCATAAGCATTAAGCATAAGCTTTAAGCATAAGCATTGAGCATAGGCATTTAAAATAAGCATTTAGCATAAGCATTTAAAAAAAGTAATAAAAATAAGCTTTTTAAATAAGCTTTTAAAATAAGCATTTAAAATAAGCTTTTAAAATAAGCATTAGGAATAAGCTTTTAAAATAAGCATAAAGCATAAGCATTGAGCAAAACCATTAAAAATAAGCTTTATAAATATGCATTAAGAAAAAGCATAAAGCATAAGCATTTAAAATAATCTTTTAAAATAAGCATTAAGAAAAAGCATTAAGCAAAAGCATTAAGCATGAGCATTTAAAATAAGAATTTAAAATAAGCATTAAGCATAAGCATTAAGCATTAAAAATAAGCATTTAAAATAAGAATTTAAAATAAGCATTAAACATTAAGCATAAGCATAAATCATAAGCATTAAGAATAAACATTAAGCATAAGCATTAGGCATAAGCTTTAAGCATAAGCATTGAGCATAGGCATTTAAAATAAGCATAAAGCATAAGCATAAAAAATAAGCCTTTAAAATAAGCATTAAGAAAAAGCATTAAGCATAAGCATTTAAAATAAGCTTTCAAAATAAGCATTAAGCATAAGCATTAAGCATAAGCATTTAAAATGAGCTTTAAAAATTTTATAAGCTTTAAAATTTTATAAGCTTTATAATTTATATAAAATTTCAAATTTATTGTATCATCTTAAATAATCCACCGCTGAATCTAGCTGGCATTATTCTAGGCATTCACCTTATTTTATTTCTCTTTATTTATAATAAAGGTCAATGTTAATTATATAAAATCAATAAATTATTTTTACCACGAAATTATTTTAACCACAAAAGCTAAATTTCCTTTTTTTTAAACTAAGCATTAAACATGAAGCATTTAGCGCTAAGCAAAAGCATTAACATTAAGGAAAAGCATAAGTAGAAAGCATAAGCATTTAAAATAAGCATTTAGCATAAGCATTAAGCATAAGAATTAAGCATAAGCTTTAAGCATAAGCATTAAGAAAAAGCATTAAGCATAAGCATTTAAAATAAGCTTTTAAAATAAGCATTTAGCATAAGCATTTAAAATAAGCATTTAAAATAAGCATTAAGCAAAAGCATTAAGCATGAGCATTTAAAATAAGAATTGAAAATAAGCATTAAGCATAAGCATTAAGCATTAAAAATAAGCATTTAAAATAAGAATTTAAAATAAGCATTAAACATAAAGCATAAGCATAAATCATAAGCATTAAGAATAAACATTAAGCATAAGCATTAAGCATAAGCTTTAAGCATAAGCATTGAGCATAGGCATTTAAAATAAGCATTTAGCATAAGCATTTAAAATAAGCATTAAAAATAAGCTTTTTAAATAAGCTTTTAAAATAAGCATTTAAAATAAGCATAAAGCAAAAGCATTAAGCATGAGCATTTAAAATAAGAATTTAAAATAAGCATTAGGCATAAGCATTAAGCATTAAAAATAAGCATTTAAAATAAGAATTTAAAATAAGCATTAATTATTAAGCATAAGAATTTAAAAGCTTTTAAAATAAGCATTTAGCATAAGCATTTAAAATAAGCATTTAAAATAAGCATTTAGCATAAGCTATTAAAATAAGCATTTAAAATAAGCATTAAAAATAAGCATTTAGCATAAACATTTAAAATAAGCATTTTAAATAAGCATTTAGCATAAGCATTTAAAATAAGAATTTAAAATAAGCATTAAACATTAAGCATAAGCATAAAGGATAAGCATTAAGAATAAGCATTAAGCATAAGCATTAAGCATAAGCATTAAGCATAAGCTTTAAGCATAAGCATTGAGCATAGGCATTTAAAATAAGCATTTAGCATAAGCATTTAAAATAAGCATTAAAAATAAGCTTTTTAAATAAGCTTTTTAAATCAGCATTTAAAAAAAGCTTTTAAAATAAGCATTTAGCATAAACATTTAAAATAAGCATTTTAAATAAGCATTTAAAATAAGCATTAAAAATAAGCTTTTTAAATAAGCTTTTAAAATAAGCATTTAACATAAGCATTAAGCAGCAAGCCTCATTTCTAAAGCATCAAGAACTAATAATTGAGCATTGAGCATTGAACATCAAGCATAGCATCCAACATGGAGCATAGCATCGGACATCGAGCATATCATAGAGGATCATGCATATGTATTCGCTTTAGATTTGGCAGTGGCGCCTCAGATTTCTTGTTTTATAATATTTATATAAAATTTCAAATTTAATGTATATCTCAAGTAACCCTCCGCTGAATCTAGCTGGCATAATTTTAGGCATTTACCTAATTTTATTTTACTTTATTCATAATAAAGGTCAATGTTGTTTATATTAAATCAATAAATTATTTTTAGCACGAAATAATTTTTACCACAAAAGCTAAATTTCCTTTTTTTTAAACTAAGCATTAAACATGAAGCACTTAGCGTTAAGCAAAAGCATTAACATTAAGGAAAAGCATAAGTAGAAAGCATAAACATTTAAAATAAGCATTTAGCATAAGCATTAAGCATAAGTATTAAGCATAAGTATTAAGCATAAGCTTTAAGCATAAGCATTAAGAAAAAGCATTAAGCATGAGCATTTAAAATAAGCTTTTAAAATAAGCATTTAGCATAAGCATTTAAAATAAGCATTTAGCATAAGCATTTTAAATAAGCATTAAAAATAAGCTTTTTAAATAAGCTTTTAAAATAAGCATTTAAAATAAGCTTTTAAAATAAGCATTAAGAATAAGCTTTTAAAATAAGCTTTTAAATTAAGCATTGAGCAAAAGCATTAAAAATAAGCTTTATAAATATGCATTAAGAAAAAGCATTAAGCATAAGCATTTAAAATAAGCGTTTAAAATAAGCATTTAAAATAAGCATTTAGCATAAGCATTTAAAATAAGCCTTTAAAATAAGTTTTTAAAATAAGCATAAAGCATAAGCATTGAAAATCAGCATTTAAAAAAAGCTTTTAAAATAAGCATTTAGCATAAACATTTTAAATAAGCATTTAAAATAAGCATTAAAAATAAGCTTTTTAAATAAGCTTTTAAAATAAGCATTTAACATAAGCATTAAGCAGCAAGCCTCATTTCTAAAGCATCAAGAACTAATAATTGAGCATTGAGCATTGAACATCAAGCATAGCATCCAACATGGAGCATAGCATCGGACATCGAGCATATCATAGAGGATCATGCATATGTATTCGCTTTAGATTTGGCAGTGGCGCCTCAGATTTCTTGTTTTATAATATTTATATAAAATTTCAAATTTAATGTATATCTCAAGTAACCCTCCACTGAATCTAGCTGGCATAATTTTAGGCATTTACCTAATTTTATTTTACTTTATTCATAATAAAGGTCAATGTTGTTTATATTAAATCAATAAATTATTTTTAGCACGAAATAATTTTTACCACAAAAGCTAAATTTCCTTTTTTTTAAACTAAGCATTAAACATGAAGCACTTAGCGTTAAGCAAAAGCATTAACATTAAGGAAAAGCATAAGTAGAAAGCATAAACATTTAAAATAAGCATTTAGCATAAGCATTAAGCATAAGTATTAAGCATAAGTATTAAGCATAAGCTTTAAGCATAAGCATTAAGAAAAAGCATTAAGCATGAGCATTTAAAATAAGCTTTTAAAATAAGCATTTAGCATAAGCATTTAAAATAAGCATTTAGCATAAGCATTTTAAATAAGCATTAAAAATAAGCTTTTTAAATAAGCTTTTAAAATAAGCATTTAAAATAAGCTTTTAAAATAAGCATTAAGAATAAGCTTTTAAAATAAGCTTTTAAATTAAGCATTGAGCAAAAGCATTAAAAATAAGCTTTATAAATATGCATTAAGAAAACGCATTAAGCATAAGCATTTAAAATAAGCTTTTAAAATAAGCATTTAAAATAAGCATTTAGCATAAGCATTTAAAATAAGCCTTTAAAATAAGTTTTTAAAATAAGCATAAAGCATAAGCATTGAAAATCAGCATTTAAAAAAAGCTTTTAAAATAAGCATTTAACATAAACATTTAAAATAAGCATTTTAAATAAGCATTAAAAATAAGCTTTTTAAATAAGCTTTTAAAATAAGTATTTAACATAAGCATTAAGCAGCAAGCCTCATTTCTAAAGCATCAAGAACTAATAATTGAGCATTGAGCATTGAACATCAGCATAAGCTTTAAGCATAAGCATTAAGAAAAAGCATTAAGCATAAGCATTTAAAATAAGCATTTAACATAAGCATTTAAAATAAGCATTTGAAATAAGCATTAAGCAAAAGCATTAAGCATGAGCATTTAAAATAAGAATTTAAAATAAGCGTTAAGCATAAGCATTAAGCATTAAAATTAAGCATTTAAAATAAGAATTTAAAATAAGCATTAAACATAAAGCATAAGCATAAATCATAAGCATTAAGAATAAACATTAAGCATAAGCATTAAGCATAAGCTTTAAGCATAAGCATTGAGCATAGGCATTTAAAATAAGCATTTAGCATAAGCATTTAAAAAAAGTATTAAAAATAAGCTTTTTAAATAAGCTTTTAAAATAAGCATTAAGCAAAAGCATTAAGCATGAGCATTTAAAATAAGAATTTAAAATAAGCATTAAGCATAAGCATTAAGCATTAAAAATAAGCATTTAACATAAGAATTTAAAATAAGCATTAAACATTAAGCATAAGCATAAATCATAAGCATTAAGAATAAACATTTAGCATAAGCATTAAGCATAAGCTTTAAGCATAAGCATTGAGCATAGGCATTTAAAATAAGCATTTAGCATAAGCATTTAAAAAAAGTATTAAAAATAAGCTTTTTAAATAAGCTTTTAAAATAAGCATTTAAAATAAGCTTTTAAAATAAGCATTAGGAATAAGCTTTTAAAATAAGCATTTAAAATAAGCATAAAGCATAAGCATTGAGCAAAACCATTAAAAATAAGCTTTATAAATATGCATTAAGAAAAAGCATAAAGCATAAGCATTTAAAATAATCTTTTAAAATAAGCATTAAGAAAAAGCATTAAGCAAAAGCATTAAGCATGAGCATTTAAAATAAGAATTTAAAATAAGCATTAAGCATAAGCATTAAGCATTAAAAATAAGCATTTAAAATAAGAATTTAAAATAAGCATTAAACATTAAGCATAAGCATAAATCATAAGCATTAAGAATAAACATTAAGCATAAGCATTAGGCATAAGCTTTAAGCATAAGCATTGAGCATAGGCATTTAAAATAAGCATAAAGCATAAGCATAAAAAATAAGCCTTTAAAATAAGCATTAAGAAAAAGCATTAAGCATAAGCATTTAAAATAAGCTTTCAAAATAAGCATTAAGCATAAGCATTAAGCATAAGCATTTAAAATGAGCTTTAAAAATTTTATAAGCTTTAAAATTTTATAAGCTTTATAATTTATATAAAATTTCAAATTTAATGTATCATCTTAAATAATCCACCGCTGAATCTAGCTGGCATTATTCTAGGCATTCACCTTATTTTATTTCTCTTTATTTATAATAAAGGTCAATGTTAATTATATAAAATCAATAAATTATTTTTACCACGAAATTATTTTAACCACAAAAGCTAAATTTCCTTTTTTTTAAACTAAGCATTAAACATGAAGCATTTAGCGCTAAGCAAAAGCATTAACATTAAGGAAAAGCATAAGTAGAAAGCATAAGCATTTAAAATAAGCATTTAGCATAAGCATTAAGCATAAGAATTAAGCATAAGCTTTAAGCATAAGCATTAAGAAAAAGCATTAAGCATAAGCATTTAAAATAAGCTTTTAAAATAAGCATTTAGCATAAGCATTTAAAATAAGCATTTAAAATAAGCATTAAGCAAAAGCATTAAGCATGAGCATTTAAAATAAGAATTGAAAATAAGCATTAAGCATAAGCATTAAGCATTAAAAATAAGCATTTAAAATAAGAATTTAAAATAAGCATTAAACATAAAGCATAAGCATAAATCATAAGCATTAAGAATAAACATTAAGCATAAGCATTAAGCATAAGCTTTAAGCATAAGCATTGAGCATAGGCATTTAAAATAAGCATTTAGCATAAGCATTTAAAATAAGCATTAAAAATAAGTTTTTTAAATAAGCTTTTAAAATAAGCATTTAAAATAAGCATAAAGCAAAAGCATTAAGCATGAGCATTTAAAATAAGAATTTAAAATAAGCATTAGGCATAAGCATTAAGCATTAAAAATAAGCATTTAAAATAAGAATTTAAAATAAGCATTAAACATTAAGCATAAGAATTTAAAAGCTTTTAAAATAAGCATTTAGCATAAGCATTTAAAATAAGCATTTAAAATAAGCATTTAGCATAAGCTATTAAAATAAGCATTTAAAATAAGCATTAAAAATAAGCATTTAGCATAAACATTTAAAATAAGCATTTTAAATAAGCATTTAGCATAAGCATTTAAAATAAGAATTTAAAATAAGCATTAAACATTAAGCATAAGCATAAAGGATAAGCATTAAGAATAAGCATTAAGCATAAGCATTAAGCATAAGCTTTAAGCATAAGCATTGAGCATAGGCATTTAAAATAAGCATTTAGCATAAGCATTTAAAATAAGCATTAAAAATAAGCTTTTTAAATAAGCTTTTTAAATCAGCATTTAAAAAAAGCTTTTAAAATAAGCATTTAGCATAAACATTTAAAATAAGCATTTTAAATAAGCATTTAAAATAAGCATTAAAAATAAGCTTTTTAAATAAGCTTTTAAAATAAGCATTTAACATAAGCATTAAGCAGCAAGCCTCATTTCTAAAGCATCAAGAACTAATAATTGAGCATTGAGCATTGAACATCAAGCATAGCATCCAACATGGAGCATAGCATCGGACATCGAGCATATCATAGAGGATCATGCATATGTATTCGCTTTAGATTTGGCAGTGGCGCCTCAGATTTCTTGTTTTATAATATTTATATAAAATTTCAAATTTAATGTATATCTCAAGTAACCCTCCGCTGAATCTAGCTGGCATAATTTTAGGCATTTACCTAATTTTATTTTACTTTATTCATAATAAAGGTCAATGTTGTTTATATTAAATCAATAAATTATTTTTAGCACGAAATAATTTTTACCACAAAAGCTAAATTTCCTTTTTTTTAAACTAAGCATTAAACATGAAGCACTTAGCGTTAAGCAAAAGCATTAACATTAAGGAAAAGCATAAGTAGAAAGCATAAACATTTAAAATAAGCATTTAGCATAAGCATTAAGCATAAGTATTAAGCATAAGTATTAAGCATAAGCTTTAAGCATAAGCATTAAGAAAAAGCATTAAGCATGAGCATTTAAAATAAGCTTTTAAAATAAGCATTTAGCATAAGCATTTAAAATAAGCATTTAGCATAAGCATTTTAAATAAGCATTAAAAATAAGCTTTTTAAATAAGCTTTTAAAATAAGCATTTAAAATAAGCTTTTAAAATAAGCATTAAGAATAAGCTTTTAAAATAAGCTTTTAAATTAAGCATTGAGCAAAAGCATTAAAAATAAGCTTTATAAATATGCATTAAGAAAAAGCATTAAGCATAAGCATTTAAAATAAGCGTTTAAAATAAGCATTTAAAATAAGCATTTAGCATAAGCATTTAAAATAAGCCTTTAAAATAAGTTTTTAAAATAAGCATAAAGCATAAGCATTGAAAATCAGCATTTAAAAAAAGCTTTTAAAATAAGCATTTAGCATAAACATTTTAAATAAGCATTTAAAATAAGCATTAAAAATAAGCTTTTTAAATAAGCTTTTAAAATAAGCATTTAACATAAGCATTAAGCAGCAAGCCTCATTTCTAAAGCATCAAGAACTAATAATTGAGCATTGAGCATTGAACATCAAGCATAGCATCCAACATGGAGCATAGCATCGGACATCGAGCATATCATAGAGGATCATGCATATGTATTCGCTTTAGATTTGGCAGTGGCGCCTCAGATTTCTTGTTTTATAATATTTATATAAAATTTCAAATTTAATGTATATCTCAAGTAACCCTCCACTGAATCTAGCTGGCATAATTTTAGGCATTTACCTAATTTTATTTTACTTTATTCATAATAAAGGTCAATGTTGTTTATATTAAATCAATAAATTATTTTTAGCACGAAATAATTTTTACCACAAAAGCTAAATTTCCTTTTTTTTAAACTAAGCATTAAACATGAAGCACTTAGCGTTAAGCAAAAGCATTAAGCATAAGTATTAAGCATAAGTATTAAGCATAAGCTTTAAGCATAAGCATTAAGAAAAAGCATTAAGCATGAGCATTTAAAATAAGCTTTTAAAATAAGCATTTAGCATAAGCATTTAAAATAAGCATTTAGCATAAGCATTTTAAATAAGCATTAAAAATAAGCTTTTTAAATAAGCTTTTAAAATAAGCATTTAAAATAAGCTTTTAAAATAAGCATTAAGAATAAGCTTTTAAAATAAGCTTTTAAATTAAGCATTGAGCAAAAGCATTAAAAATAAGCTTTATAAATATGCATTAAGAAAACGCATTAAGCATAAGCATTTAAAATAAGCTTTTAAAATAAGCATTTAAAATAAGCATTTAGCATAAGCATTTAAAATAAGCCTTTAAAATAAGTTTTTAAAATAAGCATAAAGCATAAGCATTGAAAATCAGCATTTAAAAAAAGCTTTTAAAATAAGCATTTAACATAAACATTTAAAATAAGCATTTTAAATAAGCATTAAAAATAAGCTTTTTAAATAAGCTTTTAAAATAAGTATTTAACATAAGCATTAAGCAGCAAGCCTCATTTCTAAAGTATCAAGAACTAATAATTGAGCATTGAGCATTGAACATAAGCATAAGCTTTAAGCATAAGCATTAAGAAAAAGCATTAAGCATAAGCATTTAAAATAAGCATTTAACATAAGCATTTAAAATAAGCATTTGAAATAAGCATTAAGCAAAAGCATTAAGCATGAGCATTTAAAATAAGAATTTAAAATAAGCGTTAAGCATAAGCATTAAGCATTAAAATTAAGCATTTAAAATAAGAATTTAAAATAAGCATTAAACATAAAGCATAAGCATAAATCATAAGCATTAAGAATAAACATTAAGCATAAGCATTAAGCATAAGCTTTAAGCATAAGCATTGAGCATAGGCATTTAAAATAAGCATTTAGCATAAGCATTTAAAAAAAGTATTAAAAATAAGCTTTTTAAATAAGCTTTTAAAATAAGCATTAAGCAAAAGCATTAAGCATGAGCATTTAAAATAAGAATTTAAAATAAGCATTAAGCATAAGCATTAAGCATTAAAAATAAGCATTTAACATAAGAATTTAAAATAAGCATTAAACATTAAGCATAAGCATAAATCATAAGCATTAAGAATAAACATTTAGCATAAGCATTAAGCATAAGCTTTAAGCATAAGCATTGAGCATAGGCATTTAAAATAAGCATTTAGCATAAGCATTTAAAAAAAGTATTAAAAATAAGCTTTTTAAATAAGCTTTTAAAATAAGCATTTAAAATAAGCTTTTAAAATAAGCATTAGGAATAAGCTTTTAAAATAAGCATTTAAAATAAGCATAAAGCATAAGCATTGAGCAAAACCATTAAAAATAAGCTTTATAAATATGCATTAAGAAAAAGCATAAAGCATAAGCATTTAAAATAATCTTTTAAAATAAGCATTAAGAAAAAGCATTAAGCAAAAGCATTAAGCATGAGCATTTAAAATAAGAATTTAAAATAAGCATTAAGCATAAGCATTAAGCATTAAAAATAAGCATTTGAAATAAGAATTTAAAATAAGCATTAAACATTAAGCATAAGCATAAATCATAAGCATTAAGAATAAACATTAAGCATAAGCATTAGGCATAAGCTTTAAGCATAAGCATTGAGCATAGGCATTTAAAATAAGCATAAAGCATAAGCATAAAAAATAAGCCTTTAAAATAAGCATTAAGAAAAAGCATTAAGCATAAGCATTTAAAATAAGCTTTCAAAATAAGCATTAAGCATAAGCATTAAGCATAAGCATTTAAAATGAGCTTTAAAAATTTTATAAGCTTTAAAATTTTATAAGCTTTATAATTTATATAAAATTTCAAATTTAATGTATCATCTTAAATAATCCACCGCTGAATCTAGCTGGCATTATTCTAGGCATTCACCTTATTTTATTTCTCTTTATTTATAATAAAGGTCAATGTTAATTATATAAAATCAATAAATTATTTTTACCACGAAATTATTTTAACCACAAAAGCTAAATTTCCTTTTTTTTAAACTAAGCATTAAACATGAAGAATTTAGCGCTAAGCAAAAGCATTAACATTAAGGAAAAGCATAAGTAGAAAGCATAAGCATTTAAAATAAGCATTTAGCATAAGCATTAAGCATAAGAATTAAGCATAAGCTTTAAGCATAAGCATTAAGAAAAAGCATTAAGCATAAGCATTTAAAATAAGCTTTCAAAATAAGCATTAAGCATAAGCATTAAGCATAAGCATTTAAAATAAGCTTTAAAAATTTTATAAGCTTTAAAATTTTATAAGCTTTATAATTTATACAAAATTTCAAATTTAATGTATCATCTTAAATAATCCACCGCTGAATCTAGCTGGCATTATTTTAGGCATTCACCTTATTTTATTTCTCTTTATTTATAATAAAGGTCAATGTTAATTATATTAAATCAATAAATTATTTTTAGCACGAAATAATTTTTACCACAAAAGCTAAATTTCCTTTTTTTTAAACTAAGCATTAAACATGAAGCATTTAGCGTTAAGCAAAAGCATTAACATTAAGGAAAAGCATAAGTAGAAAGCATAAGCATTTAAAATAAGCATTTAGCATAAGCATTAAGCATAAGAATTAAGCATAAGCATTAAGAAAAAGCATTAAGCATGAGCATTTAAAATAAGCTTTAAAAATAAGCATTTAGCATAAGCATTTAAAATAAGCATTTAGCATAAGCATTTTAAATAAGCATTAAAAATAAGCTTTTTAAATAAGCTTTTAAAATAAGCATTTAAAATAAGCTTTTAAAATAAGCATTAAGAATAAGCTTTTAAAATAAGCTTTTAAATTAAGCATTGAGCAAAAGCATTAAAAATAAGCTTTATAAATATGCATTAAGAAAAAGCATTAAGCATAAGCATTTAAAATAAGCGTTTAACATAAGCATTTAAAATAAGCATTTAAAATAAGCATTAAGAAAAAGCATTAAGCATGAGCATTTAAAATAAGCTTTTAAAATAAGCATTTAGCATAAGCATTTAAAATAAGCATTTAGCATAAGCATTTTAAATAAGCATTAAAAATAAGCTTTTTAAATAAGCTTTTAAAATAAGCATTTAAAATAAGCTTTTAAAATAAGCATTAAGAATAAGCTTTTAAAATAAGCTTTTAAATTAAGCATTGAGCAAAAGCATTAAAAATAAGCTTTATAAATATGCATTAAGAAAACGCATTAAGCATAAGCATTGAAAATCAGCATTTAAAAAAAGCTTTTAAAATAAGCATTTAGCATAAACATTTAAAATAAGCATTTTAAATAAGCATTAAAAATAAGCTTTTTAAATAAGCTTTTAAAATAAGTATTTAACATAAGCATTAAGCAGCAAGCCTCATTTCTAAAGCATCAAGAACTAATAATTGAGCATTGAGCATTGAACATCAGCATAAGCTTTAAGCATAAGCATTAAGAAAAAGCATTAAGCATAAGCATTTAAAATAAGCGTTTAACATAAGCATTTAAAATAAGCATTTAAAATAAGCATTAAGCAAAAGCATTAAGCATGAGCATTTAAAATAAGAATTTAAAATAAGCGTTAAGCATAAGCATTAAGCATTAAAATTAAGCATTTAAAATAAGCATTAAACATTAAGCATAAGAATAAACATTAAGCATAAGCGTTAAGCATAAGCTTTAAGCATAAGCATTGAGCATAGGCATTTAAAATAAGCATTTAGCATAAGCATTTAAAATAAGCATTAAAAATAAGCTTTTTAAATAAGCTTTTTAAATCAGCATTTAAAAAAAGCTTTTAAAATAAGCATTTAGCATAAACATTTAAAATAAGCATTTTAAATAAGCATTTAAAATAAGCATTAAAAATAAGCTTTTTAAATAAGCTTTTAAAATAAGCATTTAACATAAGCATTAAGCAGCAAGCCTCATTTCTAAAGCATCAAGAACTAATAATTGAGCATTGAGCATTGAACATCAAGCATAGCATCCAACATGGAGCATAGCATCGGACATCGAGCATATCATAGAGGATCATGCATATGTATTCGCTTTAGATTTGGCAGTGGCGCCTCAGATTTCTTGTTTTATAATATTTATATAAAATTTCAAATTTAATGTATATCTCAAGTAACCCTCCACTGAATCTAGCAGGCATAATTTTAGGCATTTACCTAATTTTATTTTACTTTATTCATAATAAAGGTCAATGTTGTTTATATTAAATCAATAAATTATTTTTAGCACGAAATAATTTTTACCACAAAAACTAAATTTCCTTTTTTTTAAACTAAGCATTAAACATGAAGCACTTAGCGTTAAGCAAAAGCATTAACATTAAGGAAAAGCATAAGTAGAAAGCATAAACATTTAAAATAAGCATTTAGCATAAGCATTAAGCATAAGTATTAAGCATAAGCTTTAAGCATAAGCATTAAGAAAAAGCATTAAGCATGAGCATTTAAAATAAGCTTTTAAAATAAGCATTTAGCATAAGCATTTAAAATAAGCATTTAGCATAAGCATTTTAAATAAGCATTAAAAATAAGCTTTTTAAATAAGCTTTTAAAATAAGCATTTAAAATAAGCTTTTAAAATAAGCATTAAGAATAAGCTTTTAAAATAAGCTTTTAAATTAAGCATTGAGCAAAAGCATTAAAAATAAGCTTTATAAATATGCATTAAGAAAACGCATTAAGCATAAGCATTTAAAATAAGCTTTTAAAATAAGCATTTAAAATAAGCATTTAGCATAAGCATTTAAAATAAGCCTTTAAAATAAGTTTTTAAAATAAGCATAAAGCATAAGCATTGAAAATCAGCATTTAAAAAAAGCTTTTAAAATAAGCATTTAGCATAAACATTTAAAATAAGCATTTTAAATAAGCATTAAAAATAAGCTTTTTAAATAAGCTTTTAAAATAAGTATTTAACATAAGCATTAAGCAGCAAGCCTCATTTCTAAAGCATCAAGAACTAATAATTGAGCATTGAGCATTGAACATCAGCATAAGCTTTAAGCATAAGCATTAAGAAAAAGCATTAAGCATAAGCATTTAAAATAAGCGTTTAACATAAGCATTTAAAATAAGCATTTAAAATAAGCATTAAGCAAAAGCATTAAGCATGAGCATTTAAAATAAGAATTTAAAATAAGCGTTAAGCATAAGCATTAAGCATTAAAATTAAGCATTTAAAATAAGAATTTAAAATAAGCATTAAACATTAAGCATAAGAATAAACATTAAGCATAAGCGTTAAGCATAAGCTTTAAGCATAAGCATTGAGCATAGGCATTTAAAATAAGCATTTAGCATAAGCATTTAAAATAAGCATTAAAAATAAGCTTTTTAAATAAGCTTTTTAAATCAGCATTTAAAAAAAGCTTTTAAAATAAGCATTTAGCATAAACATTTAAAATAAGCATTTTAAATAAGCATTTAAAATAAGCATTAAAAATAAGCTTTTTAAATAAGCTTTTAAAATAAGCATTTAACATAAGCATTAAGCAGCAAGCCTCATTTCTAAAGCATCAAGAACTAATAATTGAGCATTGAGCATTGAACATCAAGCATAGCATCCAACATGGAGCATAGCATCGGACATCGAGCATATCATAGAGGATCATGCATATGTATTCGCTTTAGATTTGGCAGTGGCGCCTCAGATTTCTTGTTTTATAATATTTATATAAAATTTCAAATTTAATGTATATCTCAAGTAACCCTCCGCTGAATCTAGCTGGCATAATTTTAGGCATTTACCTAATTTTATTTTACTTTATTCATAATAAAGGTCAATGTTGTTTATATTAAATCAATAAATTATTTTTAGCACGAAATAATTTTTACCACAAAAGCTAAATTTCCTTTTTTTTAAACTAAGCATTAAACATGAAGCACTTAGCGTTAAGCAAAAGCATTAACATTAAGGAAAAGCATAAGTAGAAAGCATAAACATTTAAAATAAGCATTTAGCATAAGCATTAAGCATAAGTATTAAGCATAAGTATTAAGCATAAGCTTTAAGCATAAGCATTAAGAAAAAGCATTAAGCATGAGCATTTAAAATAAGCTTTTAAAATAAGCATTTAGCATAAGCTTTTAAAATAAGCATTTAGCATAAGCATTTTAAATAAGCATTAAAAATAAGCTTTTTAAATAAGCTTTTAAAATAAGCATTTAAAATAAGCTTTTAAAATAAGCATTAAGAATAAGCTTTTAAAATAAGCTTTTAAATTAAGCATTGAGCAAAAGCATTAAAAATAAGCTTTATAAATATGCATTAAGAAAAAGCATTAAGCATAAGCATTTAAAATAAGCGTTTAAAATAAGCATTTAAAATAAGCATTTAGCATAAGCATTTAAAATAAGCCTTTAAAATAAGTTTTTAAAATAAGCATAAAGCATAAGCATTGAAAATCAGCATTTAAAAAAAGCTTTTAAAATAAGCATTTAGCATAAACATTTTAAATAAGCATTTAAAATAAGCATTAAAAATAAGCTTTTTAAATAAGCTTTTAAAATAAGCATTTAACATAAGCATTAAGCAGCAAGCCTCATTTCTAAAGCATCAAGAACTAATAATTGAGCATTGAGCATTGAACATCAAGCATAGCATCCAACATGGAGCATAGCATCGGACATCGAGCATATCATAGAGGATCATGCATATGTATTCGCTTTAGATTTGGCAGTGGCGCCTCAGATTTCTTGTTTTATAATATTTATATAAAATTTCAAATTTAATGTATATCTCAAGTAACCCTCCGCTGAATCTAGCTGGCATAATTTTAGGCATTTACCTAATTTTATTTTACTTTTTTCATAATAAAGGTCAATGTTGTTTATATTAAATCAATAAATTATTTTTAGCACGAAATAATTTTTACCACAAAAGCTAAATTTCCTTTTTTTTAAACTAAGCATTAAACATGAAGCACTTAGCGTTAAGCAAAAGCATTAACATTAAGGAAAAGCATAAGTAGAAAGCATAAACATTTAAAATAAGCATTTAGCATAAGCATTAAGCATAAGTATTAAGCATAAGTATTAAGCATAAGCTTTAAGCATAAGCATTAAGAAAAAGCATTAAGCATGAGCATTTAAAATAAGCTTTTAAAATAAGCATTTAGCATAAGCATTTAAAATAAGCATTTAGCATAAGCATTTTAAATAAGCATTAAAAATAAGCTTTTTAAATAAGCTTTTAAAATAAGCATTTAAAATAAGCTTTTAAAATAAGCATTAAGAATAAGCTTTTAAAATAAGCTTTTAAATTAAGCATTGAGCAAAAGCATTAAAAATAAGCTTTATAAATATGCATTAAGAAAACGCATTAAGCATAAGCATTTAAAATAAGCTTTTAAAATAAGCATTTAAAATAAGCATTTAGCATAAGCATTTAAAATAAGCCTTTAAAATAAGTTTTTAAAATAAGCATAAAGCATAAGCATTGAAAATCAGCATTTAAAAAAAGCTTTTAAAATAAGCATTTAGCATAAACATTTAAAATAAGCATTTTAAATAAGCATTAAAAATAAGCTTTTTAAATAAGCTTTTAAAATAAGTATTTAACATAAGCATTAAGCAGCAAGCCTCATTTCTAAAGCATCAAGAACTAATAATTGAGCATTGAGCATTGAACATCAGCATAAGCTTTAAGCATAAGCATTAAGAAAAAGCATTAAGCATAAGCATTTAAAATAAGCATTTAACATAAGCATTTAAAATAAGCATTTAAAATAAGCATTAAGCAAAAGCATTAAGCATGAGCATTTAAAATAAGAATTTAAAATAAGCGTTAAGCATAAGCATTAAGCATTAAAATTAAGCATTTAAAATAAGAATTTAAAATAAGCATTAAACATAAAGCATAAGCATAAATCATAAGCATTAAGAATAAACATTAAGCATAAGCATTAAGCATAAGCTTTAAGCATAAGCATTGAGCATAGGCATTTAAAATAAGCATTTAGCATAAGCATTTAAAATAAGCATTAAAAATAAGCTTTTTAAATAAGCTTTTAAAATAAGCATTAAGCAAAAGCATTAAGCATGAGCATTTAAAATAAGAATTTAAAATAAGCATTAAGCATAAGCATTAAGCATTAAAAATAAGCATTTAACATAAGAATTTAAAATAAGCATTAAACATTAAGCATAAGCATAAATCATAAGCATTAAGAATAAACATTTAGCATAAGCATTAAGCATAAGCTTTAAGCATAAGCATTGAGCATAGGCATTTAAAATAAGCATTTAGCATAAGCATTTAAAAAAAGTATTAAAAATAAGCTTTTTAAATAAGCTTTTAAAATAAGCATTTAAAATAAGCTTTTAAAATAAGCATTAGGAATAAGCTTTTAAAATAAGCATTTAAAATAAGCATAAAGCATAAGCATTGAGCAAAACCATTAAAAATAAGCTTTATAAATATGCATTAAGAAAAAGCATAAAGCATAAGCATTTAAAATAATCTTTTAAAATAAGCATTAAGAAAAAGCATTAAGCAAAAGCATTAAGCATGAGCATTTAAAATAAGAATTTAAAATAAGCATTAAGCATAAGCATTAAGCATTAAAAATAAGCATTTAAAATAAGAATTTAAAATAAGCATTAAACATTAAGCATAAGCATAAATCATAAGCATTAAGAATAAACATTAAGCATAAGCATTAGGCATAAGCTTTAAGCATAAGCATTGAGCATAGGCATTTAAAATAAGCATAAAGCATAAGCATAAAAAATAAGCCTTTAAAATAAGCATTAAGAAAAAGCATTAAGCATAAGCATTTAAAATAAGCTTTCAAAATAAGCATTAAGCATAAGCATTAAGCATAAGCATTTAAAATGAGCTTTAAAAATTTTATAAGCTTTAAAATTTTATAAGCTTTAAAATTTTATAAGCTTTATAATTTATATAAAATTTCAAATTTAATGTATCATCTTAAATAATCCACCGCTGAATCTAGCTGGCATTATTCTAGGCATTCACCTTATTTTATTTCTCTTTATTTATAATAAAGGTCAATGTTAATTATATAAAATCAATAAATTATTTTTACCACGAAATTATTTTAACCACAAAAGCTAAATTTCCTTTTTTTTAAACTAAGCATTAAACATGAAGCATTTAGCGCTAAGCAAAAGCATTAACATTAAGGAAAAGCATAAGTAGAAAGCATAAGCATTTAAAATAAGCATTTAGCATAAGCATTAAGCATAAGAATTAAGCATAAGCTTTAAGCATAAGCATTAAGAAAAAGCATTAAGCATAAGCATTTAAAATAAGCTTTTAAAATAAGCATTTAGCATAAGCATTTAAAATAAGCATTTAAAATAAGCATTAAGCAAAAGCATTAAGCATGAGCATTTAAAATAAGAATTGAAAATAAGCATTAAGCATAAGCATTAAGCATTAAAAATAAGCATTTAAAATAAGAATTTAAAATAAGCATTAAACATAAAGCATAAGCATAAATCATAAGCATTAAGAATAAACATTAAGCATAAGCATTAAGCATAAGCTTTAAGCATAAGCATTGAGCATAGGCATTTAAAATAAGCATTTAGCATAAGCATTTAAAATAAGCATTAAAAATAAGTTTTTTAAATAAGCTTTTAAAATAAGCATTTAAAATAAGCATAAAGCAAAAGCATTAAGCATGAGCATTTAAAATAAGAATTTAAAATAAGCATTAGGCATAAGCATTAAGCATTAAAAATAAGCATTTAAAATAAGAATTTAAAATAAGCATTAAACATTAAGCATAAGAATTTAAAAGCTTTTAAAATAAGCATTTAGCATAAGCATTTAAAATAAGCATTTAGCATAAGCTATTAAAATAAGCCTTTAAAATAAGCATTTAAAATAAGCATTAAAAATAAGCATTTAGCATAAACATTTAAAATAAGCATTTTAAATAAGCATTTAGCATAAGCATTTAAAATAAGAATTTAAAATAAGCATTAAACATTAAGCATAAGCATAAAGGATAAGCATTAAGAATAAGCATTAAGCATAAGCATTAAGCATAAGCATTAAGCATAAGCTTTAAGCATAAGCATTGAGCATAGGCATTTAAAATAAGCATTTAGCATAAACATTTAAAATAAGCATTTTAAATAAGCATTTAAAATAAGCATTAAAAATAAGCTTTTTAAATAAGCTTTTAAAATAAGCATTTAACATAAGCATTAAGCAGCAACCCTCATTTCTAAAGCATCAAGAACTAATAATTGAGCATTGAGCATTGAACATCAAGCATAGCATCCAACATGGAGCATAGCATCGGACATCGAGCATATCATAGAGGATCATGCATATGTATTCGCTTTAGATTTGGCAGTGGCGCCTCAGATTTCTTGTTTTATAATATTTATATAAAATTTCAAATTTAATGTATATCTCAAGTAACCCTCCGCTGAATCTAGCTGGCATAATTTTAGGCATTTACCTAATTTTATTTTACTTTATTCATAATAAAGGTCAATGTTGTTTATATTAAATCAATAAATTATTTTTAGCACGAAATAATTTTTACCACAAAAGCTAAATTTCCTTTTTTTTAAACTAAGCATTAAACATGAAGCACTTAGCGTTAAGCAAAAGCATTAACATTAAGGAAAAGCATAAGTAGAAAGCATAAACATTTAAAATAAGCATTTAGCATAAGCATTAAGCATAAGTATTAAGCATAAGTATTAAGCATAAGCTTTAAGCATAAGCATTAAGAAAAAGCATTAAGCATGAGCATTTAAAATAAGCTTTTAAAATAAGCATTTAGCATAAGCATTTAAAATAAGCATTTAGCATAAGCATTTTAAATAAGCATTAAAAATAAGCTTTTTAAATAAGCTTTTAAAATAAGCATTTAAAATAAGCTTTTAAAATAAGCATTAAGAATAAGCTTTTAAAATAAGCTTTTAAATTAAGCATTGAGCAAAAGCATTAAAAATAAGCTTTATAAATATGCATTAAGAAAAAGCATTAAGCATAAGCATTTAAAATAAGCGTTTAAAATAAGCATTTAAAATAAGCATTTAGCATAAGCATTTAAAATAAGCCTTTAAAATAAGTTTTTAAAATAAGCATAAAGCATAAGCATTGAAAATCAGCATTTAAAAAAAGCTTTTAAAATAAGCATTTAGCATAAACATTTTAAATAAGCATTTAAAATAAGCATTAAAAATAAGCTTTTTAAATAAGCTTTTAAAATAAGCATTTAACATAAGCATTAAGCAGCAAGCCTCATTTCTAAAGCATCAAGAACTAATAATTGAGCATTGAGCATTGAACATCAAGCATAGCATCCAACATGGAGCATAGCATCGGACATCGAGCATATCATAGAGGATCATGCATATGTATTCGCTTTAGATTTGGCAGTGGCGCCTCAGATTTCTTGTTTTATAATATTTATATAAAATTTCAAATTTAATGTATATCTCAAGTAACCCTCCGCTGAATCTAGCTGGCATAATTTTAGGCATTTACCTAATTTTATTTTACTTTTTTCATAATAAAGGTCAATGTTGTTTATATTAAATCAATAAATTATTTTTAGCACGAAATAATTTTTACCACAAAAGCTAAATTTCCTTTTTTTTAAACTAAGCATTAAACATGAAGCACTTAGCGTTAAGCAAAAGCATTAACATTAAGGAAAAGCATAAGTAGAAAGCATAAACATTTAAAATAAGCATTTAGCATAAGCATTAAGCATAAGTATTAAGCATAAGTATTAAGCATAAGCTTTAAGCATAAGCATTAAGAAAAAGCATTAAGCATGAGCATTTAAAATAAGCTTTTAAAATAAGCATTTAGCATAAGCATTTAAAATAAGCATTTAGCATAAGCATTTTAAATAAGCATTAAAAATAAGCTTTTTAAATAAGCTTTTAAAATAAGCATTTAAAATAAGCTTTTAAAATAAGCATTAAGAATAAGCTTTTAAAATAAGCTTTTAAATTAAGCATTGAGCAAAAGCATTAAAAATAAGCTTTATAAATATGCATTAAGAAAACGCATTAAGCATAAGCATTTAAAATAAGCTTTTAAAATAAGCATTTAAAATAAGCATTTAGCATAAGCATTTAAAATAAGCCTTTAAAATAAGTTTTTAAAATAAGCATAAAGCATAAGCATTGAAAATCAGCATTTAAAAAAAGCTTTTAAAATAAGCATTTAGCATAAACATTTAAAATAAGCATTTTAAATAAGCATTAAAAATAAGCTTTTTAAATAAGCTTTTAAAATAAGTATTTAACATAAGCATTAAGCAGCAAGCCTCATTTCTAAAGCATCAAGAACTAATAATTGAGCATTGAGCATTGAACATCAGCATAAGCTTTAAGCATAAGCATTAAGAAAAAGCATTAAGCATAAGCATTTAAAATAAGCATTTAACATAAGCATTTAAAATAAGCATTTAAAATAAGCATTAAGCAAAAGCATTAAGCATGAGCATTTAAAATAAGAATTTAAAATAAGCGTTAAGCATAAGCATTAAGCATTAAAATTAAGCATTTAAAATAAGAATTTAAAATAAGCATTAAACATAAAGCATAAGCATAAATCATAAGCATTAAGAATAAACATTAAGCATAAGCATTAAGCATAAGCTTTAAGCATAAGCATTGAGCATAGGCATTTAAAATAAGCATTTAGCATAAGCATTTAAAATAAGCATTAAAAATAAGCTTTTTAAATAAGCTTTTAAAATAAGCATTAAGCAAAAGCATTAAGCATGAGCATTTAAAATAAGAATTTAAAATAAGCATTAAGCATAAGCATTAAGCATTAAAAATAAGCATTTAACATAAGAATTTAAAATAAGCATTAAACATTAAGCATAAGCATAAATCATAAGCATTAAGAATAAACATTTAGCATAAGCATTAAGCATAAGCTTTAAGCATAAGCATTGAGCATAGGCATTTAAAATAAGCATTTAGCATAAGCATTTAAAAAAAGTATTAAAAATAAGCTTTTTAAATAAGCTTTTAAAATAAGCATTTAAAATAAGCTTTTAAAATAAGCATTAGGAATAAGCTTTTAAAATAAGCATTTAAAATAAGCATAAAGCATAAGCATTGAGCAAAACCATTAAAAATAAGCTTTATAAATATGCATTAAGAAAAAGCATAAAGCATAAGCATTTAAAATAATCTTTTAAAATAAGCATTAAGAAAAAGCATTAAGCAAAAGCATTAAGCATGAGCATTTAAAATAAGAATTTAAAATAAGCATTAAGCATAAGCATTAAGCATTAAAAATAAGCATTTAAAATAAGAATTTAAAATAAGCATTAAACATTAAGCATAAGCATAAATCATAAGCATTAAGAATAAACATTAAGCATAAGCATTAGGCATAAGCTTTAAGCATAAGCATTGAGCATAGGCATTTAAAATAAGCATAAAGCATAAGCATAAAAAATAAGCCTTTAAAATAAGCATTAAGAAAAAGCATTAAGCATAAGCATTTAAAATAAGCTTTCAAAATAAGCATTAAGCATAAGCATTAAGCATAAGCATTTAAAATGAGCTTTAAAAATTTTATAAGCTTTAAAATTTTATAAGCTTTAAAATTTTATAAGCTTTATAATTTATATAAAATTTCAAATTTAATGTATCATCTTAAATAATCCACCGCTGAATCTAGCTGGCATTATTCTAGGCATTCACCTTATTTTATTTCTCTTTATTTATAATAAAGGTCAATGTTAATTATATAAAATCAATAAATTATTTTTACCACGAAATTATTTTAACCACAAAAGCTAAATTTCCTTTTTTTTAAACTAAGCATTAAACATGAAGCATTTAGCGCTAAGCAAAAGCATTAACATTAAGGAAAAGCATAAGTAGAAAGCATAAGCATTTAAAATAAGCATTTAGCATAAGCATTAAGCATAAGAATTAAGCATAAGCTTTAAGCATAAGCATTAAGAAAAAGCATTAAGCATAAGCATTTAAAATAAGCTTTTAAAATAAGCATTTAGCATAAGCATTTAAAATAAGCATTTAAAATAAGCATTAAGCAAAAGCATTAAGCATGAGCATTTAAAATAAGAATTGAAAATAAGCATTAAGCATAAGCATTAAGCATTAAAAATAAGCATTTAAAATAAGAATTTAAAATAAGCATTAAACATAAAGCATAAGCATAAATCATAAGCATTAAGAATAAACATTAAGCATAAGCATTAAGCATAAGCTTTAAGCATAAGCATTGAGCATAGGCATTTAAAATAAGCATTTAGCATAAGCATTTAAAATAAGCATTAAAAATAAGTTTTTTAAATAAGCTTTTAAAATAAGCATTTAAAATAAGCATAAAGCAAAAGCATTAAGCATGAGCATTTAAAATAAGAATTTAAAATAAGCATTAGGCATAAGCATTAAGCATTAAAAATAAGCATTTAAAATAAGAATTTAAAATAAGCATTAAACATTAAGCATAAGAATTTAAAAGCTTTTAAAATAAGCATTTAGCATAAGCATTTAAAATAAGCATTTAGCATAAGCTATTAAAATAAGCCTTTAAAATAAGCATTTAAAATAAGCATTAAAAATAAGCATTTAGCATAAACATTTAAAATAAGCATTTTAAATAAGCATTTAGCATAAGCATTTAAAATAAGAATTTAAAATAAGCATTAAACATTAAGCATAAGCATAAAGGATAAGCATTAAGAATAAGCATTAAGCATAAGCATTAAGCATAAGCATTAAGCATAAGCTTTAAGCATAAGCATTGAGCATAGGCATTTAAAATAAGCATTTAGCATAAACATTTAAAATAAGCATTTTAAATAAGCATTTAAAATAAGCATTAAAAATAAGCTTTTTAAATAAGCTTTTAAAATAAGCATTTAACATAAGCATTAAGCAGCAACCCTCATTTCTAAAGCATCAAGAACTAATAATTGAGCATTGAGCATTGAACATCAAGCATAGCATCCAACATGGAGCATAGCATCGGACATCGAGCATATCATAGAGGATCATGCATATGTATTCGCTTTAGATTTGGCAGTGGCGCCTCAGATTTCTTGTTTTATAATATTTATATAAAATTTCAAATTTAATGTATATCTCAAGTAACCCTCCGCTGAATCTAGCTGGCATAATTTTAGGCATTTACCTAATTTTATTTTACTTTATTCATAATAAAGGTCAATGTTGTTTATATTAAATCAATAAATTATTTTTAGCACGAAATAATTTTTACCACAAAAGCTAAATTTCCTTTTTTTTAAACTAAGCATTAAACATGAAGCACTTAGCGTTAAGCAAAAGCATTAACATTAAGGAAAAGCATAAGTAGAAAGCATAAACATTTAAAATAAGCATTTAGCATAAGCATTAAGCATAAGTATTAAGCATAAGTATTAAGCATAAGCTTTAAGCATAAGCATTAAGAAAAAGCATTAAGCATGAGCATTTAAAATAAGCTTTTAAAATAAGCATTTAGCATAAGCATTTAAAATAAGCATTTAGCATAAGCATTTTAAATAAGCATTAAAAATAAGCTTTTTAAATAAGCTTTTAAAATAAGCATTTAAAATAAGCTTTTAAAATAAGCATTAAGAATAAGCTTTTAAAATAAGCTTTTAAATTAAGCATTGAGCAAAAGCATTAAAAATAAGCTTTATAAATATGCATTAAGAAAAAGCATTAAGCATAAGCATTTAAAATAAGCGTTTAAAATAAGCATTTAAAATAAGCATTTAGCATAAGCATTTAAAATAAGCCTTTAAAATAAGTTTTTAAAATAAGCATAAAGCATAAGCATTGAAAATCAGCATTTAAAAAAAGCTTTTAAAATAAGCATTTAGCATAAACATTTTAAATAAGCATTTAAAATAAGCATTAAAAATAAGCTTTTTAAATAAGCTTTTAAAATAAGCATTTAACATAAGCATTAAGCAGCAAGCCTCATTTCTAAAGCATCAAGAACTAATAATTGAGCATTGAGCATTGAACATCAAGCATAGCATCCAACATGGAGCATAGCATCGGACATCGAGCATATCATAGAGGATCATGCATATGTATTCGCTTTAGATTTGGCAGTGGCGCCTCAGATTTCTTGTTTTATAATATTTATATAAAATTTCAAATTTAATGTATATCTCAAGTAACCCTCCACTGAATCTAGCAGGCATAATTTTAGGCATTTACCTAATTTTATTTTACTTTATTCATAATAAAGGTCAATGTTGTTTATATTAAATCAATAAATTATTTTTAGCACGAAATAATTTTTACCACAAAAACTAAATTTCCTTTTTTTTAAACTAAGCATTAAACATGAAGCACTTAGCGTTAAGCAAAAGCATTAACATTAAGGAAAAGCATAAGTAGAAAGCATAAACATTTAAAATAAGCATTTAGCATAAGCATTAAGCATAAGTATTAAGCATAAGTATTAAGCATAAGCTTTAAGCATAAGCATTAAGAAAAAGCATTAAGCATGAGCATTTAAAATAAGCTTTTAAAATAAGCATTTAGCATAAGCATTTAAAATAAGCATTTAGCATAAGCATTTTAAATAAGCATTAAAAATAAGCTTTTTAAATAAGCTTTTAAAATAAGCATTTAAAATAAGCTTTTAAAATAAGCATTAAGAATAAGCTTTTAAAATAAGCTTTTAAATTAAGCATTGAGCAAAAGCATTAAAAATAAGCCTTATAAATATGCATTAAGAAAACGCATTAAGCATAAGCATTTAAAATAAGCTTTTAAAATAAGCATTTAAAATAAGCATTTAGCATAAGCATTTAAAATAAGCCTTTAAAATAAGTTTTTAAAATAAGCATAAAGCATAAGCATTGAAAATCAGCATTTAAAAAAAGCTTTTAAAATAAGCATTTAGCATAAACATTTAAAATAAGCATTTTAAATAAGCATTAAAAATAAGCTTTTTAAATAAGCTTTTAAAATAAGTATTTAACATAAGCATTAAGCAGCAAGCCTCATTTCTAAAGCATCAAGAACTAATAATTGAGCATTGAGCATTGAACATCAGCATAAGCTTTAAGCATAAGCATTAAGAAAAAGCATTAAGCATAAGCATTTAAAATAAGCGTTTAACATAAGCATTTAAAATAAGCATTTAAAATAAGCATTAAGCAAAAGCATTAAGCATGAGCATTTAAAATAAGAATTTAAAATAAGCGTTAAGCATAAGCATTAAGCATTAAAATTAAGCATTTAAAATAAGAATTTAAAATAAGCATTAAACATTAAGCATAAGAATAAACATTAAGCATAAGCGTTAAGCATAAGCTTTAAGCATAAGCATTGAGCATAGGCATTTAAAATAAGCATTTAGCATAAGCATTTAAAATAAGCATTAAAAATAAGCTTTTTAAATAAGCTTTTTAAATCAGCATTTAAAAAAAGCTTTTAAAATAAGCATTTAGCATAAACATTTAAAATAAGCATTTTAAATAAGCATTTAAAATAAGCATTAAAAATAAGCTTTTTAAATAAGCTTTTAAAATAAGCATTTAACATAAGCATTAAGCAGCAAGCCTCATTTCTAAAGCATCAAGAACTAATAATTGAGCATTGAGCATTGAACATCAAGCATAGCATCCAACATGGAGCATAGCATCGGACATCGAGCATATCATAGAGGATCATGCATATGTATTCGCTTTAGATTTGGCAGTGGCGCCTCAGATTTCTTGTTTTATAATATTTATATAAAATTTCAAATTTAATGTATATCTCAAGTAACCCTCCGCTGAATCTAGCTGGCATAATTTTAGGCATTTACCTAATTTTATTTTACTTTATTCATAATAAAGGTCAATGTTGTTTATATTAAATCAATAAATTATTTTTAGCACGAAATAATTTTTACCACAAAAGCTAAATTTCCTTTTTTTTAAACTAAGCATTAAACATGAAGCACTTAGCGTTAAGCAAAAGCATTAACATTAAGGAAAAGCATAAGTAGAAAGCATAAACATTTAAAATAAGCATTTAGCATAAGCATTAAGCATAAGTATTAAGCATAAGTATTAAGCATAAGCTTTAAGCATAAGCATTAAGAAAAAGCATTAAGCATGAGCATTTAAAATAAGCTTTTAAAATAAGCATTTAGCATAAGCATTTAAAATAAGCATTTAGCATAAGCATTTTAAATAAGCATTAAAAATAAGCTTTTTAAATAAGCTTTTAAAATAAGCATTTAAAATAAGCTTTTAAAATAAGCATTAAGAATAAGCTTTTAAAATAAGCTTTTAAATTAAGCATTGAGCAAAAGCATTAAAAATAAGCTTTATAAATATGCATTAAGAAAAAGCATTAAGCATAAGCATTTAAAATAAGCGTTTAAAATAAGCATTTAAAATAAGCATTTAGCATAAGCATTTAAAATAAGCCTTTAAAATAAGTTTTTAAAATAAGCATAAAGCATAAGCATTGAAAATCAGCATTTAAAAAAAGCTTTTAAAATAAGCATTTAGCATAAACATTTTAAATAAGCATTTAAAATAAGCATTAAAAATAAGCTTTTTAAATAAGCTTTTAAAATAAGCATTTAACATAAGCATTAAGCAGCAAGCCTCATTTCTAAAGCATCAAGAACTAATAATTGAGCATTGAGCATTGAACATCAAGCATAGCATCCAACATGGAGCATAGCATCGGACATCGAGCATATCATAGAGGATCATGCATATGTATTCGCTTTAGATTTGGCAGTGGCGCCTCAGATTTCTTGTTTTATAATATTTATATAAAATTTCAAATTTAATGTATATCTCAAGTAACCCTCCACTGAATCTAGCAGGCATAATTTTAGGCATTTACCTAATTTTATTTTACTTTATTCATAATAAAGGTCAATGTTGTTTATATTAAATCAATAAATTATTTTTAGCACGAAATAATTTTTACCACAAAAGCTAAATTTCCTTTTTTTTAAACTAAGCATTAAACATGAAGCACTTAGCGTTAAGCAAAAGCATTAACATTAAGGAAAAGCATAAGTAGAAAGCATAAACATTTAAAATAAGCATTTAGCATAAGCATTAAGCATAAGTATTAAGCATAAGTATTAAGCATAAGCTTTAAGCATAAGCATTAAGAAAAAGCATTAAGCATGAGCATTTAAAATAAGCTTTTAAAATAAGCATTTAGCATAAGCATTTAAAATAAGCATTTAGCATAAGCATTTTAAATAAGCATTAAAAATAAGCTTTTTAAATAAGCTTTTAAAATAAGCATTTAAAATAAGCTTTTAAAATAAGCATTAAGAATAAGCTTTTAAAATAAGCTTTTAAATTAAGCATTGAGCAAAAGCATTAAAAATAAGCTTTATAAATATGCATTAAGAAAACGCATTAAGCATAAGCATTTAAAATAAGCTTTTAAAATAAGCATTTAAAATAAGCATTTAGCATAAGCATTTAAAATAAGCCTTTAAAATAAGTTTTTAAAATAAGCATAAAGCATAAGCATTGAAAATCAGCATTTAAAAAAAGCTTTTAAAATAAGCATTTAGCATAAACATTTAAAATAAGCATTTTAAATAAGCATTAAAAATAAGCTTTTTAAATAAGCTTTTAAAATAAGTATTTAACATAAGCATTAAGCAGCAAGCCTCATTTCTAAAGCATCAAGAACTAATAATTGAGCATTGAGCATTGAACATCAGCATAAGCTTTAAGCATAAGCATTTAAAATAAGCATTTAACATAAGCATTTAAAATAAGCATTTAAAATAAGCATTAAGCAAAAGCATTAAGCATGAGCATTTAAAATAAGAATTTAAAATAAGCGTTAAGCATAAGCATTAAGCATTAAAATTAAGCATTTAAAATAAGAATTTAAAATAAGCATTAAACATAAAGCATAAGCATAAATCATAAGCATTAAGAATAAACATTAAGCATAAGCATTAAGCATAAGCTTTAAGCATAAGCATTGAGCATAGGCATTTAAAATAAGCATTTAGCATAAGCATTTAAAATAAGCATTAAAAATAAGCTTTTTAAATAAGCTTTTAAAATAAGCATTAAGCAAAAGCATTAAGCATGAGCATTTAAAATAAGAATTTAAAATAAGCATTAAGCATAAGCATTAAGCATTAAAAATAAGCATTTAACATAAGAATTTAAAATAAGCATTAAACATTAAGCATAAGCATAAATCATAAGCATTAAGAATAAACATTTAGCATAAGCATTAAGCATAAGCTTTAAGCATAAGCATTGAGCATAGGCATTTAAAATAAGCATTTAGCATAAGCATTTAAAAAAAGTATTAAAAATAAGCTTTTTAAATAAGCTTTTAAAATAAGCATTTAAAATAAGCTTTTAAAATAAGCATTAGGAATAAGCTTTTAAAATAAGCATTTAAAATAAGCATAAAGCATAAGCATTGAGCAAAACCATTAAAAATAAGCTTTATAAATATGCATTAAGAAAAAGCATAAAGCATAAGCATTTAAAATAATCTTTTAAAATAAGCATTAAGAAAAAGCATTAAGCAAAAGCATTAAGCATGAGCATTTAAAATAAGAATTTAAAATAAGCATTAAGCATAAGCATTAAGCATTAAAAATAAGCATTTAAAATAAGAATTTAAAATAAGCATTAAACATTAAGCATAAGCATAAATCATAAGCATTAAGAATAAACATTAAGCATAAGCATTAGGCATAAGCTTTAAGCATAAGCATTGAGCATAGGCATTTAAAATAAGCATAAAGCATAAGCATAAAAAATAAGCCTTTAAAATAAGCATTAAGAAAAAGCATTAAGCATAAGCATTTAAAATAAGCTTTCAAAATAAGCATTAAGCATAAGCATTAAGCATAAGCATTTAAAATGAGCTTTAAAAATTTTATAAGCTTTAAAATTTTATAAGCTTTATAATTTATATAAAATTTCAAATTTAATGTATCATCTTAAATAATCCACCGCTGAATCTAGCTGGCATTATTCTAGGCATTCACCTTATTTTATTTCTCTTTATTTATAATAAAGGTCAATGTTAATTATATAAAATCAATAAATTATTTTTACCACGAAATTATTTTAACCACAAAAGCTAAATTTCCTTTTTTTTAAACTAAGCATTAAACATGAAGCATTTAGCGCTAAGCAAAAGCATTAACATTAAGGAAAAGCATAAGTAGAAAGCATAAGCATTTAAAATAAGCATTTAGCATAAGCATTAAGCATAAGAATTAAGCATAAGCTTTAAGCATAAGCATTAAGAAAAAGCATTAAGCATAAGCATTTAAAATAAGCTTTTAAAATAAGCATTTAGCATAAGCATTTAAAATAAGCATTTAAAATAAGCATTAAGCAAAAGCATTAAGCATGAGCATTTAAAATAAGAATTGAAAATAAGCATTAAGCATAAGCATTAAGCATTAAAAATAAGCATTTAAAATAAGAATTTAAAATAAGCATTAAACATAAAGCATAAGCATAAATCATAAGCATTAAGAATAAACATTAAGCATAAGCATTAAGCATAAGCTTTAAGCATAAGCATTGAGCATAGGCATTTAAAATAAGCATTTAGCATAAGCATTTAAAATAAGCATTAAAAATAAGCTTTTTAAATAAGCTTTTAAAATAAGCATTTAAAATAAGCATAAAGCAAAAGCATTAAGCATGAGCATTTAAAATAAGAATTTAAAATAAGCATTAGGCATAAGCATTAAGCATTAAAAATAAGCATTTAAAATAAGAATTTAAAATAAGCATTTAGCATAAGCATTTAAAATAAGCATTTAAAATAAGCATTTAGCATAAGCTATTAAAATAAGCCTTTAAAATAAGCATTTAAAATAAGCATTAAAAATAAGCATTTAGCATAAACATTTAAAATAAGCATTTTAAATAAGCATTTAGCATAAGCATTTAAAATAAGAATTTAAAATAAGCATTAAACATTGAGCATAAGCATAAAGGATAAGCATTAAGAATAAGCATTAAGCATAAGCATTAAGCATAAGCATTAAGCATAAGCTTTAAGCATAAGCATTGAGCATAGGCATTTAAAATAAGCATTTAAAATAAGCATAAAGCATAAGCATTAAAAATAAGCTTTTAAAATAAGCATTAAGAAAAAGCATTAAGCATAAGCATTTAAAATAAGCTTTCAAAATAAGCATTAAGCATTAAGCATAAGCATTTAAAATAAGCTTTAAAAATTTTATAAGCTTTAAAATTTTATAAGCTTTATAATTTATACAAAATTTCAAATTTAATGTATCATCTTAAATAATCCACCGCTGAATCTAGCTGGCATTATTTTAGGCATTCACCTTATTTTATTTCTCTTTATTTATAATAAAGGTCAATGTTAATTATATTAAATCAATAAATTATTTTTAGCACGAAATAATTTTTACCACAAAAGCTAAATTTCCTTTTTTTTAAACTAAGCATTAAACATGAAGCATTTAGCGTTAAGCAAAAGCATTAACATTAAGGAAAAGCATAAGTAGAAAGCATAAGCATTTAAAATAAGCATTTAGCATAAGCATTAAGCATAAGAATTAAGCATAAGCTTTAAGCATAAGCATTAAGAAAAAGCATTAAGCATAAGCATTTAAAATAAGCTTTTAAAATAAGCATTTAGCATAAGCATTTAAAATAAGCATTTAAAATAAGCATTAAGCAAAAGCATTAAGCATGAGCATTTAAAATAAGAATTTAAAATAAGCATTAAGCATAAGCATTAAGCATTAAAAATAAGCATTTAAAATAAGAATTTAAAATAAGCATTAAACATTAAGCATAAGCATAAATCATAAGCATTAAGAATAAACATTAAGCATAAGCATTAAGCATAAGCTTTAAGCATAAGCATTGAGCATAGGCATTTAAAATAAGCATTTAGCATAAGCATTTAAAATAAGCATTAAAAATAAGCTTTTTAAATAAGCTTTTAAAATAAGCATTTAAAATAAGCTTTTAAAATAAGCATTAGGAATAAGCTTTTAAAATAAGTTTTTAAATTAAGCTTTAAGCATAAGCATTGAGCAAAAGCATTAAAAATAAGCTTTATAAATATGCATTAAGAAAAAGCATTAAGCATAAGCATTTAAAATAAACTTTTAAAATAAGCATTTAAAAGCATTTAAAATAAGCATTTAAAATAAGCATTTAAAATAAGCATTTAGCATAAGCATTTAAAATAAGCATTTAGCATAAGCATTTAAAATAAGCCTTTAAAATAAGCATTTAAAATAAGCATTAAAAATAAGCTTTTTAAATAAGCATTAAGCATAAGTATTTAAAAAAAGCTTTTAAAATAAGCATTTAGCATAAGCATTTTAAATAAGCCTTCAAAATAAGCATTTAGCATAAGCATTTAAAATAAACCTTTAAAATAAGCATTTAAAATAAGCATTTAGCATAAACATTTAAAATAAGCATTTTTAATAAGCATTTAGCATAAGCATTTTAAATAAGCATTAAAAATAAGCTTTTTAAATAAGCATTAAGCATAAGCATTTAAAAAAAGCTTTTAAAATAAGCATTTAGCATAAGCGTTTTAAATAAGCCTTCAAAATAAGCATTTAGCATAAGCATTTAAAATAAGCATTTAGCATAAGCATTTTAAATAAGCATTAAAAATAAGCTTTTTAAATAAGCTTTTAAAATAAGCATTTAAAATAAGCTTTTAAAATAAGCATTAAGAATAAGCTTTTAAAATAAGCTTTTAAATTAAGCATTGAGCAAAAGCATTAAAAATAAGCTTTATAAATATGCATTAAGAAAAAGCATTAAGCATAAGCATTTAAAATAAGCGTTTAACATAAGCATTTAAAATAAGCATTTAAAATAAGCATTAAGCAAAAGCATTAAGCATGAGCATTTAAAATAAGAATTTAAAATAAGCGTTAAGCATAAGCATTAAGCATTAAAATTAAGCATTTAAAATAAGAATTTAAAATAAGCATTAAACATTAAGCATAAGAATAAACATTAAGCATAAGCGTTAAGCATAAGCTTTAAGCATAAGCATTGAGCATAGGCATTTAAAATAAGCATTTAGCATAAGCATTTAAAATAAGCATTAAAAATAAGCTTTTTAAATAAGCTTTTTAAATCAGCATTTAAAAAAAGCTTTTAAAATAAGCATTTAGCATAAACATTTAAAATAAGCATTTTAAATAAGCATTTAAAATAAGCATTAAAAATAAGCTTTTTAAATAAGCTTTTAAAATAAGCATTTAACATAAGCATTAAGCAGCAAGCCTCATTTCTAAAGCATCAAGAACTAATAATTGAGCATTGAGCATTGAACATCAAGCATAGCATCCAACATGGAGCATAGCATCGGACATCGAGCATATCATAGAGGATCATGCATATGTATTCGCTTTAGATTTGGCAGTGGCGCCTCAGATTTCTTGTTTTATAATATTTATATAAAATTTCAAATTTAATGTATATCTCAAGTAACCCTCCGCTGAATCTAGCTGGCATAATTTTAGGCATTTACCTAATTTTATTTTACTTTATTCATAATAAAGGTCAATGTTGTTTATATTAAATCAATAAATTATTTTTAGCACGAAATAATTTTTACCACAAAAGCTAAATTTCCTTTTTTTTAAACTAAGCATTAAACATGAAGCACTTAGCGTTAAGCAAAAGCATTAACATTAAGGAAAAGCATAAGTAGAAAGCATAAACATTTAAAATAAGCATTTAGCATAAGCATTAAGCATAAGTATTAAGCATAAGTATTAAGCATAAGCTTTAAGCATAAGCATTAAGAAAAAGCATTAAGCATGAGCATTTAAAATAAGCTTTTAAAATAAGCATTTAGCATAAGCATTTAAAATAAGCATTTAGCATAAGCATTTTAAATAAGCATTAAAAATAAGCTTTTTAAATAAGCTTTTAAAATAAGCATTTAAAATAAGCTATTAAAATAAGCATTAAGAATAAGCTTTTAAAATAAGCTTTTAAATTAAGCATTGAGCAAAAGCATTAAGAAAACGCATTAAGCATAAGCATTTAAAATAAGCTTTTAAAATAAGCATTTAAAATAAGCATTTAGCATAAGCATTTAAAATAAGCCTTTAAAATAAGTTTTTAAAATAAGCATAAAGCATAAGCATTGAAAATCAGCATTTAAAAAAAGCTTTTAAAATAAGCATTTAGCATAAACATTTAAAATAAGCATTTTAAATAAGCATTAAAAATAAGCTTTTTAAATAAGCTTTTAAAATAAGTATTTAACATAAGCATTAAGCAGCAAGCCTCATTTCTAAAGCATCAAGAACTAATAATTGAGCATTGAGCATTAAACATCAGCATAAGCTTTAAGCATAAGCATTAAGAAAAAGCATTAAGCATAAGCATTTAAAATAAGCATTTAACATAAGCATTTAAAATAAGCATTTAAAATAAGCATTAAGCAAAAGCATTAAGCATGAGCATTTAAAATAAGAATTTAAAATAAGCGTTAAGCATAAGCATTAAGCATTAAAATTAAGCATTTAAAATAAGAATTTAAAATAAGCATTAAACATTAAGCATAAGAATAAACATTAAGCATAAGCGTTAAGCATAAGTTTTAAGCATAAGCATTGAGCATAGGCATTTAAAATAAGCATTTAGCATAAGCATTTAAAATAAGCATTAAAAATAAGCTTTTTAAATAAGCTTTTTAAATCAGCATTTAAAAAAAGCTTTTAAAATAAGCATTTAGCATAAACATTTAAAATAAGCATTTTAAATAAGCATTTAAAATAAGCATTAAAAATAAGCTTTTTAAATAAGCTTTTAAAATAAGCATTTAACATAAGCATTAAGCAGCAAGCCTCATTTCTAAAGCATCAAGAACTAATAATTGAGCATTGAGCATTGAACATCAAGCATAGCATCCAACATGGAGCATAGCATCGGACATCGAGCATATCATAGAGGATCATGCATATGTATTCGCTTTAGATTTGGCAGTGGCGCCTCAGATTTCTTGTTTTATAATATTTATATAAAATTTCAAATTTAATGTATATCTCAAGTAACCCTCCGCTGAATCTAGCTGGCATAATTTTAGGCATTTACCTAATTTTATTTTACTTTATTCATAATAAAGGTCAATGTTGTTTATATTAAATCAATAAATTATTTTTAGCACGAAATAATTTTTACCACAAAAGCTAAATTTCCTTTTTTTTAAACTAAGCATTAAACATGAAGCACTTAGCGTTAAGCAAAAGCATTAACATTAAGGAAAAGCATAAGTAGAAAGCATAAACATTTAAAATAAGCATTTAGCATAAGCATTAAGCATAAGTATTAAGCATAAGTATTAAGCATAAGCTTTAAGCATAAGCATTAAGAAAAAGCATTAAGCATGAGCATTTAAAATAAGCTTTTAAAATAAGCATTTAGCATAAGCATTTAAAATAAGCATTTAGCATAAGCATTTTAAATAAGCATTAAAAATAAGCTTTTTAAATAAGCTTTTAAAATAAGCATTTAAAATAAGCTTTTAAAATAAGCATTAAGAATAAGCTTTTAAAATAAGCTTTTAAATTAAGCATTGAGCAAAAGCATTAAAAATAAGCTTTATAAATATGCATTAAGAAAACGCATTAAGCATAAGCATTTAAAATAAGCTTTTAAAATAAGCATTTAAAATAAGCATTTAGCATAAGCATTTAAAATAAGCCTTTAAAATAAGTTTTTAAAATAAGCATAAAGCATAAGCATTGAAAATCAGCATTTAAAAAAAGCTTTTAAAATAAGCATTTAGCATAAACATTTAAAATAAGCATTTTAAATAAGCATTAAAAATAAGCTTTTTAAATAAGCTTTTAAAATAAGTATTTAACATAAGCATTAAGCAGCAAGCCTCATTTCTAAAGCATCAAGAACTAATAATTGAGCATTGAGCATTGAACATCAGCATAAGCTTTAAGCATAAGCATTAAGAAAAAGCATTAAGCATAAGCATTTAAAATAAGCATTTAACATAAGCATTTAAAATAAGCATTTAAAATAAGCATTAAGCAAAAGCATTAAGCATGAGCATTTAAAATAAGAATTTAAAATAAGCGTTAAGCATAAGCATTAAGCATTAAAATTAAGCATTTAAAATAAGAATTTAAAATAAGCATTAAACATTAAGCATAAGAATAAACATTAAGCATAAGCGTTAAGCATAAGCTTTAAGCATAAGCATTGAGCATAGGCATTTAAAATAAGCATTTAGCATAAGCATTTAAAATAAGCATTAAAAATAAGCTTTTTAAATAAGCTTTTTAAATCAGCATTTAAAAAAAGCTTTTAAAATAAGCATTTAGCATAAACATTTAAAATAAGCATTTTAAATAAGCATTTAAAATAAGCATTAAAAATAAGCTTTTTAAATAAGCTTTTAAAATAAGCATTTAACATAAGCATTAAGCAGCAAGCCTCATTTCTAAAGCATCAAGAACTAATAATTGAGCATTGAGCATTGAACATCAAGCATAGCATCCAACATGGAGCATAGCATCGGACATCGAGCATATCATAGAGGATCATGCATATGTATTCGCTTTAGATTTGGCAGTGGCGCCTCAGATTTCTTGTTTTATAATATTTATATAAAATTTCAAATTTAATGTATATCTCAAGTAACCCTCCGCTGAATCTAGCTGGCATAATTTTAGGCATTTACCTAATTTTATTTTACTTTTTTCATAATAAAGGTCAATGTTGTTTATATTAAATCAATAAATTATTTTTAGCACGAAATAATTTTTACCACAAAAGCTAAATTTCCTTTTTTTTAAACTAAGCATTAAACATGAAGCACTTAGCGTTAAGCAAAAGCATTAACATTAAGGAAAAGCATAAGTAGAAAGCATAAACATTTAAAATAAGCATTTAGCATAAGCATTAAGCATAAGTATTAAGCATAAGTATTAAGCATAAGCTTTAAGCATAAGCATTAAGAAAAAGCATTAAGCATGAGCATTTAAAATAAGCTTTTAAAATAAGCATTTAGCATAAGCATTTAAAATAAGCATTTAGCATAAGCATTTTAAATAAGCATTAAAAATAAGCTTTTTAAATAAGCTTTTAAAATAAGCATTTAAAATAAGCATTAAGAATAAGCTTTTAAAATAAGCTTTTAAATTAAGCATTGAGCAAAAGCATTAAAAATAAGCCTTATAAATATGCATTAAGAAAAAGCATTAAGCATAAGCATTTAAAATAAGCGTTTAAAATAAGCATTTAAAATAAGCATTTAGCATAAGCATTTAAAATAAGCCTTTAAAATAAGTTTTTAAAATAAGCATAAAGCATAAGCATTGAAAATCAGCATTTAAAAAAAGCTTTTAAAATAAGCATTTAGCATAAACATTTTAAATAAGCATTTAAAATAAGCATTAAAAATAAGCTTTTTAAATAAGCTTTTAAAATAAGCATTTAACATAAGCATTAAGCAGCAAGCCTCATTTCTAAAGCATCAAGAACTAATAATTGAGCATTGAGCATTGAACATCAAGCATAGCATCCAACATGGAGCATAGCATCGGACATCGAGCATATCATAGAGGATCATGCATATGTATTCGCTTTAGATTTGGCAGTGGCGCCTCAGATTTCTTGTTTTATAATATTTATATAAAATTTCAAATTTAATGTATATCTCAAGTAACCCTCCACTGAATCTAGCTGGCATAATTTTAGGCATTTACCTAATTTTATTTTACTTTATTCATAATAAAGGTCAATGTTGTTTATATTAAATCAATAAATTATTTTTAGCACGAAATAATTTTTACCACAAAAGCTAAATTTCCTTTTTTTTAAACTAAGCATTAAACATGAAGCACTTAGCGTTAAGCAAAAGCATTAACATTAAGGAAAAGCATAAGTAGAAAGCATAAACATTTAAAATAAGCATTTAGCATAAGCATTAAGCATAAGTATTAAGCATAAGTATTAAGCATAAGCTTTAAGCATAAGCATTAAGAAAAAGCATTAAGCATGAGCATTTAAAATAAGCTTTTAAAATAAGCATTTAGCATAAGCATTTAAAATAAGCATTTAGCATAAGCATTTTAAATAAGCATTAAAAATAAGCTTTTTAAATAAGCTTTTAAAATAAGCATTTAAAATAAGCTTTTAAAATAAGCATTAAGAATAAGCTTTTAAAATAAGCTTTTAAATTAAGCATTGAGCAAAAGCATTAAAAATAAGCTTTATAAATATGCATTAAGAAAACGCATTAAGCATAAGCATTTAAAATAAGCTTTTAAAATAAGCATTTAAAATAAGCATTTAGCATAAGCATTTAAAATAAGCCTTTAAAATAAGTTTTTAAAATAAGCATAAAGCATAAGCATTGAAAATCAGCATTTAAAAAAAGCTTTTAAAATAAGCATTTAGCATAAACATTTAAAATAAGCATTTTAAATAAGCATTAAAAATAAGCTTTTTAAATAAGCTTTTAAAATAAGTATTTAACATAAGCATTAAGCAGCAAGCCTCATTTCTAAAGCATCAAGAACTAATAATTGAGCATTGAGCATTGAACATCAGCATAAGCTTTAAGCATAAGCATTAAGAAAAAGCATTAAGCATAAGCATTTAAAATAAGCATTTAACATAAGCATTTAAAATAAGCATTTAAAATAAGCATTAAGCAAAAGCATTAAGCATGAGCATTTAAATTAAGAATTTAAAATAAGCATTAAGCATAAGCATTAAGCATTAAAAATAAGCATTTAAAATAAGAATTTAAAATAAGCATTAAACATAAAGCATAAGCATAAATCATAAGCATTAAGAATAAACATTAAGCATAAGCATTAAGCATAAGCTTTAAGCATAAGCATTGAGCATAGGCATTTAAAATAAGCATTTAGCATAAGCATTTAAAATAAGCATTAAAAATAAGCTTTTTAAATAAGCTTTTAAAATAAGCATTAAGCAAAAGCATTAAGCATGAGCATTTAAAATAAGAATTTAAAATAAGCATTAAGCATAAGCATTAAGCATTAAAAATAAGCATTTAACATAAGAATTTAAAATAAGCATTAAACATTAAGCATAAGCATAAATCATAAGCATTAAGAATAAACATTAAGCATAAGCATTAAGCATAAGCTTTAAGCATAAGCATTGAGCATAGGCATTTAAAATAAGCATTTAGCATAAGCATTTAAAAAAAGTATTAAAAATAAGCTTTTTAAATAAGCTTTTAAAATAAGCATTTAAAATAAGCCTTTAAAATAAGCATTTAAAATAAGCATTAAAAATAAGCTTTTTAAATAAGCATTAAGTATAAGCATTTAAAAAAAGCTTTTAAAATAAGCATTTAGCATAAGCATTTTAAATAAGCCTTCAAAATAAGCATTTAGCATAAGCATTTAAAATAAACCTTTAAAATAAGCATTTAAAATAAGCATTTAGCATAAACATTTAAAATAAGCATTTTTAATAAGCATTTAGCATAAGCATTTTAAATAAGCATTAAAAATAAGCTTTTTAAATAAGCATTAAGCATAAGCATTTAAAAAAAGCTTTTAAAATAAGCATTTAGCATAAGCGTTTTAAATAAGCCTTCAAAATAAGCATTTAGCATAAGCATTTAAAATAGGCATTTAGCATAAGCATTTTAAATAAGCATTAAAAATAAGCTTTTTAAATAAGCTTTTAAAATAAGCATTTAAAATAAGCTTTTAAAATAAGCATTAAGAATAAGCTTTTAAAATAAGCTTTTAAATTAAGCATTGAGCAAAAGCATTAAAAATAAGCTTTATAAATATGCATTAAGAAAAAGCATTAAGCATAAGCATTTAAAATAAGCGTTTAACATAAGCATTTAAAATAAGCATTTAAAATAAGCATTAAGCAAAAGCATTAAGCATGAGCATTTAAAATAAGAATTTAAAATAAGCGTTAAGCATAAGCATTAAGCATTAAAATTAAGCATTTAAAATAAGAATTTAAAATAAGCATTAAACATTAAGCATAAGAATAAACATTAAGCATAAGCGTTAAGCATAAGCTTTAAGCATAAGCATTGAGCATAGGCATTTAAAATAAGCATTTAGCATAAGCATTTAAAATAAGCATTAAAAATAAGCTTTTTAAATAAGCTTTTTAAATCAGCATTTAAAAAAAGCTTTTAAAATAAGCATTTAGCATAAACATTTAAAATAAGCATTTTAAATAAGCATTTAAAATAAGCATTAAAAATAAGCTTTTTAAATAAGCTTTTAAAATAAGCATTTAACATAAGCATTAAGCAGCAAGCCTCATTTCTAAAGCATCAAGAACTAATAATTGAGCATTGAGCATTGAACATCAAGCATAGCATCCAACATGGAGCATAGCATCGGACATCGAGCATATCATAGAGGATCATGCATATGTATTCGCTTTAGATTTGGCAGTGGCGCCTCAGATTTCTTGTTTTATAATATTTATATAAAATTTCAAATTTAATGTATATCTCAAGTAACCCTCCGCTGAATCTAGCTGGCATAATTTTAGGCATTTACCTAATTTTATTTTACTTTATTCATAATAAAGGTCAATGTTGTTTATATTAAATCAATAAATTATTTTTAGCACGAAATAATTTTTACCACAAAAGCTAAATTTCCTTTTTTTTAAACTAAGCATTAAACATGAAGCACTTAGCGTTAAGCAAAAGCATTAACATTAAGGAAAAGCATAAGTAGAAAGCATAAACATTTAAAATAAGCATTTAGCATAAGCATTAAGCATAAGTATTAAGCATAAGTATTAAGCATAAGCTTTAAGCATAAGCATTAAGAAAAAGCATTAAGCATGAGCATTTAAAATAAGCTTTTAAAATAAGCATTTAGCATAAGCATTTAAAATAAGCATTTAGCATAAGCATTTTAAATAAGCATTAAAAATAAGCTTTTTAAATAAGCTTTTAAAATAAGCATTTAAAATAAGCATTAAGAATAAGCTTTTAAAATAAGCTTTTAAATTAAGCATTGAGCAAAAGCATTAAAAATAAGCTTTATAAATATGCATTAAGAAAAAGCATTAAGCATAAGCATTTAAAATAAGCGTTTAAAATAAGCATTTAAAATAAGCATTTAGCATAAGCATTTAAAATAAGCCTTTAAAATAAGTTTTTAAAATAAGCATAAAGCATAAGCATTGAAAATCAGCATTTAAAAAAAGCTTTTAAAATAAGCATTTAGCATAAACATTTTAAATAAGCATTTAAAATAAGCATTAAAAATAAGCTTTTTAAATAAGCTTTTAAAATAAGCATTTAACATAAGCATTAAGCAGCAAGCCTCATTTCTAAAGCATCAAGAACTAATAATTGAGCATTGAGCATTGAACATCAAGCATAGCATCCAACATGGAGCATAGCATCGGACATCGAGCATATCATAGAGGATCATGCATATGTATTCGCTTTAGATTTGGCAGTGGCGCCTCAGATTTCTTGTTTTATAATATTTATATAAAATTTCAAATTTAATGTATATCTCAAGTAACCCTCCGCTGAATCTAGCTGGCATAATTTTAGGCATTTACCTAATTTTATTTTACTTTATTCATAATAAAGGTCAATGTTGTTTATATTAAATCAATAAATTATTTTTAGCACGAAATAATTTTTACCACAAAAGCTAAATTTCCTTTTTTTTAAACTAAGCATTAAACATGAAGCACTTAGCGTTAAGCAAAAGCATTAACATTAAGGAAAAGCATAAGTAGAAAGCATAAACATTTAAAATAAGCATTTAGCATAAGCATTAAGCATAAGTATTAAGCATAAGTATTAAGCATAAGCTTTAAGCATAAGCATTAAGAAAAAGCATTAAGCATGAGCATTTAAAATAAGCTTTTAAAATAAGCATTTAGCATAAGCATTTAAAATAAGCATTTAGCATAAGCATTTTAAATAAGCATTAAAAATAAGCTTTTTAAATAAGCTTTTAAAATAAGCATTTAAAATAAGCTATTAAAATAAGCATTAAGAATAAGCTTTTAAAATAAGCTTTTAAATTAAGCATTGAGCAAAAGCATTAAGAAAACGCATTAAGCATAAGCATTTAAAATAAGCTTTTAAAATAAGCATTTAAAATAAGCATTTAGCATAAGCATTTAAAATAAGCCTTTAAAATAAGTTTTTAAAATAAGCATAAAGCATAAGCATTGAAAATCAGCATTTAAAAAAAGCTTTTAAAATAAGCATTTAGCATAAACATTTAAAATAAGCATTTTAAATAAGCATTAAAAATAAGCTTTTTAAATAAGCTTTTAAAATAAGTATTTAACATAAGCATTAAGCAGCAAGCCTCATTTCTAAAGCATCAAGAACTAATAATTGAGCATTGAGCATTGAACATCAGCATAAGCTTTAAGCATAAGCATTAAGAAAAAGCATTAAGCATAAGCATTTAAAATAAGCATTTAACATAAGCATTTAAAATAAGCATTTAAAATAAGCATTAAGCAAAAGCATTAAGCATGAGCATTTAAAATAAGAATTTAAAATAAGCGTTAAGCATAAGCATTAAGCATTAAAATTAAGCATTTAAAATAAGAATTTAAAATAAGCATTAAACATTAAGCATAAGAATAAACATTAAGCATAAGCGTTAAGCATAAGCTTTAAGCATAAGCATTGAGCATAGGCATTTAAAATAAGCATTTAGCATAAGCATTTAAAATAAGCATTAAAAATAAGCTTTTTAAATAAGCTTTTTAAATCAGCATTTAAAAAAAGCTTTTAAAATAAGCATTTAGCATAAACATTTAAAATAAGCATTTTAAATAAGCATTTAAAATAAGCATTAAAAATAAGCTTTTTAAATAAGCTTTTAAAATAAGCATTTAACATAAGCATTAAGCAGCAAGCCTCATTTCTAAAGCATCAAGAACTAATAATTGAGCATTGAGCATTGAACATCAAGCATAGCATCCAACATGGAGCATAGCATCGGACATCGAGCATATCATAGAGGATCATGCATATGTATTCGCTTTAGATTTGGCAGTGGCGCCTCAGATTTCTTGTTTTATAATATTTATATAAAATTTCAAATTTAATGTATATCTCAAGTAACCCTCCGCTGAATCTAGCTGGCATAATTTTAGGCATTTACCTAATTTTATTTTACTTTATTCATAATAAAGGTCAATGTTGTTTATATTAAATCAATAAATTATTTTTAGCACGAAATAATTTTTACCACAAAAGCTAAATTTCCTTTTTTTTAAACTAAGCATTAAACATGAAGCACTTAGCGTTAAGCAAAAGCATTAACATTAAGGAAAAGCATAAGTAGAAAGCATAAACATTTAAAATAAGCATTTAGCATAAGCATTAAGCATAAGTATTAAGCATAAGTATTAAGCATAAGCTTTAAGCATAAGCATTAAGAAAAAGCATTAAGCATGAGCATTTAAAATAAGCTTTTAAAATAAGCATTTAGCATAAGCATTTAAAATAAGCATTTAGCATAAGCATTTTAAATAAGCATTAAAAATAAGCTTTTTAAATAAGCTTTTAAAATAAGCATTTAAAATAAGCTTTTAAAATAAGCATTAAGAATAAGCTTTTAAAATAAGCTTTTAAATTAAGCATTGAGCAAAAGCATTAAAAATAAGCTTTATAAATATGCATTAAGAAAACGCATTAAGCATAAGCATTTAAAATAAGCTTTTAAAATAAGCATTTAAAATAAGCATTTAGCATAAGCATTTAAAATAAGCCTTTAAAATAAGTTTTTAAAATAAGCATAAAGCATAAGCATTGAAAATCAGCATTTAAAAAAAGCTTTTAAAATAAGCATTTAGCATAAACATTTAAAATAAGCATTTTAAATAAGCATTAAAAATAAGCTTTTTAAATAAGCTTTTAAAATAAGTATTTAACATAAGCATTAAGCAGCAAGCCTCATTTCTAAAGCATCAAGAACTAATAATTGAGCATTGAGCATTGAACATCAGCATAAGCTTTAAGCATAAGCATTAAGAAAAAGCATTAAGCATAAGCATTTAAAATAAGCATTTAACATAAGCATTTAAAATAAGCATTTAAAATAAGCATTAAGCAAAAGCATTAAGCATGAGCATTTAAATTAAGAATTTAAAATAAGCATTAAGCATAAGCATTAAGCATTAAAAATAAGCATTTAAAATAAGAATTTAAAATAAGCATTAAACATAAAGCATAAGCATAAATCATAAGCATTAAGAATAAACATTAAGCATAAGCATTAAGCATAAGCTTTAAGCATAAGCATTGAGCATAGGCATTTAAAATAAGCATTTAGCATAAGCATTTAAAATAAGCATTAAAAATAAGCTTTTTAAATAAGCTTTTAAAATAAGCATTAAGCAAAAGCATTAAGCATGAGCATTTAAAATAAGAATTTAAAATAAGCATTAAGCATAAGCATTAAGCATTAAAAATAAGCATTTAACATAAGAATTTAAAATAAGCATTAAACATTAAGCATAAGCATAAATCATAAGCATTAAGAATAAACATTAAGCATAAGCATTAAGCATAAGCTTTAAGCATAAGCATTGAGCATAGGCATTTAAAATAAGCATTTAGCATAAGCATTTAAAAAAAGTATTAAAAATAAGCTTTTTAAATAAGCTTTTAAAATAAGCATTTAAAATAAGCCTTTAAAATAAGCATTTAAAATAAGCATTAAAAATAAGCTTTTTAAATAAGCATTAAGTATAAGCATTTAAAAAAAGCTTTTAAAATAAGCATTTAGCATAAGCATTTTAAATAAGCCTTCAAAATAAGCATTTAGCATAAGCATTTAAAATAAACCTTTAAAATAAGCATTTAAAATAAGCATTTAGCATAAACATTTAAAATAAGCATTTTTAATAAGCATTTAGCATAAGCATTTTAAATAAGCATTAAAAATAAGCTTTTTAAATAAGCATTAAGCATAAGCATTTAAAAAAAGCTTTTAAAATAAGCATTTAGCATAAGCGTTTTAAATAAGCCTTCAAAATAAGCATTTAGCATAAGCATTTAAAATAGGCATTTAGCATAAGCATTTTAAATAAGCATTAAAAATAAGCTTTTTAAATAAGCTTTTAAAATAAGCATTTAAAATAAGCTTTTAAAATAAGCATTAAGAATAAGCTTTTAAAATAAGCTTTTAAATTAAGCATTGAGCAAAAGCATTAAAAATAAGCTTTATAAATATGCATTAAGAAAAAGCATTAAGCATAAGCATTTAAAATAAGCGTTTAACATAAGCATTTAAAATAAGCATTTAAAATAAGCATTAAGCAAAAGCATTAAGCATGAGCATTTAAAATAAGAATTTAAAATAAGCGTTAAGCATAAGCATTAAGCATTAAAATTAAGCATTTAAAATAAGAATTTAAAATAAGCATTAAACATTAAGCATAAGAATAAACATTAAGCATAAGCGTTAAGCATAAGCTTTAAGCATAAGCATTGAGCATAGGCATTTAAAATAAGCATTTAGCATAAGCATTTAAAATAAGCATTAAAAATAAGCTTTTTAAATAAGCTTTTTAAATCAGCATTTAAAAAAAGCTTTTAAAATAAGCATTTAGCATAAACATTTAAAATAAGCATTTTAAATAAGCATTTAAAATAAGCATTAAAAATAAGCTTTTTAAATAAGCTTTTAAAATAAGCATTTAACATAAGCATTAAGCAGCAAGCCTCATTTCTAAAGCATCAAGAACTAATAATTGAGCATTGAGCATTGAACATCAAGCATAGCATCCAACATGGAGCATAGCATCGGACATCGAGCATATCATAGAGGATCATGCATATGTATTCGCTTTAGATTTGGCAGTGGCGCCTCAGATTTCTTGTTTTATAATATTTATATAAAATTTCAAATTTAATGTATATCTCAAGTAACCCTCCGCTGAATCTAGCTGGCATAATTTTAGGCATTTACCTAATTTTATTTTACTTTATTCATAATAAAGGTCAATGTTGTTTATATTAAATCAATAAATTATTTTTAGCACGAAATAATTTTTACCACAAAAGCTAAATTTCCTTTTTTTTAAACTAAGCATTAAACATGAAGCACTTAGCGTTAAGCAAAAGCATTAACATTAAGGAAAAGCATAAGTAGAAAGCATAAACATTTAAAATAAGCATTTAGCATAAGCATTAAGCATAAGTATTAAGCATAAGTATTAAGCATAAGCTTTAAGCATAAGCATTAAGAAAAAGCATTAAGCATGAGCATTTAAAATAAGCTTTTAAAATAAGCATTTAGCATAAGCATTTAAAATAAGCATTTAGCATAAGCATTTTAAATAAGCATTAAAAATAAGCTTTTTAAATAAGCTTTTAAAATAAGCATTTAAAATAAGCATTAAGAATAAGCTTTTAAAATAAGCTTTTAAATTAAGCATTGAGCAAAAGCATTAAAAATAAGCTTTATAAATATGCATTAAGAAAAAGCATTAAGCATAAGCATTTAAAATAAGCGTTTAAAATAAGCATTTAAAATAAGCATTTAGCATAAGCATTTAAAATAAGCCTTTAAAATAAGTTTTTAAAATAAGCATAAAGCATAAGCATTGAAAATCAGCATTTAAAAAAAGCTTTTAAAATAAGCATTTAGCATAAACATTTTAAATAAGCATTTAAAATAAGCATTAAAAATAAGCTTTTTAAATAAGCTTTTAAAATAAGCATTTAACATAAGCATTAAGCAGCAAGCCTCATTTCTAAAGCATCAAGAACTAATAATTGAGCATTGAGCATTGAACATCAAGCATAGCATCCAACATGGAGCATAGCATCGGACATCGAGCATATCATAGAGGATCATGCATATGTATTCGCTTTAGATTTGGCAGTGGCGCCTCAGATTTCTTGTTTTATAATATTTATATAAAATTTCAAATTTAATGTATATCTCAAGTAACCCTCCACTGAATCTAGCTGGCATAATTTTAGGCATTTACCTAATTTTATTTTACTTTATTCATAATAAAGGTCAATGTTGTTTATATTAAATCAATAAATTATTTTTAGCACGAAATAATTTTTACCACAAAAGCTAAATTTCCTTTTTTTTAAACTAAGCATTAAACATGAAGCACTTAGCGTTAAGCAAAAGCATTAACATTAAGGAAAAGCATAAGTAGAAAGCATAAACATTTAAAATAAGCATTTAGCATAAGCATTAAGCATAAGTATTAAGCATAAGTATTAAGCATAAGCTTTAAGCATAAGCATTAAGAAAAAGCATTAAGCATGAGCATTTAAAATAAGCTTTTAAAATAAGCATTTAGCATAAGCATTTAAAATAAGCATTTAGCATAAGCATTTTAAATAAGCATTAAAAATAAGCTTTTTAAATAAGCTTTTAAAATAAGCATTTAAAATAAGCTATTAAAATAAGCATTAAGAATAAGCTTTTAAAATAAGCTTTTAAATTAAGCATTGAGCAAAAGCATTAAGAAAACGCATTAAGCATAAGCATTTAAAATAAGCTTTTAAAATAAGCATTTAAAATAAGCATTTAGCATAAGCATTTAAAATAAGCCTTTTAATAAGTTTTTAAAATAAGCATAAAGCATAAGCATTGAAAATCAGCATTTAAAAAAAGCTTTTAAAATAAGCATTTAGCATAAACATTTAAAATAAGCATTTTAAATAAGCATTAAAAATAAGCTTTTTAAATAAGCTTTTAAAATAAGTATTTAACATAAGCATTAAGCAGCAAGCCTCATTTCTAAAGCATCAAGAACTAATAATTGAGCATTGAGCATTGAACATCAGCATAAGCTTTAAGCATAAGCATTAAGAAAAAGCATTAAGCATAAGCATTTAAAATAAGCATTTAACATAAGCATTTAAAATAAGCATTTAAAATAAGCATTAAGCAAAAGCATTAAGCATGAGCATTTAAAATAAGAATTTAAAATAAGCGTTAAGCATAAGCATTAAGCATTAAAATTAAGCATTTAAAATAAGAATTTAAAATAAGCATTAAACATTAAGCATAAGAATAAACATTAAGCATAAGCGTTAAGCATAAGCTTTAAGCATAAGCATTGAGCATAGGCATTTAAAATAAGCATTTAGCATAAGCATTTAAAATAAGCATTAAAAATAAGCTTTTTAAATAAGCTTTTTAAATCAGCATTTAAAAAAAGCTTTTAAAATAAGCATTTAGCATAAACATTTAAAATAAGCATTTTAAATAAGCATTTAAAATAAGCATTAAAAATAAGCTTTTTAAATAAGCTTTTAAAATAAGCATTTAACATAAGCATTAAGCAGCAAGCCTCATTTCTAAAGCATCAAGAACTAATAATTGAGCATTGAGCATTGAACATCAAGCATAGCATCCAACATGGAGCATAGCATCGGACATCGAGCATATCATAGAGGATCATGCATATGTATTCGCTTTAGATTTGGCAGTGGCGCCTCAGATTTCTTGTTTTATAATATTTATATAAAATTTCAAATTTAATGTATATCTCAAGTAACCCTCCACTGAATCTAGCTGGCATAATTTTAGGCATTTACCTAATTTTATTTTACTTTATTCATAATAAAGGTCAATGTTGTTTATATTAAATCAATAAATTATTTTTAGCACGAAATAATTTTTACCACAAAAGCTAAATTTCCTTTTTTTTAAACTAAGCATTAAACATGAAGCACTTAGCGTTAAGCAAAAGCATTAACATTAAGGAAAAGCATAAGTAGAAAGCATAAACATTTAAAATAAGCATTTAGCATAAGCATTAAGCATAAGTATTAAGCATAAGTATTAAGCATAAGCTTTAAGCATAAGCATTAAGAAAAAGCATTAAGCATGAGCATTTAAAATAAGCTTTTAAAATAAGCATTTAGCATAAGCATTTAAAATAAGCATTTAGCATAAGCATTTTAAATAAGCATTAAAAATAAGCTTTTTAAATAAGCTTTTAAAATAAGCATTTAAAATAAGCTTTTAAAATAAGCATTAAGAATAAGCTTTTAAAATAAGCTTTTAAATTAAGCATTGAGCAAAAGCATTAAAAATAAGCTTTATAAATATGCATTAAGAAAACGCATTAAGCATAAGCATTTAAAATAAGCTTTTAAAATAAGCATTTAAAATAAGCATTTAGCATAAGCATTTAAAATAAGCCTTTAAAATAAGTTTTTAAAATAAGCATAAAGCATAAGCATTGAAAATCAGCATTTAAAAAAAGCTTTTAAAATAAGCATTTAGCATAAACATTTAAAATAAGCATTTTAAATAAGCATTAAAAATAAGCTTTTTAAATAAGCTTTTAAAATAAGTATTTAACATAAGCATTAAGCAGCAAGCCTCATTTCTAAAGCATCAAGAACTAATAATTGAGCATTGAGCATTGAACATCAGCATAAGCTTTAAGCATAAGCATTAAGAAAAAGCATTAAGCATAAGCATTTAAAATAAGCATTTAACATAAGCATTTAAAATAAGCATTTAAAATAAGCATTAAGCAAAAGCATTAAGCATGAGCATTTAAAATAAGAATTTAAAATAAGCGTTAAGCATAAGCATTAAGCATTAAAATTAAGCATTTAAAATAAGAATTTAAAATAAGCATTAAACATTAAGCATAAGAATAAACATTAAGCATAAGCGTTAAGCATAAGCTTTAAGCATAAGCATTGAGCATAGGCATTTAAAATAAGCATTTAGCATAAGCATTTAAAATAAGCATTAAAAATAAGCTTTTTAAATAAGCTTTTTAAATCAGCATTAAAAAAAAGCTTTTAAAATAAGCATTTAGCATAAACATTTAAAATAAGCATTTTAAATAAGCATTTAAAATAAGCATTAAAAATAAGCTTTTTAAATAAGCTTTTAAAATAAGCATTTAACATAAGCATTAAGCAGCAAGCCTCATTTCTAAAGCATCAAGAACTAATAATTGAGCATTGAGCATTGAACATCAAGCATAGCATCCAACATGGAGCATAGCATCGGACATCGAGCATATCATAGAGGATCATGCATATGTATTCGCTTTAGATTTGGCAGTGGCGCCTCAGATTTCTTGTTTTATAATATTTATATAAAATTTCAAATTTAATGTATATCTCAAGTAACCCTCCGCTGAATCTAGCTGGCATAATTTTAGGCATTTACCTAATTTTATTTTACTTTATTCATAATAAAGGTCAATGTTGTTTATATTAAATCAATAAATTATTTTTAGCACGAAATAATTTTTACCACAAAAGCTAAATTTCCTTTTTTTTAAACTAAGCATTAAACATGAAGCACTTAGCGTTAAGCAAAAGCATTAACATTAAGGAAAAGCATAAGTAGAAAGCATAAACATTTAAAATAAGCATTTAGCATAAGCATTAAGCATAAGTATTAAGCATAAGTATTAAGCATAAGCTTTAAGCATAAGCATTAAGAAAAAGCATTAAGCATGAGCATTTAAAATAAGCTTTTAAAATAAGCATTTAGCATAAGCATTTAAAATAAGCATTTAGCATAAGCATTTTAAATAAGCATTAAAAATAAGCTTTTTAAATAAGCTTTTAAAATAAGCATTTAAAATAAGCATTAAGAATAAGCTTTTAAAATAAGCTTTTAAATTAAGCATTGAGCAAAAGCATTAAAAATAAGCTTTATAAATATGCATTAAGAAAAAGCATTAAGCATAAGCATTTAAAATAAGCGTTTAAAATAAGCATTTAAAATAAGCATTTAGCATAAGCATTTAAAATAAGCCTTTAAAATAAGTTTTTAAAATAAGCATAAAGCATAAGCATTGAAAATCAGCATTTAAAAAAAGCTTTTAAAATAAGCATTTAGCATAAACATTTTAAATAAGCATTTAAAATAAGCATTAAAAATAAGCTTTTTAAATAAGCTTTTAAAATAAGCATTTAACATAAGCATTAAGCAGCAAGCCTCATTTCTAAAGCATCAAGAACTAATAATTGAGCATTGAGCATTGAACATCAAGCATAGCATCCAACATGGAGCATAGCATCGGACATCGAGCATATCATAGAGGATCATGCATATGTATTCGCTTTAGATTTGGCAGTGGCGCCTCAGATTTCTTGTTTTATAATATTTATATAAAATTTCAAATTTAATGTATATCTCAAGTAACCCTCCACTGAATCTAGCTGGCATAATTTTAGGCATTTACCTAATTTTATTTTACTTTATTCATAATAAAGGTCAATGTTGTTTATATTAAATCAATAAATTATTTTTAGCACGAAATAATTTTTACCACAAAAGCTAAATTTCCTTTTTTTTAAACTAAGCATTAAACATGAAGCACTTAGCGTTAAGCAAAAGCATTAACATTAAGGAAAAGCATAAGTAGAAAGCATAAACATTTAAAATAAGCATTTAGCATAAGCATTAAGCATAAGTATTAAGCATAAGTATTAAGCATAAGCTTTAAGCATAAGCATTAAGAAAAAGCATTAAGCATGAGCATTTAAAATAAGCTTTTAAAATAAGCATTTAGCATAAGCATTTAAAATAAGCATTTAGCATAAGCATTTTAAATAAGCATTAAAAATAAGCTTTTTAAATAAGCTTTTAAAATAAGCATTTAAAATAAGCTTTTAAAATAAGCATTAAGAATAAGCTTTTAAAATAAGCTTTTAAATTAAGCATTGAGCAAAAGCATTAAAAATAAGCTTTATAAATATGCATTAAGAAAACGCATTAAGCATAAGCATTTAAAATAAGCTTTTAAAATAAGCATTTAAAATAAGCATTTAGCATAAGCATTTAAAATAAGCCTTTAAAATAAGTTTTTAAAATAAGCATAAAGCATAAGCATTGAAAATCAGCATTTAAAAAAAGCTTTTAAAATAAGCATTTAGCATAAACATTTAAAATAAGCATTTTAAATAAGCATTAAAAATAAGCTTTTTAAATAAGCTTTTAAAATAAGTATTTAACATAAGCATTAAGCAGCAAGCCTCATTTCTAAAGCATCAAGAACTAATAATTGAGCATTGAGCATTGAACATCAGCATAAGCTTTAAGCATAAGCATTAAGAAAAAGCATTAAGCATAAGCATTTAAAATAAGCATTTAACATAAGCATTTAAAATAAGCATTTAAAATAAGCATTAAGCAAAAGCATTAAGCATGAGCATTTAAATTAAGAATTTAAAATAAGCATTAAGCATAAGCATTAAGCATTAAAAATAAGCATTTAAAATAAGAATTTAAAATAAGCATTAAACATAAAGCATAAGCATAAATCATAAGCATTAAGAATAAACATTAAGCATAAGCATTAAGCATAAGCTTTAAGCATAAGCATTGAGCATAGGCATTTAAAATAAGCATTTAGCATAAGCATTTAAAATAAGCATTAAAAATAAGCTTTTTAAATAAGCTTTTAAAATAAGCATTAAGCAAAAGCATTAAGCATGAGCATTTAAAATAAGAATTTAAAATAAGCATTAAGCATAAGCATTAAGCATTAAAAATAAGCATTTAAAATAAGAATTTAAAATAAGCATTAAACATTAAGCATAAGCATAAATCATAAGCATTAAGAATAAACATTAAGCATAAGCATTAGGCATAAGCTTTAAGCATAAGCATTGAGCATAGGCATTTAAAATAAGCATAAAGCATAAGCATAAAAAATAAGCCTTTAAAATAAGCATTAAGAAAAAGCATTAAGCATAAGCATTTAAAATAAGCTTTCAAAATAAGCATTAAGCATAAGCATTAAGCATAAGCATTTAAAATGAGCTTTAAAAATTTTATAAGCTTTAAAATTTTATAAGCTTTATAATTTATATAAAATTTCAAATTTAATGTATCATCTTAAATAATCCACCGCTGAATCTAGCTGGCATTATTCTAGGCATTCACCTTATTTTATTTCTCTTTATTTATAATAAAGGTCAATGTTAATTATATAAAATCAATAAATTATTTTTACCACGAAATTATTTTAACCACAAAAGCTAAATTTCCTTTTTTTTAAACTAAGCATTAAACATGAAGCATTTAGCGCTAAGCAAAAGCATTAACATTAAGGAAAAGCATAAGTAGAAATCATAAGCATTTAAAATAAGCATTTAGCATAAGCATTAAGCATAAGAATTAAGCATAAGCTTTAAGCATAAGCATTAAGAAAAAGCATTAAGCATAAGCATTTAAAATAAGCTTTTAAAATAAGCATTTAGCATAAGCATTTAAAATAAGCATTTAAAATAAGCATTAAGCAAAAGCATTAAGCATGAGCATTTAAAATAAGAATTGAAAATAAGCATTAAGCATAAGCATTAAGCATTAAAAATAAGCATATAAAATAAGAATTTAAAATAAGCATTAAACATAAAGCATAAGCATAAATCATAAGCATTAAGAATAAACATTAAGCATAAGCATTAAGCATAAGCTTTAAGCATAAGCTTTAAGCATAAGCATTGAGCATAGGCATTTAAAATAAGCATTTAGCATAAGCATTTAAAATAAGCATTAAAAATAAGCTTTTTAAATAAGCTTTTAAAATAAGCATTTAAAATAAGCATAAAGCAAAAGCATTAAGCATGAGCATTTAAAATAAGAATTTAAAATAAGCATTAGGCATAAGCATTAAGCATTAAAAATAAGCATTTAAAATAAGAATTTAAAATAAGCATTAAACATTAAGCATAAGAATTTAAAAGCTTTTAAAATAAGCATTTAGCATAAGCATTTAAAATAAGCATTTAAAATAAGCATTTAGCATAAACATTTAAAATAAGCATTTTAAATAAGCATTTAGCATAAGCATTTAAAATAAGAATTTAAAATAAGCATTAAACATTAAGCATAAGCATAAAGGATAAGCATTAAGAATAAGCATTAAGCATAAGCATTAAGCATAAGCATTAAGCATAAGCTTTAAGCATAAGCATTGAGCATAGGCATTTAAAATAAGCATTTAAAATAAGCATAAAGCATAAGCATTAAAAATAAGCTTTTAAAATAAGCATTAAGAAAAAGCATTAAGCATAAGCATTTAAAATAAGCTTTCAAAATAAGCATTAAGCATAAGCATTAAGCATAAGCATTTAAAATAAGCTTTAAAAATTTTATAAGCTTTAAAATTTTATAAGCTTTATAATTTATACAAAATTTCAAATTTAATGTATCATCTTAAATAATCCACCGCTGAATCTAGCTGGCATTATTTTAGGCATTCACCTTATTTTATTTCTCTTTATTTATAATAAAGGTCAATGTTAATTATATTAAATCAATAAATTATTTTTAGCACGAAATAATTTTTACCACAAAAGCTAAATTTCCTTTTTTTTAAACTAAGCATTAAACATGAAGCATTTAGCGTTAAGCAAAAGCATTAACATTAAGGAAAAGCATAAGTAGAAAGCATAAGCATTTAAAATAAGCATTTAGCATAAGCATTAAGCATAAGAATTAAGCATAAGCTTTAAGCATAAGCATTAAGAAAAAGCATTAAGCATAAGCATTTAAAATAAGCTTTTAAAATAAGCATTTAGCATAAGCATTTAAAATAAGCATTTAAAATAAGCATTAAGCAAAAGCATTAAGCATGAGCATTTAAAATAAGAATTTAAAATAAGCATTAAGCATAAGCATTAAGCATTAAAAATAAGCATTTAAAATAAGAATTTAAAATAAGCATTAAACATTAAGCATAAGCATAAATCATAAGCATTAAGAATAAACATTAAGCATAAGCATTAAGCATAAGCTTTAAGCATAAGCATTGAGCATAGGCATTTAAAATAAGCATTTAGCATAAGCATTTAAAATAAGCATTAAAAATAAGCTTTTTAAATAAGCTTTTAAAATAAGCATTTAAAATAAGCTTTTAAAATAAGCATTAGGAATAAGCTTTTAAAATAAGTTTTTAAATTAAGCTTTAAGCATAAGCATTGAGCAAAAGCATTAAAAATAAGCTTTATAAATATGAATTAAGAAAAAGCATTAAGCATAAGCATTTAAAATAAACTTTTAAAATAAGCATTTAAAAGCATTTAAAATAAGCATTTAAAATAAGCATTTAAAATAAGCATTTAGCATAAGCATTTAAAATAAGCCTTTAAACTAAGCATTTAAAATAAGCATTAAAAATAAGCTTTTTAAATAAGCATTAAGCATAAGCATTTAAAAAAAGCTTTTAAAATAAGCATTTAGCATAAGCATTTTAAATAAGCCTTCAAAATAAGCATTTAGCATAAGCATTTAAAATAAACCTTTAAAATAAGCATTTAAAATAAGCATTTAGCATAAACATTTAAAATAAGCATTTTTAATAAGCATTTAGCATAAGCATTTTAAATAAGCATTAAAAATAAGCTTTTTAAATAAGCATTAAGCATAAGCATTTAAAAAAAGCTTTTAAAATAAGCATTTAGCATAAGCATTTAAAATAAACCTTTAAAATAAGCATTTAAAATAAGCATTTAGCATAAACATTTAAAATAAGCATTTTTAATAAGCATTTAGCATAAGCATTTAAAATAAGCATTAAAAATAAGCTTTTTAAATAAGCATTAAGCATAAGCATTTAAAATAAGCATTTAAAATAAGTTTTTTAAATAAGCATAAAGCGTAAACATTTTAAATAAGCATTAAGCATAAGCATTTAAAATAAGCTTTTCAAATAAGCTTTTAAAATAAGCATTAAGAAAAAGCAATAAGCATAAGCATTAAGCATAAGCATTTAAAATAAGAATTTAAAATAAGCATTAAACATAAGCATAAGCATAAAGCATAAGCATTAAGAATAAGCATTAAGCATAAGCATTAAGCATGAGCATTAAGCATAAGCTTTAAGCATAAGCATTGAGCATAGGCATTTAAAATAAGCATTTAAAATAAGCATAAAGCATAAGGATTAAAAATAAGCTTTTAAAATAAGCATTAAGAAAAACCATTAAGCATAAGCATTTAAAATAAGCTTTCAAAATAAGCATTAAGCAAAAGCATTAAGCATAAGCATTAAGCATAGGCATTTAAAATAAGCATTTAGCATAAGCATTTAAAATAAGCATTAAAAATAAGCTTTTTAAATAAGCTTTAAAAATAAGCATTTAAAATAAGCTTTTAAAATAAGCATTAGGAATAAGCTTTTAAAATAAGCTTTTAAATTAAGCTTTAAGCATAAGCATTGAGCAAAAGCATTAAAAATAAGCTTTATAAATATGCATTAAGAAAAAGCATTAAGCATAAGCATTTAAAATAAACTTTTAAAATAAGCATTTAAAAGCTTTTAAAATAAGCATTTAGCATAAGCATTTAAAATAAGCATTTAAAATAAGCATTTAGCATAAGCATTTAAAATAAGCATTTTAAATAAGCATTTAGCATAAGCATTTAAAATAAGCCTTTAAAATAAGCATTTAAAATAAGCATTTAGCATAAACATTTAAAATAAGCATTTTTAATAAGCATTTAGCATAAACATTTAAAATAAGCATTAAAAATAAGCTTTTTAAATAAGCATTAAGCATAAGCATTTAAAAAAAGCTTTTAAAATAAGCATTTAGCATAAGCATTTAAAATAAGCCTTCAAAATAAGTTTTTAAAATAAGCATAAAGCATAAGCATTTTAAATAAGCATTTAGCATAAGCATTTAAAATAAGCATTAAAAATAAGCATTTAAAATAAGCATTAAAAATAACCTTTTTAAATAAGCTTCTAAAATAAGCATTTAACATAAGCATTAAGCAGCAAGCCTCATTTCTAAAGCATCAAGAACTAATAATTGAGCATTGAACATCAAGCATAGCATCCAACATGGAGCATAGCAACGGACATCGAGCATATCTTAAAGGATCATGCATATGTATTCGCTTTAGATTTGTCAGTGGCGCCTCAGATTTCTTGTTTTATAATATTTATATAAAATTTCAAATTTAATGTATATCTCAAGTAATCCTCCGCTGAATCTAGCTGGCATAATTTTAGGCATTTACCTAATTTTATTTTACTTTATTCATAATAAAGGTCAATGTTGTTTATATTAAATCAATAAATTATTTTTAGCACGAAATAATTTTTACCACAAAAGCTAAATTTCCTTTTTTTTTAAACTAAACATTAAACATGAAGCATTTAGCATTAAATAACAGCATTAGGGATAAGCATAAGTAGAAAGCAAAAGCATTTAAAATAAGCATTTCGAATAAGCTTTTAAAATAAGCTTTTAAATTAAGCTTTAAGCATAAGCATAAAGCATAAGCTTTAAAAATAAGCTTTATAAATATGCATTAAGAAAAAGCATTAAGCATAAGCATTAAAAATAAGCTTTTCAAATAAGCTTTTAAAATAAGCATTAAGAAAAAGCAATAAGCATAAGCATTAAGCATAAGCATTTAAAATAAGAATTTAAAATAAGCATTAAACATTAAGCATAAGCATAAAGCATAAGCATTAAGAATAAGCATTAAGCATAAGCATTAAGCATAAGCATTAAGCATAAGCATTAAGCATAAGCTTTAAGCATAAGCATTGAGCATAGGCATTTAAAATAAGCATTTAAAATAAGCATAAAGCATTAAAAATAAGCTTTTAAAATAAGCATTAAGAAAAACCATTAAGCATAAGCATTTAAAATAAGCTTTCAAAATAAGCATTAAGCAAAAGCATTAAGCATAAGCATTTAAAATAAGCACTTTAAATAAGCATTAAACATTAGGAAAAACCTTAAAAATGAGCTTTTAAAATAAGCATAAAGCATAAGCATTTAAAATAAGCTTTAAAAATTTTATAAGCTTTAAAATTTTATAAGCTTTATAATTTATATAAAATTTCAAATTTAATGTATCATCTTAAATAATCCACCGCTGAATCTAGCTGGCATAATTTTAGGCATTCACCTTATTTTATTTCTCTTTATTTATAATAAAGGTCAATGTAAATTATATTAAATCAATAAATTATTTTTACCACGAAATTATTTTTACCACAAAAGCTAAATTTCCTTTTTTTTAAACTAAGCATTAAACATGAAGCATTTAGCGTTAAGCAAAAGCATTAACATTAAGGAAAAGCATAAGTAGAAAGCATAAGCATTTAAAATAAGCATTTAGCATAAGCATTAAGCATAAGAATTAAGCATAAGCTTTAAGCATAAGCATTAAGAAAAAGTATTAAGCATAAGCATTTAAAATAAGAATTTAAAATAAGCATTAAACATTAAGCATAAGCATAAAGGATAAGCATTAAGAATAAGCATTAAGCATAAGCATTAAGCATAAGCAGTAAGCATAGGCATTTAAAATAAGCATTTAGCATAAGCATTTAAAATAAGCATTAAAAATAAGCTTTATAAATAAGCTTTAAAAATAAGCATTTAAAATAAGCTTTTAAAATAAGCATTAGGAATAAGCTTTTAAAATAAGCTTTTAAATTAAGCTTTAAGCATAAGCATTGAGCAAAAGCATTAAAAATAAGCTTTATAAATATGCATTAAGAAAAAGCATTAAGCATAAGCATTTAAAATAAACTTTTAAAATAAGCATTTAAAAGCATTTAAAATAAGCATTTAAAATAAGCATTTAAAATAAGCATTTAAAATAAGCATTTAGCATAAGCATTTAAAATAAGCATTTAAAATAAGCATTTAGCATAAGCATTTAAAATAAGCATTTAAAATAAGCATTTAAAATAAGCATTTAGCATAAGCATTTAAAATAAGCATTTAAAATAAGCATTTAGCATAAGCATTTAAAATAAGCATATAAAATAAGCATTTAAAATAAGCATTTAGCATAAGCATTTAAAATAAGCATTTGAAATAAGCATTTAGCATAAGCATTTAAAATAAGCCTTTAAAATAAGCATTTAAAATAAGCATTTAGCATAAACATTTAAAATAAGCATTTTTAATAAGCATTTAGCATAAGCATTTAAAATAAGCATTAAAAATAAGCTTTTTAAATAAGCATTAAGCATAAGCATTTAAAAAAAGCTTTTTAAATAAGCATTTAGCATAAGCATTTAAAATAAGCCTTCAAAATAAGTTTTTAAAATAAGCATAAAGCATAAGCATTTTAAATAAGCATTTAGCATAAGCATTTAAAATAAGCATTAAAAATAAGCATTTAAAATAAGCATTATAAATAAGCTTTTTAAATAAGCTTCTAAAATAAGCATTTAACATAAGCATTAAGCAGCAAGCCTCATTTCTAAAGCATCAAGAACTAATAATTGAGCATTGAGCATTGAACATCAAGCATAGCATCCAACATGGAGCATAGCAACGGACATCGAGCATATCTTAGAGGATCATGCATATGTATTCGCTTTAGATTTGTCAGTGGCGCCTCAGATTTCTTGTTTTATAATATTTATATAAAATTTCAAATTTAATGTATATCTCAAGTAATCCTCCGCTGAATCTAGCTGGCATAATTTTAGGCATTTACCTAATTTTATTTAACTTTATTCATAATAAAGGTCAATGTTGTTTATATTAAATCAATAAATTATTTTTAGCACGAAATAATTTTTACCACAAAAGCTAAATTTCCTTTTTTTTAAACTAAACATTAAACATGAAGCATTTAGAAATTAAATGACTTTGTTGATTTCTCATGAAAATTATTTAGTTTATGTCACTCACAAATCTAACGATGCGTCGTTTGGTATAATCAGTCAATGCCGTTTGTGCTGTGGCCCTTACTGTCATCGAAATGGTCATATATACATACATACACACAAAAGACATATATGTATACGTACGAACACAAATATACATATATAAATACACTCGAAAAGCATTACTCTTCCGCTGGTTGAGTCAGGTAAAAATTTTAAAAAAAAATTTATGTACTTTCTTTCTGGACAGGGGGGTGCAACTGCACCCCCTTGCACCCTGCTGCCGGCGCCCATGTCGTCAGCTGCTAACGTTAGAGCAAAAGATAAGGTTTGACAGTAAAGATTTTATTTTTTATACCTATATTTTTAATTAGTAGTATAGAAGATTTTTCCTTAATATTCAATGTCAATTAGCATGGAGGTAAATAAAATAGGCAAAAAATGCAACAGTTTAATGCTTTTCCTTAAATTTATTTTATAATACGCTTTACATAGAAATGGTAGAGTTGTTATTATTTTATTAGTACAAAATGATTATGTAAATAAATAAAAGAAATAAAATAAAAACAAAATGTGGCAGAATCTACCTTTTTTATTTTTGTTTATATGTGTGCTTATTCTCTATGTTTATGCTTATGCTTATGCTTATGCTAACGCTTACGCTTACGCTTACGCTTACGCTTACACTTACGCTAACGCTTACGCTTACGCTTACGCTTACGCTTACGCTAACGCTTACGCTAACGCTTAGGCTTACGCTTACGCTTACGCTTACGCTTACGCTTACGCTTACGCTTACGCTTACGCTTACGCTTACGCTTACGCTTACGCTTACGCTTACGCTTACGCTTACGCTTACGCTTACGCTTACGCTTACGCTTACGCTTACGCTTACGCTTACGCTTACGCTTACGCTTACGCTTACGCTTACGCTTACGCTTACGCTTACGCTTACGCTTACGCTTACGCTTACGCTTACGCTTACGCTTACGCTTACGCTTACGCTTACGCTTACGCTTACGCTTACGCTTACGCTTACGCTTACGCTTACGCTTACGCTTACGCTTACGCTTACGCTTACGCTTACGCTTACGCTTACGCTTACGCTTACGCTTACGCTTACGCTTACGCTTACGCTTACGCTTACGTTTACGCTTACGCTTGTTTTTATTAACAGTCTGCCTATAATATTTATTTTGGATACAACATTACGTGACAACTTTTTTATATTTAATAAACCCACAAAAAATATATTATAATATAAATAGTATTAATCTTTAATTATTTTATGAAACTAGTCATACATGTAAATAAAACAACTTAACTTTTCAAGCGTAATTCAAAACGTATGTGAAATATGACTATTATACAAAGTTCTAAGAAATTATATTATATAAGATTATCAACTTTAATAAACAACAAAATAAATTTCTCATAAGATTTAAGAATTAAAATATTAGAACCTTTTTGAAGGTTCTCCTGTATTTTACTAGAATAGTATGTTTTAATATCTTTAAGAGAAAGATTATCTACCTTTTAATATTTCAGATCTATAAGAAACTTTTTAATGTTTTCATTCATGTTTTGCTTAATATACCTAGTTGCTGAAAACAATCCATTAATTTATAACGAGATTTAAAAACTTTCCGTTAAAGCAAAGACTTACAAAGGTAGGGCTTAAACCCTTACAAGGAAAGAGAATGATCTGATACTTTAAAGATACTGAACAACAACTAAAATGTACCAAATGAAGCTTTCTAACCAGCGGGTCTAGCCAAGTTGCCTTTCTACAATAGTTATCGCTTTAGAAAAGTTTGAAAATGTATGGGCAATAGATGTCGCTATCGTTTTGACAATAAAATTGTAGAAAAGTGCTAGCCATGTCTCAATTTTGACAGACGCTAACGAAACGATTTCTATTCTATTGATCGCTATCGTAACTATCACTCGGACCCAAACGAAAGCGCTAAAAAAATGGCGATTTGTTGTCAATTCGGTCCATAACCACCGCAAACGATTCCATCTATTTTTTTTATTATCGCGTTATTTTAATATCTACGTACTTTAAAATGCACTCATTAAATATGTTGTGGAGCGCTCATAACGAGGAAGCTTTTGGTAAACGCCGGCAAAGACACGAATATCGTCGATCAGTGGAAAGGATCTACGAAATGTCGGACCATGTTTTTATTAAACGATTTAGATTAGATAAACGGACTTTTGTAGCTCTTGTACACGAATTACGAACAGAGACGAGTATTAAAGGATCCAAAGAGATCCCGCTAGAAGTAAAGGTAAGAATCCAAATTATTTTAAGGGCTTATAAAACTTGCATACCTACCTATATCAAATTAAAATGTCTAATTTAATTTCTTTCTTGATTTATTTTTAGGTATTGTGTGCTCTTAGTTTCCTCGCTACAGGTTCATACCAAAGGCTAGTAGGAATTTGTAGCCATCTTCCTCAGCGTACAACAAGTCGCTGTATAAATCAAGTGGTTGATTCTTTGAACCACCCTAAAATAAGGGCTAAATGGATTGTTTTTCCTATGACGAGACAAGAGAGAGGATGTATAAAACAAGAGTATGTATTTTATATTTTTTTATTCTCATTAAAAAATTTTTCCATCTTTACACAACAATATTAAAATACAATGATAATTTAGATTTCAAAGAAAATTTGGCCTACCTGGCGTTATTGGGTGCATAGATTGTACCCATGTAGCCCTTGTGAAGCCCAAAGAAGAGGAACATTTATTTTATAATAGGAAGGGTTATCATTCCCTAAATGTTCAAATGGTAATACTATATTTATATTAAAATCAATTTATATAATTTACATATAATAATAATAATTTAAGAGATATTTAATTAAAAATAGTATTATTTTACAGATCTGTTGCAATAATTTGTATATCAGAAATGTCAATGCCAAGTTTGGTGGAGCTACACATGATGCACATATATGGTCATCCAGCAAAGCTAACCCATATATGCATAACCTTCATCAAAATAATGAACAAGTTTGGTTATTAGGTAACTATAACATAGAATAAATGGTTTTATTATAATAGAAATATATTTCTTAGTGAATTCTATAATATAAATGTTTTAAATGAAATATATATGCTTGTACTAAGTTCCACTAGTTAATGATTTTATATTTATGCTATGCGACCGGTTTCAAACATCATCATCAGGCATACTGCAAGCATATATATTTCATTTAAAACATTTAGTTATGAAGTTCCATCAAGAAATATCAACACAAAGTGTAAATTGATTCTATAATATGTTTTTAGGTGACTCTGGATACCCACAACGACCTTGGCTCATGACTCCGATTCTTAACGCAGCTCCGGGTTCAAGAGAGCATCTATACACAACCAGGCATGTGCAAGCCCGTAATTGCATTGAACGATGCTTCGGATTGCTCAAAGCACGGTGGAGATGTTTACTCAAGGACAGAGTACTGCATTATCATCCACATGTAGTCAGCAAAATAACTGTGGCATGTTGTGTGCTACACAATGTTGCTATAAAAGCTGGCTTACCATCACCAGAACCAGTAATTAGTTACGATGAAGACGACAATGCAACCTTTCCAACTTCAATTTCGACTGCAACAGAAACCCAAAATGAAGTTATCCAAGGGAGAGCAATGCTAAGTTGCTTATTAAATAGATTATAAGGTTTCTTATTATTAGTAATAATAATAATAATATGGGATAAATTACACACATTGATCTAACCCCTAAGTTAACCAATTATTTGCTTGTGTTAAGGGTGTTAGACGATTCAAATAGATAGAAATACACAATATAAATACTGAGAATATATTTAATAAACAATGAAACCCTGAAATACAGACATCTACGCTCATCACATATATGCCTGTCCCCGTCGGGAATCGAACCCGAGCCCCATTGCGTTTCTATACATTAGGCATCTGCGCTAACCACTCGACGTGTATTCAATGTTACAAAAAAATCCTAATGGAGTAATAGTATTGCCTCTCAATAAATTCAACATGTGTTACACGAAACAGGATATGCAAAAGATATTCAGTTTAAACTTTGCCAAGTTAGCACAAATTTCTAATTTGTATATATTATTGGTATAGCCATTGTGCGGTTTTTTAAAGAGGATTGCTGCTATTTAGAGTGACAACAATTAATTTATTATTAATTGTTGTGATAAATTAATTGTTGTGTAAACACAATCCATAATTAAAAGATGTGTGATGTAACTACATACATAATATAATGTATATTTTCTAAATGTTTTTTTGTTTCATTTTGAGTATTTGTTCAATTGAATTAATAAAAAACTTTAAATATATCAATTTTTATTTGAAAAAAAAAAAATGATAATAATATAATATTTTAAAATATAAAAAAAAAATGTTTAATGAAAAGGTGAAGAGAGTGTGGAGTCTCTTGTCAATTCTTCTTCATATAGCTAGTAAATATGCAGCTGGAGTGTAAGACTTCATAAGTGCAATGTATCCCTACATCTTATATTATAAGCCAACAAACATGTTGTTTTTAGAATCTTTTATAAAACTAAGGACTGTCTTTTGTTACTTTCCTAGGATTTTTTAGGGTCTTTGAGCATTTAATTTAATTCTAATTTGTTGTCACATTTACTTTTCTTTACTAAATAGCCAATACTGTAATAATAATATCAGGACAAATTACACACATTGATCTAACCCTTAAGTAAGCAAATTATTTGCTTGTGTTAAGGGTGTAGGACAATGATACAAATACATAGAAATACTGAGAATATATTTAATAAATGACCAAACCCTGAAACACAGACATCTATGCTCATCACATAAATGCCTGTCTCTACCGGGAATCGAACCCGAGCTCCATTGCGCCGTGACACGTTAGGCGTCTGCGCTAACCACTCTACCAACGGGGCTAAGCACTGTAAAAACATTAATTTAACAATGAGGTTAAGAGAGTATCTGTGGAGTTTCTTGCCAATTCTTCTTCATAGACCTAGTCTATGAAATATGCAGCTGGAGCGTGAGACTTCATAAGTGCAATGTATGGCTATTTGAAATTAAATCCTGATGATAATTAGATAAAATAATAAAAACTCTAGACAATTTGCAATTAACAATCACAGTAAGGCCACTATTGCACATCCTTAATTGGGTTAAAACCAAGTTAAGGTTGTGATAATGACCTCAACTGCGTTAAAACTTCAGTTAAAATAGACTCCATCCTGTTTGTTCTCTGCATCTGTTGCTCTTCCAAATCGAGCCTGCGTGATTCCAAGCGCAGACGCTCCATCTCTCTTTTGTGAAAATTTTCTTCACGCTCTACCTCCAGCTGCATACGATTCCTCTCGCGTGTCTCCTCCAGCTGCAGACGGCGACTCTCAATGTCTACAAACTTAGCCGTGGCCCTTTCGAACGGCGTTTGTATACGCCGCAGTCTTTGTCGGCGCGGAGTTGAGGCTGTAGGCGATGCCGCCAGTGAGGGGCTGGCTGGATAGCGCCTTCGTCGGGGTGCGGGTCTTCGTATTGGAGAGCTCGGGGTTGGGGTAAGGCCGGGTGGCGTAGGAACTTGGGATACTGGCGTAGGAACTCGGGGTGGTGGCGGAGACGCAATTGTGTTTTGGAAAGAGGAGGGGGGTGGTATGGGGGAGAGTTCCAAATTTCCTGCATTATTATTATTACATATATTGTATATTTTATGTATATGTATATACTGACCAAAAATAATATTTAATTGTTAAGTTAGTGTACAGTATAATATTATCAATAAGCACTTATACATTTTTCAAATATAAATAAAAATTACCATCTGTAAGAATAGGAAGCAAATCTAAAATTCTATCGTTACCTACTGAGTTTTGGGAGTGAAACTCAGTAGGGATAGAATTTTGGGTTAGTGGTGGCATGCAGTTAGTAAGCGGTACCTGTAAATATAAATATGATAATAAATGTAAGCAAGTACAAAAACAATGTAATTTATGTTCATGAACTAACATCAAATCCTGCCTCTTCAATCATGCTGTTACCAACAACAGCATTCATGCCCATTATACCAAGCACCCTTTGCTCAAAAGCATTGATTGCCAGTTTGGTACTTGGCCCACCACCAGTACCACTAACCTCCCTTTGCCTTACAATTGCTTTTTTTTTTGTTTTAGCCTTCCAGTCCGCCCAAACCTAAACATAATATTCTTTTTTATTACTATATACACTTAAGATTTATACAGATTGTTGCATGCACTTTTATATGTGTCTAGATAAGACCGATAGATAATAAATATGTATTAATAAAATAAATATAAATTATTTATGTATATATTTATATAAATATAAATTTTATATATTTTATATATATATATATATAACACATTTGATTATCATTAGTTTTTTTAGTCAGTTTAGTAAATATTATTTGAATACATGAGAAGAAAATATTGAGTCAGTTATTTGTTACTCATATTACTATTTATTATAATATCAAACATTTTGTTATCCTCTATCTTCTAGGAAATAATATTTATCACACTGAAGAAAGGCTGAAATATTTTTATTTCAAATGTTTCTCTTTAAAAGGTAGTCTAATAATTATAACATTTTAATAATACCATATCAAAAATAACTATTGAATTTTACTTTTTTCCATTTCTCAACCGGTTTGACTACACCTCCACCAGTGGCATTTAAAAGACTACCTAATCTTTGCCATTGACGATCAGCTTTTAACCGACCCTGTGCTCCTTGCTGGGGCCTTGATAAGTCACCATGGCTAGAACATAGTTAAAAAGAAAAGATGAACATAGGTGTTTGAACAAAAAAGGGAGATATATCACAAGCGAGATGTTAATTTAAACAATAAAGGAAGGTTTTGCTGTTTTTAGTAAATATTATAATTTACGTACCTTTCCATAAACTCCAATAAAGCCGCAAATTGTTCGGGACTAGCCCGCGATCTTGTGTCTATTTCTACAAACCTACAACACACACTTATCACTGTACACATATTTTATATCACAATATTCATAATAAAATTCATTCAATACTAAGCTATACAACCCAAAGATAACTTTAATAAATAAAAAGTACAACTTTTACCTTATTTCACTCATTTTAATAAGTTATAAAACTTTAAAACTTGTATTTAAACTCGCGCCTAAGGTAAGAAGAATTTGACAGTTTGGTGATAGCTCACCATAGACTAATAATTATAGACTTTTCTATCGAATACTTAGAATTAGCGATAGCGATAGCTATGACAACATGGCTACAAACGAAGCGCTTTCTACAATAGAAATCGCTAAGTCGATAACGATAATAGAAATCGCTTCGATTGTCAATGTATGTAATATGGCTAGGCCGGCAGTTCTTGCCTGCAATTCTAACTATTTGATGTTACCAAAAGATGTGTCGTCAGCCGCTAACGTTAGAGCAAAAGATAAGGTTTGACAGTAAAGATTTTATTTTTTATACCTATATTTTTAATTAGTAGTATAGAAGGTTTTTCCTTAATATTCAATGTCAATTAGCATGGACGCAAATAAAATAGGCAAAAAAACCAACAGTTTAATGCTTTTCCTTAAATTTATTTTTTAATACGCTTTACATAGAAATGGTAGAGTTGTTATTATTTTATTAGTACAAAATGATTATGTAAATAAATAAAAGAAATAAAATAAAAACAAAATGTGGCAGAATCTACCTTTTTTATTTTTGGTTATATGTGTGCTTATTCTCTATGTTTATGCTTTTGCTTATGCTTATGCTTATGCTTATGCTTACGCTTACGCTTACGCTTACGCTAACGCTAACGCTTACGCTTACGCTTACGCTTACGCTTACGCTTACGCTTACGCTTACGCTTACGCTTACGCTTACGCTTACGCTTACGCTTACGCTTACGCTTACGCTTACGCTTACGCTTACGCTTACGCTAACGCTAACGCTTACGCTTACGCTTACGCTTACGCTTACGCTTACGCTTACGCTTACG